>BSAI01000108.1:22579178-22599212 GCA_036245035.1 Adrianichthys oophorus | reverse complement strand
GTGCAGATGGAAACTCTTGCAGATGCAGATGTGTGCAGATGGAAACTTCTGCAGATGGTAACTTATATGGATGACAACTTCTTCAGATGTAATCTACCACAGATAGACTCGTGCAAATGGAGCCTCCTTTAAGAGTTGCACACACCTGCATGTCCTCAATGTTAATAATGTTTTTCATTACATTACATCATTAAAAAAATGGAATGAAGTAAATACACCTACATCAAATTTGCACACTTTGACATTAGACGTTACTTTGAACAGGTATGTTAATAATTAGTTTAGTGTTTTTGTTGTTGTTCTTTTTTCTCCTAACTGAAATTGCTTGATCTCCTCTTATCATCAAGTGTCTAAAGCTCAAATTTTTGGACACATCCTTCATGTTTCTGCCAAAAAAAATGAGCTTGGTTTTAATTGGTTGGTATAAAAATATTGGTTTTGTTCGGTATTGATGTGAGGGAAAGGCTTAAACAGAAGAGCTCTGGTTTCAGGGCACTTGGTTTTTTTTCGTAAACTCAATATGTTTGCAGAATCTGCAGGTGATTAAATGTAAAAGAAAAAAAAAATACGTATAAAAATCTGCAAACTTAATGAAAAATCCTCTCTAGTGGAAGAATCAAATTGATAAAATTTAGTCATTTAACTGCTCTGAGCAAAAGTGAATGTTTGGAGGGAAGCTAAGCTGCTGAGGGACTCGTTCTGTCTCCACATTTCTTGGTTGAGCATGAATACATATCATTGTGCAAACAGGTGACAGTCAGTGGGCGATGTTTTTAACCAGGGGGCCACCTCACAGCCCACAGATGTACCAACAGCCTGTCAATCTGGAGGCTTTATTCATCTGCCCTCATTTCCTTAAAAGACACTTCTGCAGGGGAGAGTCATGAATAATGGAAAACAGCAATCGCAGCACTTTGGCTGCAGCCGGCGCATGCAGAAATGTAAGCGAGATGGACCTTTTTACAGACTATTACACAGTCAGTGTGTGTCTTTCTTTATTTTCAAGGATGTTTGTTTCTGTTGTTTATGTGTAGGATATTCAAATGACAGAAGGAACAAAGTTTCTGTAGGTTTCACAGGAAACAAGAAAGGCAGCAGCATCACTACACCTGTTTGTGTGAGTGCGTGTTTGTCAGTCCTGGCAAGAACCCGAGACGTAGAGGAACACAACAAAAGGCCAAATGAGTTCAGTAACAAAGAATCACCAGGGACAAAAACACAAAAGAACAACAATCCAAACCAGTAACAAAGCATGACACTCAGTCAAAAAGCAACAACGCTGAGGACTCAGAAAAAACTCACTAATTACAGACACTAATGACCAAGTGGAGGCAGCTGTGACGGACTCAAGGTGAAGCACAGGAAGGGGCGGAGTCTGTCTGGGAGCAGCCAAACCTGCATTGAACCAAACCAGAATCACAGACCCAAAGCTCAAACCCCAAACATCATTGAAAGCAAAACTAAAAATCAAATTACCTCATGACACAGACAAGGAAAAAAATAACTCATATTTTAGTAGAACTGCTGTTTTCCACCTTGAGTGACTGAAAAGGAAGGAAAAAAGTGAAAGACCCACTGATGAAAATTAGGAAGCCGAAGAAAAATGCAGTCTGAGAAAAGATTGCATGTGTGATGTAGAAAATACGCTGGGTGAGCCACAAGCTCCCAGTTCCGCTTCATTTACTGTCAGACGACTCAGACAAATAGATCTGTGTGCATCAACGTCTCCATATTAGCAGGAGAGAGAATTGGGCGGACCCTAGCCAAATTTCAAAGATGGTAATAACCAGTTTTATCCACATGTTTAGTATGAGGGATATAAGTTAAAGATGTTGTTGAAACATTAACCTTTTTTCAACATATATTATAAGTGAGGATGTATTTATTCTACTAGAAATGTTTGCTTTACAGTCAATGGAAATTGTGTTACATAGTTGCTTAAATAATCCAATTTTAGGATTTTTTTAGATTGAAAAGCAATAGTTAAATTTGGAGCAGGAGGAGGAAAAGAAAGCCTGCTATGTTAATACTAAAATAATGACCAGGGCATTGTGTAGTGATACTTTAGTATGATCCTTGCTGCCCACATCCTTCTTTACTGTTTCTATAACTGATTTTTTGGTGAAAAGTAACTATTTAATGAGACAAACCTATACATCAGGTCACAATTGCTGCTTCTTCTGGACGTGCGGTTGCTTTCGTTTTCTAATCTTTTGCTTTTTATTTTTCATGATCTTAGATGACGTTAAACCAAAACATGGTCCTGTGTTGTCCTTCATTTCTCAGAAAGGTTAAGGAAAATGGAGGCAAACATTCATTATGTTTTCCAGAAGATGAAGCTGCAGTGAGAATTGAGCACATAATTATCATGCTGTGCAGCAGCAGCAAAGCTAAAGCTGTATCAAAAGATATCATTTTAAACCACAGACTACCGCAAAGAATTGTGGGTGAAATGACCTCCTTTCTTTTGTGACGGATGGCGCAGTGTATTTTGTGCAGAAGATATTAAAAAGGCAGCTTTTTTTTTGGTTCAGAAAATTTAAGATGATCACAGAAACACTTAAGGGTCATGTCCATTAGTTTAGGAGCTTCCTGAAGAAAAGGATGAATGTGATCAAATTTTCCTGACCTGTCAGAGGGTTTAGCTCTACTGTCAGTCATGTCTTTCTTCAGTCAGAGGAGACTGAACTACCACCCCAGCAGGGTTCAGGAAATGTCCCCAGCCGCAACACACACAAATACATAAACACACACACACATATACACAAACACACTGATTGTTAACCAGTAGTTTGAAGCTCCTCAAAGTCAGAATTATGGTTTTGGACAAAACAATTTATGGAGTTGGTTCAGTGCTGGTGTTAGTGCAGGTTCTCTAGTTCAGCTAAATGTTTCCAAAAAAAACATTTGTTTCCTACATACACAAAGACAAGCCACAACAAGTCATTTAACCCTTTAACATCAAAAATGTCACTGGTGACACCTAAATAACACAAGATCTTTGACACACTGTAGCTCTTCGACAACGTGATTCAGCTGGTTCTGAGGTGAAGAAAAGCAGCTTTTCATAACAGCTTGGCACCAATATGCAACCCGTTACTAACATAAAGTATTGAATAACGATGCAAAGTCGCCTTTCTTCACAAAAATATCAGCTGATTCATGTCAAAAGTGCAAAAGGGTTGTACATCATTGCAAGGTTACTTTTCTCAGCTTCAGACTCCACTGGAATTATGTTAATTGCACGAACGGTTGAAGAGTTACTGTAGTCAAAACAATGCCAACAGTGGAGCTATAGTTCCAGTGTTAAAGGGTTAAAACTAGTGCTGTCAATCGATTAAAAACAATCAGATCAATCACACTTTTGAGTTGTGATTTAATCACGATTATTCTAAGAAGGAATATCAGTGACACCTTCCCGCCTGCAAGGTGGGGGTAATCTGCTAAAGTATGTTTACCAACTGCCACCAAGAACAACAGAAGAAAAGTACTGTGGCACAAATGCAGTGGATCCCTGCTCCAAACCTTTTTTGAAGAATGATGTTTAGTGTCTGTGGTAGGTTGGGACCAGCTCCAGCCATCTTTCTCTTAAAATTTAAACAATGAGTTACAGCCTGGTTTTCTCCCACAGATGATACCAACCAAAAGAAACACTGGACCTCCTCTACTGTTCTGTCATTGATTTTCAAATCCATCCCTGCCTAAAGCTTTGGTTACATTTTCTGTTTTACTGAACATTACTTGGTTCAAACAAATTGTTTCGTCGTTAAGCAGTTTAACCATTTAACGCTGAAGCTTAAGAGATAATATATTTAGCTTTGGGAGTAAAACAGAACACATGACAATCTGAAAAAAAACAAATGACCTCTTTCTCCTCCTTTTCATAACCTCCTTGGGTCAAAGGTGAGAAACATCAAGGATTCAAAACGAAATGGAAAAAATAAATATTTGCAGACACATACACAACACAACCTACAGATATTATGTCACTTTATGGTTGAACTACAAATGCAAGAGATGGACTAGAACCAGCACATTTAAAGCTGTGGCATGAAAACAGTGTAACAGGAATTGTCCCCAGTTTTGGCATCAGAGATGTCAAACATGATCAAATCTAAACCCTTCAGTTTGTCCAACAACCTATCTTCAAAAAGTTCATTTGAAAACACTGGTGGATGAAAAATAAGAATTTACAGCAGAAAGACAATAACAAATGTGTTTCTGATGATTCTCTGCTGTGATCAGAAACCATCAGTAATCACTTTGGTTTCAGTGCTGGAAATGCAAAGAACTGTGGGATTGGATTATGGTCTGTCCCTTCAGAAATGATGTTTTGGAGTTTCTTTTACTGAAGGAGATAAGGAGGAAAAAGCAAGAGCTTCTTTCTTATTATCTTTTGGTGTGTCAAAAAATAATCATTTTTCATAATCATAATCATAATTAATTCTGGATCATTTCGCTCAGTGTGGCCCATTCCTGTTTAAAAAAGGGGGACTTGGAAAGTCCATCTGTGCAGAAGTTTGGAGCATTGATTTTGTGTCTCAAAGTCAACCATCCGTGAGCAGCAGGCTTTCCTGCAGCACAAAGTGTAATGTAACGTCATCTTGATCAGTCACTCAGTCGGTTGGCAAGTTGTTTTGTTATCATATTGCTGTGATTTGTTTGGCCTCCATCAGTCATGCAGACCACTGATCCGAACAGGCCTGCTGTCAAAGGTTTAAACAAAGCAGAGATTCTCAAACACAGAAAATGGTTTCATGAATAAAAGTCACCTTCCTTATTTTAATTTCCCTCGTCCAAACTTCTGCTTCCAAGCTTTGCATGAGTTGATGAGCAGTTGGAGCTCAGAGTCTTTTTTTCAGGAGGAACACTGAGGATGTTGACTGAAGCGTCGCAGCAGTTCTCTCTCCATGCAGAGCCGATATATAACAGGAAACAATTTATGGGTGTTAGTGTGAATGAAAAAAGACAGTTTGAACCCTCTATGGCGCCCAAAGAAATGCAGCACTTTACTGAGCGTCGCACCAGCTATGTTCACAGCAAGTGGACAGGCAGCACTACAGCCAGCACCTATAAATAAGCACAGCTCAGGGCCAAGTGTGTGCGGATACTACTCCAGTCCGTGGAGGACACTTAAGGGTCCAATTAAAATATAGAGCTAAGTGGGACAGCTGGTCATGAATAATGCTGAGCAGTGTCTTAGCAGTGTGCACTGTTTTCCACCTTTGCTCTCCTCCAGTCTTCATGCTGTCGCATCACGGGGGAAGAGTCGGGAACACTTTCGTCACTGTGGCGCTGAAGGTGTCCCTCAGTCAGAGCGTTCACCAGCAAACAGGAACTTTTGAGATGGTGGTACATGGAGTCGTCTGTTAGGAAAGAACTCGGGCCAAACCGAATCGGAAGTTAGCAAAGTTTTTCTTGTTTTTCTGTCTTTTCTTGATTGAAAGGAAAACTTTGCCTAAAAGACTATATGTTCAGGTTTGTAAACCACAAACAGAGGAAGACTCATCTTCTACCACAATAATCCTCAGTGACCACAACTGTTTAGTATGCAAACATATTTTATAACACACTTTGCTTTGTTTGACTAATAGTTAGAATATTGTACTTTAACTACATGAATACATGCTGACAATGTTAAAAACAAAAAAACAAAATAATCCAAAAAGGCACGTTTTTTTAAGACTGGAATGGATTCAATGCAAGAATAACAGCACTAGTTAAGATTTTTACAAAGATTTTTGGTAAAAGCTCCCCAAAAAAATCAAATAATCAAACTGACTTTTTTCTTTTTAAGGTGGAGAGTCATCTGAATGACAAAACTGTCATTCTTTATCATATTATTTCACATAACTTGTCTATTTTTTATGCTTACCTTTAGACTTTATTCAATAGACAAATTTTTATTGATGCGTTTTTGTGTTTGCCTCTGGTTGACATTTCTCCTTCCTGATTGTTCTCATTGTTTTATAAAGAAAACAGTTGATTAGAAATCAGCCGTAGCAGACTACCATGAAGACAACAGATGTTTAAGGCAGAGGTCTCAACCTTTGCAGGCCATGGATCAGTTTAATGTCAAACAATATTTTCACAGACCAGTCTGAACGAGGCTGAAGTCGGCGTTTTAAATTTTTAAGCTTCTGGTTTCAGAAAAACCTCATTCTCAAATCAAAATGCTACTATGTGGCAGTCACAGTGCAGTGGTAGGGCGGAAGATTGCAGGTTTGATTCCCTCCTTGCCAACTCATGTGTCAAAGTGTCCTTGATCAAGACACCAAACCCCACTTTCCCCCTGATGGTTATAGGTTGGTACCAGTGATCAGCAGCAGAGCCGCCATCAGTGTATGAATGTGTGTGTGCAACCCATTCTCACTCGTCACATTTTGACGCATGGGTAAGGACCCCTCAGCGTCAACTCGTTGTTTTTTGATGCGCTGGCTCTACAAATTAAATCAAGGCTCCCCAACCTCCGGGCCGCAAACTGGTATCAGTCCGGTACCAGAATGCATTGGTACCCTAACCCTGACCTGGTACTGGATGCAAATCGGTACCCATTCCGGGCTAGGGTACCGATACCGGACGGGATGGTACAGCATCCGACAAAATGACCGGACCTCTGATTTAATCGGAACAGCAAGTGCGTCAAAAAATAACTAGTTGGGGACAGCCAAAACATCAAAAAGTGACACGGAGGGATCCTTAAACATGCATCAATATATGATGCATTGAACCATTTGTAAAATGTTCATGAAATATTGTCTTCTACAGGCACGCTGCAGGTGATGGTTGTAGTGAACACTTAAACAACATGTAAGGGTAATTAAGGGCAGTGTAGATAAGATGCAGACACGTTGAACATATTTTTCATTTTTTTATCCCCTTCAAAATCCCGCAGACTGCACAAGGGGCCTGCAAGGGTTAAGTTAGGATGAAGTAGCTGATATGCAAGCATTTTGTATGGATTTTTCATTTTTAACCCCCCCCCCCCCACAAAAAAAAAATCCTGTGAAGTGTTTGTTAGTGTTGTTCACATGATACGTGTGTAGCATCTGCACTGAGTGTGAGCAGCATGTCTGTTAGAAATTAGGGAATTAGACAATCAAGAGTATAGTTTGTGTGGACATCTTAAGGGGGGTCCTACAAGCACTTACGTATCACGTGCATATCGTTTGTGCAGTCAGTAAGCAGTAAGCACTTTACTAATGGCTAGAGTACAGCATAAGGACACTGTATAACAGGATCATCCATACATCATAAATGTGTATAATTTACCAAACGCAGGACATCCCTTCCCCATAACATCCCTTATGGTGGCTGTATGAGCCTCAAGGGAACTGCAAGACACATCTGCACTCTCCAAGATTCAGCCGCTCCTTGCGCTGACTTTCATGTGCCCAGATAAACCAAAAACTTGCAGCACCCTAGGGGGTCAACTTTTGTACGGATGCATGTGACTAAGTCATAAAGTAAAATAGAAAAAAAAGCTTGGATTTCATGGGTTTAGTCACACAGTTAGAATTAATCTTCCAAGTGGGAACCACCAAAGCAAGCAGAAAAAGAAGACAACACACAGTTAGAAGAAAGGAATCTTTTTTTGATGAATTCCCTTAACTTTGTTGAGCTGAGATCTTTCTCTTGACTTCTCGTCTAACAAAAATAATGCACAAATTTGGAAAAAAAAGAACATTTTGTTACCGCAGAACTCCCACAGCAAAGCTTAGAGGATTAAATTCAATCCTCCTAGACCGGCTTCCAATTTTCAGAGTCTGGAAAACATTCTCACCTTGTGCACCTGCAGGCGGAGGCTCACTGCTTCCTCCTGTCGGCACAAGAGGCTACATTTCTGGTGACATGTTTAGAGATAAAACCGCTTTGTGAGAATCTGAGCTCAGCTTCTGCTAACAGCCTGGATTACAACGGTAGAGAAAACGTTGTGCTTCTGACCTTGCTTGTTGTTTACCCCTGCAGACTTCATGGCACTGCCCAGTGAATGGAAAGATCTCAGGGAGCAGCACTGCAGTAACCTCTTGAGGACATGATCGTCCTGCAGAGCTGCAGTGCTGCTCTGTCCCTGCCTGAAACACACAACACTTTTTCATGCTTTTAGTGCTCAGCTATGCAGAAAATTAACTCCACTGGCACGCACGCAAGCCCGAACAACACAGTCATCATCCTGATCTGCATCTCTCTGTGCTCATGTTTAAGATGACGCATCCTGCACGCTCCGCAACATCCATCTGCCCTTCACCTACCCACAGCAGCAGTGGTTCTGTGCTCGGTTTTGTGCATGGCGCTTCTCACTTCAACTCTTATTCTTAGTTAAAAACTCCTGTTCTTTTCTTTTCATCATCAACTAGAGAGCCACATGCTCACTTTAAAAAGGTTTTTATTTTTGCATAATTAAAAGAGAAGAGTTTGCCAAGATAAAGTTAAATCAAATCCAACTCAAACAAGCTTACTTTATTGCATTCCTCATTAGCTGGAAGCACTTAAACCCCCTTTCAACCCTGCAGCAGGTCATAAAACATAGAAAAGGAATGAAACAGGTTCATATTTAAGGTACAATGAAGGACAGTTATGGAAGTGAACCAAAAATCTACTAGGGATGGCATACAGCTGCTTTCTTTAAGAAACCTCGTGCACAGTTATGAATAACAAATACAACACACGTGCAGAAGGTATTTTTGTATTTGATCTGCTTTCACTCGATCAAAAAAATTCTATTTTTCAGCATTTCTTTTTAAAATGTTTTTGGAGAAACTAGAGCTGCGTTAAAGAGAAACATGAATAATGTGTGCAACAGCTGTTCCCTCAGGTCAACATCCGAGTAAATGTGATGATTTGGACACAATCCGTGCTAGAATCACCTTCATTAGTAATTTTATGCTTTCTAGTGAAATAAAAAGAAAGTGGCTATGAGGACGGCGCCACCGTTTCCATGGTTCTCAAAGTTCTTAGTGAAGAAGAAGCTGAAAGGTTGAGTTTGGTTTCAGGATAAAGCAGCTGACCTTAGTGCAATCATAGAGCTGTGATGAAATCCACAACTAAGATAAACAAAGCTCTCTCTTTTATTGATTCAAAGAGAGAATTTGATATGGTTGACTGTTCGGTCCTGCTGCAGCTTCCTGACAGAGGTGTGTGCTGGGGTGGAGTGGGGGTCACATTAGTGGGTTTAAACTGATTTGGAAAACAGAAAACAGTGTTTTATTATAAACTGCAAACAGCTGCAAATGTTACTTATTTGGCAGTTATTACATTCCAAAGAATAAAACTTTGAATTTGATCATTTTAAAAATGTGAAAACTTGTCTTTGTTTCCAGGGTCAAAAACATAAAAGTGTGACCTTGAGAAAATGTGCATGTTTTTACTATCTTCCACCTTTTGAACTTGCTTAATTCCTTTTGGGGTCATGGGGTTGATGGAGTCTATCTGAGTAACTGTTTTATGAATGCAGGGATCAGCCTGAACAGTTTAGCAGTAGAGCTACCACAATTAGTCAATTAACCACGACTACGTACGTCGACTATTTAAATCGACGACGACAAATTTAATAGTTGACGCATTGTTTTGTTTTCTCTTGAATGTATCTCAAATCTATGGTGCACGCTCTCTAATGCCGTATCTGGCATTGTCTTTAACACACATGAGCAGTAGTGTCAATCCGGGTCAGTGATGATGTCACGGGAAGTTATAGGAAGAATCTGGGACCATAACACGTCGACGTAACTTGAAAGTTTGGGCAACATAAACAAAAAAGTTAATAAATAAAAGAAAAAAGTTTCCAATGCTATATCTGCAGGGCATAAATTATGTTCCATGGCAGCACTATGACAATGCGTTAGCATCTGAACAGTGAAGAAATTAGGTCTTAACAAATAAAGATTCTTGTGTGCGTAAAGATGATTCAGAATTAACCAGTATGAAAATGAATCGTTAAAAGTGATAAAAGCTTTGAAGAAGTTTTGCAGACATTGTATTTTTAAACTAGGTGGTTCTTCAAAGTCTAAATTTTGCAGGCTTATTATGATTGTGTGACTGAATAACAGAGTGATTTCCCACAGCATACAAGGTTGAGGCCTTGAGAAATGACACACGGGGAGTTTAACTGGGGGAGTAAACTGCTTTCAACCGAGGAATGTGCTAATGAGAGATGACCGGGACTGGAAGAAGCGAATAACATCATGCGTCTGGGGCAGTGGAAAGATACAACGCCGGGGAGAAGAACCAGCCTCTTATTTTGATCCAACCTTGTCTTTTGCGTATTGTGTATAAAACTCTGGGTCAGAGGGTGAGAGGGTGTCTCCATTCTTTGTGCACAAAAAAGAGAATCCACTAGGTGATTTCCTAGGGACAGCTGGAGACCCAAGACGCCTGTATTAGATATTTTGGTGTCAGGAATAAATCTTTTGGTGGAGAACCTCAAAATCGTTCCAGACCTCGATTCTTGAACACGCACTTAGGCATAATCGGCAAATTATAGCCTACAACAGGAAGCACATTGTGACTGAGTATGATAACGTGAAAGAGGGATCATCGTCTCGCTAAGCTTAAGTAACATTAGCGCAAACAGAGAGCAAGCTAATTAATACTTACTCATACTGATAGCTGTAAATGTTAAGATTAGTGATGATTAGTTCAGCACAGATGTGTACTGCAGACCGCCCTTGAACATTGCTCAGGAATAATTTAAATCAACTCTCCATTCACACTGAACACAATTTGGGCATCAGATATGCAAATGTCGTTATTTTACCTTGCGTCAAAAGTTGCTGCTTGACGTTAACCCGAAGCTCCCGCCCCATATTTATGCATAGGAATATCTAGAGTTCAAAGATGTCATTAATGTTCTGCTTTTATTAATAGGCCTCAGTGAGTTAATATTTTGAGTGTGTTTACATGTGTTTATATGTTTCTAAATACATTATATATATTTTAGTAAATATATGTTTTGAAGCTTTTTTAAAAAAAAAATAATTGTAGGTTTTTGTTTTGTTTTTTCACGTTCATTTAGATTGCCAACTTGTCATGGTGCTCCTGTGGCTCCTCCTAATTGGACTCAGCTGTCGGCACTCTTCCCATCTACTCATGATAACTATATAAGATGGACCTCCTCCAGTATTTATTGCCAGTTCGTTACTCTCCCCGGTGCAGGACATTGGCCTGGTACTTTGTTATTTACGTGTCCACTTTAATTGATACTGACAACATATCCCTGTCTCCAGGATCATCACTCCATGTGCCGACCTGGGTCCACTACCACTACCACTGCCTGGTTCCTCACCGAGCACTCTATTGACTGTCACGCCACGCTTCCACACCAAGCCACAGTCCATTCCACTCACCTCCAGGTTCTTTGTTCAGTCGGTCCTGGGTTCTGCTCTCACATCACGCCAAGTCAAGTTCAGGCTCCGATCCCAAACATCCTCTGTCACCAAACTCCGCTCCAGCTGTGGTCCACCAATCACTCCACAGACAACCAAAACTTTTCTCTCATCCATCGGCTTTCCATTATCCTTCTGGGATGCTAACATCTCGGTCTGCTTCGCCTCGTACAACATTATGACACAACCTCATTTAATTTACGTCTCATTTTAATGCCAGAAACAAATGAAGGAAAGAAGCTGCATGATTCATTAAGGTTTAATAAACTATCTCAATTGTCTTTATTTTTAGTTAGCATATAGTTTAAGCACTTCAAGTGTAAAGCTAATGATGGTTAAGATGCGTGTTTTACATCCAGTTCAAGTATGACCCGATTTGTCGACTGATCTAAAAAAAATCTGTGATTAGCCGACCATTAAAATACCGGTAATCGTTTAAGGCAGTCCCAGCCACCAGTCAGTTGCAGGGCCACACAATCACACACACTCATGCTCACCAAGTGGCAATTAAAGACACTAATAAACCTATGAAACATGTTTTTGGACTGTGGGAGGAAGTCAGAGAAAACCCACACATGCACAAGAAGAACATGCACACTTCACATTGAAAGTACCCAGCCGGGAATGGAACCAGGGGCTTCTCACTGTGAGGCAGTGATGCAGCTCTTGCATATTTCTCTTTTTTGAAAAATTGCAATAAAATAGGGAAGGCAACGTGTACAACAAATGTAATAATTTTTGAAATGATTTGGTATTTTGAATAATAAAATAACAACTAATATGACATGGTGGTCTGACATGGGGAGGGAAATCCCAAGGCTGTGAAAACAGCAGCTCAGACTGAGTTCTGCACAGTCCTTTGGGGTTCACCAATGCGTTTGAGGCCTGATTTCTTCTAGGTGCTGGACATAGATGCATCTTGCTCGGTTTTCACTTCTTCGAAACAAAGCACCACCTTTCAAAGGTGAAGTCTGTGAGGATGAAAATATGTTAATCAGAAATAACTTAGATTAACAGTTGACTTTCTCCCAGAGGGTCACTTGTTGGAACACAAACTATATGGCTGGATTTGTGAATGTACTGCTTACTTCTGCTGTTGACAACACTTTGATTTTTGGAGGAAAAAGGTTTGGAGTGAAAGAGAAGCTATTCAACGTTAAGTGAAGGTTCGACATAAAAAAGATTGCTATCAAATGTCAAACTCTTTGGTTTTAAATACTAAGAAGGTGTGCTGTAGAATAGCATTTAGAAAAAAGGATATAGCAAATGAAAGGGTGAAATGTGTAAGGATTTGATGAATTTCTTTTCAGTTGTCTGTGTTTATTTTTTTATATGAATCAAGTTGTGTTTCTGTGTGCGTCATGTTTCGTTTTTAGGCTTTCAGCTTCCATCTTTCTATCATCCTCAGCTGTCTGTCTGAATACATTATTCTCAGATTTTGCTGTAGCTTTATTTGCTCAGTGCCAGATCCTGCTGTTTGTGTCTCTCTGTGTTCAGGTTCTTGCTTTGTCACATTTGAGTTTGGGTTTTACTTTCATAAAATCATTTTGAATAAATCTGAGTGTTTCTTTCATCACGTCTCCAGGATTTGGGTCCTCCACAACATCATTCACCTCAAAAAACCAAAAAACAGTATTTCTACACCGCTGATGGAAATCTGAATAATTTCTCATACATTCATTGCATAAAATATTCTTAAATATCACAAAACCAATCATGTATGACAGCTCTGATTGTTCCATATGTGAGCTGAGTGGAACCCCTAGGCCCTGCATGTACAACTCATATGTACATTGCAGAAATTTCCCAACAATAGATAAATATTAAAAAGCTTTATCGTAGTTTAAAAATGAAACCAGGGTTTGTATCCCAGAGGGCGTGCTGAACTTAATCCAGCGTGAGTCCTTATCATAGACCGTAAATAAACAATGGACAAATTGAGGTTTGACGTCACCCATGGAAAATGCCTTACCTCCGGCCTTTACAAAATAAAGCCCAATCAATCATCATTGCTTCCTGATAGGTGCGGCACCATTTTGAAACCTGTCGATAGTGATTGGTCCGAGTCGGTCTGAGTCACGTTTTTAGGTGAACTACAGTCGCCAATCATGAGTTAGGTTATTCGAAATGACCCACCCCTTCCACTTAAAGCAGGCTCAGGATAAGCTGTCAATCAAACATTCGAGGTAGGGCCAGCGGGTACCACATGCTTTTACTGAGGCATCTGATTGGTCAGTTTATAACTTAAATAACTTGTGATAAAGAAAAAAATATTATAAAAAAATGATGATTGGAAAAAAGATGTTACGAAAAAGGTATGAGAGCAAGAATGGCTATTCTTACAAATAAATTACTGAATAATAATTGTCTTTTTCTAAATAAAAGTCTCTGGGATTTTAACTTCTTGGAACCAGCAGGTACTTCCTATTTAGGAACACGAGAGGGGAGGGGTTGAGCTGTCCATTGTTTTTACAGTCTATGGTTCTTAGGGAAGTCCCTTCACAGAACTGCCTAACAATATAGCTGCCACAAGGGGGCTTGGGTCTGGGTCTCCCTGTGCTGGGCCCCAACCTGGATAAACATACAGGGTTGTATCAGAAAATACAAACTCTCTGCCAAACCAAATGTGTGATTAGTGACAGTTGATTTGCTGAGGTGACCCCTAAAGGGATACGCCGAAAGGTAAACAACCCTTTAAACATAACATTCAATCTGTGCTGGAAGCAAAAAAAATACCCCTCAAAAACTTAATAAAATGTTATACAAAAGATTACATTAAAATAATGGAGAGGTGTATCATACTAAAAAGAGTTAATTCATGGATCAGTAATAAAAAAAAAAAGAAAATCTGTCTTTAAAATCCCATCAAATCTCTGTCAGATTTTCCTTCTGTCCTGTTCATTCATGTTGATGTTGATGCAGATTTCCTCCTTTGACTATGTTACACTATTGAATAACAGAATCCAACCATCAATAAAACCAAACGACAGCAAGCATGAAGCCTCCTCTCTTCAGCTTCAACAGGCTAAAGTTTAGTGACAGACTCATTTGCACTTTTCAAAAGTTTTCCTCCCCAGACAGTCAGGTTAGGTGGGTCTGCAGTGACAGAGAGAAGACACAAACACCCACAAAGATGTACAAAATGGGATTTCATTCTGCTGTCAGATGTCACTGGGGGCCGCTTACACCCTCTGCCACACACACACACTCACACACACACACACACACACCAACAAACACCAGACAGAGGCTAGGCTGAAGCGCCGTGGGAGGACAGGAAATGTCCAAGCAGATGGGTGCTGGCAACTAAAAACCTGGAAAGAGGCAGAACAGGGGCTGCGGAGAAGCAAAAAGACGTTACCTCCCGATCTGAAATGATTCAAAGGGCCTCAGGATTATCTTAGCAGGTTACAGCCAAATATCCCAAAGAATGTGTGTGTTCACATTTACCGTAGGTATCAGACTGCTTATTTTGTTACTAACATGGTGTGGAGTTGGCATAGTCAGTAACATTTGTTTTAGCGTTATCATTCGGTTTTTTTTATGTTGCACACAAGGTTGGGAGTTACAGGTGTTGTAATATGCTAACGTGGCTAATGCTTCTTTTGTCGCAAACGTGTATAGTCTTAAACAAACATTACCAACTGGGAAAATCCATCGGATACTAACAGCTGATTGGGACTTCGCACAGGCCTCAACAGTTCCTGACCAACTCTAAACTCAGGCATGCGGGCAACGCGAATTGGCCAGGTGAATCAAGTTCAGTGTGAATGCACTTTTAGGACATAATATTTCTAATTACCAGAAAAATACCAAAACATAAGTGTCTTTAGCTAATTCCAAGATTAAGAAATCCTACCAAAACCAACAGAGAAAGACCTTTTGTTGTTTATTTTTTAACTTGTTTTGAGAAGGACATTTTTTTGCAATACAGTGAAGAAATTTGTATTATTTTAAGTTAAAATGTCAAAATCCATTTTTCAAGGAAATTGGTTTTGAATGTTTCAAAAGAAAAAAAAAACACAATTCTGGTTGATCAAGGCAGAAGATTTTATACAGGTTAGGAACATTAAATTTCAAATAAATAACAGAAGTAAAAATCAAGATGAACTGTAAACACACATCCAGACAGTGCTTACAGTGAAAAACCAAGGAGCCAGCATCTGCATCAACATTCAACTGATGCCAGCATGAGGCTTTTCTGAGCTCACTGTTAGTTTATGCATAAAATTAAATCAATAAACTGATGTTTTTTTTAAATAAATACAAACCAACCTTTAATTAAACATACTGTTATTTAATTAGCTTTCTGTGTTCAATCTGTACAGATAAAAATCTGAGTGAGGATCCTGCTCTGGACAGGCCTGCAGAGGACTTCTAGTGCTCAGCCACATGCAGAGAGCGCAAACAGCTTTGTGAAAACTCTTTATCCATGGTCAAACACTCTTCACTTACATGGCTGTCCTGCGGAGCCGTACAAGGTTTCTTACTTTTAAATCCAGCTGTCCTGCTGTTTGTTTCTTCCTGACAAATCGGCACCAAGGCTTCATTTTTGGAGGACATTTAATGAAGCAGACAGTAATGACTATGGAGGACCAGCTGAAGCACATAATAACTGTGGTTGCAGAGGGACAATTAAGACAGGAGGGGAGGGCAGCTGACATGAAGCCTGAAGGAAATTTGACATCCATTGAGAATCTCCTCATGAACGCTGCTTATCTTAGGCTTTCTTCTGGTTAACGAGATCATGTGAAGGCCGCTTAGATTATTCCAGCTGGATGAGACTTCTGATTGTGACTCTTTGCAGGGAATTATTCATTTCCTTTCAGATGTGTGAATGTGGAATGAAGCAACGGGGAGCTAAAGACATGGATTACGGGTCAGAGATGAGCACTTGCGCTATGACAGCTCGTTTCATCATATTCCACATTTCATCAGCTGATAAAAATTGAAGAGGACATGTTTGAAGTATTATGAGTCATTAGTACGATCAAAATGGTGACTTTTTTTTGGAGTTCCTTGTTCAGACGGGAGAGGATGAAACGATATGGTCTTCTTTGAGCAAATCAAAAACATTTCAGTCAAATTTTTACAATTCAGAGAATGACAAAGAAAATGCTGTTACATTCAAAGTGGTTTAAGGTCATGAGTTCTCCAATAAAACCCACTTGGCTATTGCACCAAAATTATGTCACCATTACTCAGAGGTTTTATGGAAAAATTTCCTTCTCATGTTCTTGAGGTACCTACTGGATCAATAAATCCCTTTAACAGAGTGATTTATCAGCTGTCTGACAAATAAAGCAGATGAAAACCTGACACAGAAACTCATCGTGAAGAAACCCTCAGTTTTCCACATGTGAAGAACCTCATCCAGGACGCTGTAAAGGACCAGGTCATCCATCCTGTGATCTTCACAAACACCAGGCTGAAGGGGAACCACCAGTTTTTAGGTTTAAAAAACAAAAAAGCTTCACATTACGTTTTTAAAATGCTAATATAATATATATTTATTTATACTTGTATAGCGCTTTTACAGCCACAGTTCCAGTCACCCATTCCCACACAAATGGTGGCTCTACTGCTGAACACTGGCACCAACCTTCCATCAGAGGCAATGTGGGGTTTTGCCCAAATGTCGCCCAAGGACACTTTGACTTATGAGCGGGAAGGGCAGGAATTGAACCTGCAATCTTCCGATCAGGGGTCAACCATCCTATTGCTGCACAACGGCCGACCCCACCTTTAGTAACGTTTTTTTAATAATGAAAATATTTAAGTAAAAACTGTATTTTCATTACTCATCTCTTTAAATATTTTTAAGTTTTTGCCTAAATTGATAAAATGAAGTCAAAACTTTAATATTTAATAAGAAACGAGAGAAACGGGTTTCTACACCACAAAACAGAGTTTAACTGCTTCTATTGGAAAGTACAACAAAGAAAGTGGAATCTGATCGCGATGAGAAGGTGACACCACAACTTCATCAGTGACTTGTGGGGAAGATTGTGGCTGGTGAGACACTGACTTTTTCAGTCAGATTTACAAACATAGGAACTCAATATATTTACCAACTACTGATTGTGTTTCATATTCATTTTAGCATCTTTTTATAAACATAGCAGGTTCATTTACACTCCAATGAAGAATGTAAATATGCATAGTGGTTTAGTATAACTCCCAAAAAACATAAAGGTGAATGCTACAGACAAATTATTTCACAGACACAGCATCAGTGAATGCACACTCTCTCTCTCTCACACACACACACTCACACAAACTTTTAAATACAGTCCATACACTTCTCCCTATCGACAAAAACCTCCGTGACTTCAGCATAAAAATCCTACTTATCTTCTTTTAGTTTAAGATCTCTCTCAGCATCAATATAGATGTGTTGGTCCAGCATTGATCATTCATTAATTATTACTGCCTGCCTCACTTTGTGTCTTCTCAGTTACTTCATGTCAGATTTGAGCACTAAGTAAAGAGTAGACAAAGGTGAAGTCCTTTACCTATGAAATGGAAAGTGAGGACATGTAATAAAAAAGTCAAGAATGTATAAAAAGTTTTATTTAAGCATCACGTTATAAGCACACACTAGGTGAGCTAAAGGCAAGCACTCAACCCAGTTTGGTTGGGATTGTGCAGCCTAACTTAAAGCAGAGCTTGCTGCTGCCTCACCTCACAGTCTGTACTGTAAATGAACAGGAAATACAGAGATTTTGAGGATTAAAATGATTAGAGTAATAAATGTAAATTGCATTTATAGCTGAGATTAGTGGACACATGTATTTTATAATTAGTGTACATCTCATAATGGCAGGTGAGAATGATGGCAGGTGAGGCACTGAGCATGCTCCTTATGTTAAAACCCTTAGTCAAAACTGTGATTACAGGTTGATATGGGCTGTTTGTAGGTGAAAATGGGAAATAGGAAAACCTGTGTGGGGCACGGAGGCTGCCGCACGAAATATTGAGGACGTAGGCCGGTGGGAGAGCTTATTTATGCACATTATTGTGAACAACAGTTTGCTGCAAACATCAACAATGTAAGGTTCACAGGTGAAGTAAGTGAGATGGAGACCTATTGTATTTTTAATTTGTTTCCAATCACCCCAAATCCTGTGTACTGTGCAAGGAACCTGTTGGTGCTGTTCACATGATAGGTGTGGGCTACTCGCAGGCTTTTATGTGCAGCCTGACAGTCAGAAATGAGACAATTAGAGGTTAGTTTGTGTCAGTATCCTAAGGGCACTTACTCAATCGCGTGCACACCCCATGTGTTCCCCTGGCTCAGTAAGGAGCCAGTACTCGCACCTCACTGTGACACTGTGTGTGCCGCAAGAGCACTGTACGACAGCATCACTCGCACATCATAAGTAAGTGTAACTTCCATTAATCTAACAAAAAAGTTATTTTACCGCACACACAACAATGGTACATTCCATTTTCATGATGTCCCTTAAGGTGGTCGTATGAGCCTAAAGGGAACTACAAGACACACTTGCACTCCCATTAAGATGGAGCCACACCTGTCTATGACCCTCCACAGGCCCAGACAACCCAAAAACGCACAGAACCTGTACGGGTCAACCCCTTTGTATTAACCTCTGGTTTCAAACACTGGTGTTCATCCTCCCCTCACATGTTTCCCAAGAAACCCCAAAATTCGATGTGATTTCTTGGATTTTTTTTCCATTCCATCTCTCACAATTGAAGTGTATCTATGAGAAACATTACAGACCTCTCCAATCATCTTAAGTGGGGCGACTTGCAGAATCTGTGACTGACAAATACTTATTAGCTCCGATGTAAATGTACTGACTGTTAAATGCATCCTTTCTTACAGCTGCTGGGAATTTGATTCAGTTTTCCCAAATGCCTAAGGTACTATTCTCTCTTCAGATCAAGGTTTTGAAGCCTCCAGCGCCTCAGCAGAACCATGGGTAACGTTTCAGTTTGGTCCTGTTTTCCAGAGATTCCAGTCATTTTTTAATCTCTGGAATGCATGTTTTGCTGCATCAGACTCCACCGCACTTAAAGAAGTCAGTTCATAAAAGACCTGTAGACCTGGCACAGTGGCCTTGTGGTAGAGTGTCTGCCCTGAGACTGGAAGTTTGAGTTCAATTTCAGACAGAGTCATACTAAAGACTCTAAAAATCGGCCCCAATGCTTCCCTGCTTGACAGTTAGCATTAAGGGTTTGGATTGGAGGGTTAAGTCACCGAATGGTTCCCGAGTACGGCTGTGACTGCAGCTCACTGCTACCCCAGGGGATGGTTCAAATGCAGAGAACAAATGTCACACACCTAGGTGTGTGACAACGAATGGGACTTTAACTTAAAATGCAGCAGCAGGATAAGGAGTGAGCTGAAGCTTCAGATGGGTGGAATGAAAAGAAAACAAGCGCTCCTGCAAACATGGATGCAAGTCTCCCACCTGTTCAACAGACTGCAGGACGTTTGCTATCCAACAAACCAGCCCGCTCATGTGTCGAAGTGTCCTTGGGCAAGACACTTAACCCCACATTGCCTCTGATGGAAGGTTGGTGCCAGTGTTCAGCAGCAGAGCCACCATCAATGAGTGAATGTGTGTGTGAATGGGTGAATGGCTCTTTGACTGTAAAGCGCTTTGCGCCTTCAATGAAGGTA
>BSAI01000108.1:22528216-22579168 GCA_036245035.1 Adrianichthys oophorus | reverse complement strand
AGGGGGGGTCATAATGGCTCAACAGAGCAGGCATGTTCTGGCCCCAGCACAGATATTGACTTCATCAACAAATGTGGCCTCGGAGCCTGGCCCACTTCTCCTGGGTGCATTTAGAGTAACTTCACAGATGAGAGGGCAAGCTGATATCCAAGCCCCCCTCCAAGTAGGGTAAAAGCAACCCTGGTAAACAAAGCCAGTACTAATGTAACAGCTTACACCACCAGCCCCCACTCAGGTTATTTATCAAGATTTGTCACCCTAAAAATCATTCTTTACAAACTCATTCAAGTTCTCACAATTCGACTCCACAAATGACTGTGTGATTCTAGAAGTAGAAAATAAAACAACAAAAAGAAATGAAAAATAGGCACCACTTTCCTCTGAGTCCCACTCTTTTTCTGTCACCGTACTTTTCCATCCAAGGCAGGGTTTTATTCCCAAGAGCAGAGAGCGTATCACTGCAGTAGCACCTGCTGACTGATGAAACTCAGTTTTTAGACAGAATCTGGTATTATTCAGGCAGAGATGGAGAAATGGTGCAGCTCAGCTTCATTCATTCATTCATTTTCCAATCCGCTTTATCCCTTTCGGGGTCACGGGGTTGCCGGAGCCTAACCCGGCTACTCATGGGCGAAGGTACACCCCTGGACTGGTCGCCAGTCTGTCGCAGGGGCCACAATCACACACCCAGACACACTCACATTCACACCTAGGGACAATTTCGAGTAATATAGAGTAACCAATCAACCTATGAAGCATGTTTTTGGACGGTGGGAGGAAGCCGGAGTACCCGGAGAAAACCCACGCATGCACGGGGAGAACATGCAAACTCCACACAGAAAGGTCCACCAGCCAGGGCTTGAACCGGGAACCTTCTTGCTGTGAGGCAGGAGCGCTAACCACTGCGCCACCGTGCAGCCCGCAGCTCAGCTTCTACTTACAATTGAACAGCAAAGAAGGACTCCTGTGGAAATTCAAAAGGAAGATGGGACGATGCATATTATGTACCAGTAACTTTACCAAATTAAGGCCTTAGTCATAACTATCATTATGGGTGGATACTGGCTCTTTCTTCAAGTCAGATGTCCTTTCTGTGCAAATAGGTGGCTCGAAAAAAATATCTAAGTTGCAGACCACTCAATTAGCCCATAAAGCAAAAATCTTCATGCTCATTTTTTTTCCTATGGGCTTTCAGTAGGTGGCAGGCCACAGTGAACATTCTTCAATAACATGTAAAGCTGGAGTAGGTGAGATACAGGTGTGTTTTACTTTTTTATCATGTCAGTAACTCCCAAAACTCCTGTGAACTGCTCAAGGAGCCAATCAGGGTTGTTGACGTGATAAGTGCATGTTCCTTGTGCGCAACCGGACTGTTAAAAATGAGGAAATTAGACATTCAGAGTGTAGTTTGTGGTGGCTTCCTACAGGCACTTAAACTTTTTTCTTATATGATTCATGTTAAAAAACAACAAAATCATAGAATATGATGTGTTGCTGCCTGTTATCAAATGTCTTTATCCAGTCTAAGGCAAATGTCTAACGGTTGTAAAAGAAAAAAAACTAAATTGTTGTTATGATTAATATTATGCCATTCGGTAGAAGCCATCCAGCAAAAAGTGCTCTAAATTATTGACTTAAAATACTTCTCTGAATGTTTTATAAAGCGGAGCACACACTTAATGACACTGTTAAAGCTCTTTTGTTTATGGAAGGCTTCTTGCCGAATCACAAACTGTCACAAATTATTATTCATTCAGTCCAATGAGACGGCTATGGCTGTGATATTGGGCTATATAAATAAACTTGAATTGAATTCAATTGAATTATGCAGAAAAAGTCCATAAAAACTGAAGCCACTGAGCTCTGAGTCGTCCCACTGGAGGATTGAACTGACAGGTTGTTTTTTTTTATTGGTCTGAGACTCGCTGCCTCTGCAGGACGAGGTCAGAGATTTGGATTTGGATTCAATTTTCCAATAAGAGACTTTTTTCTGGGAGTTCTCCATTTTATCAGGTCATAACACACGCTGAATGTGCTTGTTGCATGAGGAGGCGGGGGGGCTTAAAACCGGTTAATTCCACCTCCCATATGGTCCACACTGAAATAATGAAAGCCTAATAAATAAGAGGAACAAAAAAGTTATTTTCTACCAGATTATCAATTTCTGATTCATGATTTTTGACAGAAGAATAACATTCCATAATGAAAAATGTTGCTCGGCTGCTGACAAAGTTACACAAAAACATTCATATCTGTCCCAGACAAAGCTGCCTGCAGCCACTTTTTCAAGACTTAAGCTGATTTACTGCTGACTGGCCCTGATGACCAATGTCCTGCACATATGCGTCCATCTCATCCCTACAAGGACGCAGTTCAGTGTTTGCCTGAACATTTACATTGATGCTTCTGGGGGGTGGGGATTGTCAGGATGTTGGCTGGGAGACAAACTCTGAATTAAAGGTGAAGATTGGAATTAATGCACGGCAGGAGCATCAGGGGTCCTGCGTTTAGTTAAAAAGGATTAAGTAGTGGGTGATGCTCAAGGACTTGAAACTCCAATAAGCAAGAAAATCTTAAAACATGCAGCTAAATGAGTGCATAAAGTAGATGCAGACCACAGAGAAAAAAAAACCAAACAAACTCACCAAAGGAGAGGCAATAAAAGAAAAGGAAAGAAAGAAGTTGGTGCATATCTGAAGAAAATATTGCGTTATCAAGCAGCAGTCGATTTCATTTGTTTCTAATCCAGTTTAATTAATGTAAGTCCTTCAACGTTTCATCACAGCAGGCACTGCAGAGAAACATTCAGCTCCACGCTGAGGCTGTCACTTCCCACAACTCTTGAGTTTCCTCTGCTTCCAACAGAGACGAGTCCATGCACTTATCAACCCCATGCACATCCCTGCTGTCCATTTAAGACCAAAAAATGTGCAATGGCTCACTTAGATGAAAAACTGTGTTTTTAACATGTTCTTATGGAATTTTTCTTTCTGAGTATTTTTTTTTAAACTCAAATGCTCTAACTGTAGGGCCTTTGGAGCTTAAGAAGGTCCAAACGTGTTTTTTTAAGGAGGGACTGTAGTGGTATCCGTGCCCCAGTAGGCTGATCCATGTTGCACTTCCACACATTTCCTCACGTGGGTGTGCTCTGAATCACAGAAGTTTACATTTACATGTAAAGGACTTCCAAGTCCTCTTAAAAATAGAGGACTTTTGTTTTTTTGTTTTTTTTACTGTTTAAAGTTATAAAACTGTTGCTTGTATTTTCCGAGCATTAGCAGGTACTGCTAATGGAGATGACTGTCAACTATTGATGATATCATCAAGGGTTAGTAACGTCCAAATTTGAAGACACTATTCTTCCGTATCTCTCTTGGAGGTCTAAATGTAGGGGTAGCCAGAAGCAAAAGGGGTAGGGGAGGAATTTGGATTTGGCCATTGTTTATTTTCATGGGCGAAATGCAGAAACGCTGCCGAGGCCGGCACCCAGAAGGACCCAGAAGGAGCAAAAGGCGGAGCCTCAGAGATTAAGGCGTCTTACTTCTGGGTAGGAAAAGAAGTCACAAAAATAACACACATTATATAAAGAAAAATGTTCTTTACTGTGCCAAAGCTAATACATTATCATATATATTTGGATATAGTTTACGCTAAAAGGTTTAAGAAAAGCGTGATATGGGTCCTTTAAAATTGCATTTCTGAGTATTTCTTTAGTCAAATCATTGTGAATTAGGAGTAGACAAGAAAACTACTGTGTGGAAAAAAAACTTTACATAGAGCTGAGTCCGGAGTGAGTATATATACTGAGATGATGATGTGAAGCAGCTGGTGAGGGCACAAGTCAGAGAGCGGTGACTGATGGGAGTTGAAATGAGGAAAGAAGCAGAGGAGCTCAGTACTCTGGAGAGAGCTCCCTCTGATGGGTGGAGGTGGAGCTGGACGGCTGAATCCTGACACCATTCACAACTAAGAGGTGAATTTCTAATGAACCTCTGTCGCTCTGCAGAAACTGTCCTAGAAAACAATAGCTTTTTAAAAAAATTCTGGCAAAAAATCATAACTGAAAGACCACTGGCAATACTTTGAAAATAGATCAAAAGATGATTGGAGTGGGTTTTTAAAACCAGGATTCTGTGAGAGGACCTGGCTGAACATCAACATCCACAACTGGAAGTCATCGACTGGAATTGGAAGTCCCCCCTTTACTGCTAAAAAAAAACTTTATTTTAACAAGGCTTTAAAAAAACATGTTTCTACCATTCTGAACACTCCTGGGTTAGGGTCAGGTTTAGGGTTATGGTAAAATGTACGATTTTCCGCTTCTGACCAGGTTAGGGTGCCTGATGATGTCAGGCATCATCTTGTCTGCAGCCTGGTCCCTCTAGTAACTTTTGGTTTTTAATAATCTAGAAATAATATGTTTTAGTGACTGTCACTCAGTCCTTCTTGTTTTCCAATTACTGTTGTTGAAGTGAAGAGAGTTTGACTGCATTCAGGAGCATAGCTGCTCTAAGCAGCAAAGTCCAATAGACCATGATGGCTTTTGTGACAGAGCTACATAAAGTTGAGTGTCGTCTGCAAAACTGTGGCATGAAACATAATTAGTGTGCATGGTCTGACCAGATGGAGCACGTTCAGTCTGAACACAAAGGTCCATGAAACCGAGAGGATCACTGCATGACATGTTGTAAGATTTATGGTCACCGTGGAAACAACAATGCCCCCCTTCAAGATTTGATCTGACCCAACAGTGGACTGTAACTGACAACTTTCTCCACTTTTCCATCATGTCAAGAAGGATTTCATGGTCCACTGTATCAAAGACTCAATCAGGTCAAGCAGAAATAGAATGGGTGTTTTTTGTTTGTTTTCTCTGGACCTGACATCTCTGAAGAATTGAAGTTCAAAGGGCAACGAAGGTTAAACTTCCCACATATTCAGTGGTGCATAAATCTAAACACTGTTGTCAGGCCTAAAATCCCACTGAGATCCATTTCTGCATGACTGCATACAAACAGGAAACAAACACGAACAGCGTCAGCCTTCCTTCAGCCAACGGCCGTGTTCAGTATCACAGAAAATTACAGTGTGTCTCCGAGATGTGAGCTAATCAGAACGCTTCCTTGCCACATATTTGATGAAAATGTATTTTGATGCAGCTTTTGTGCTTTTCTCCGATTCGTCTTTTATCTGAACCCGCCTTCATTTAACAACCAACTCTCCTGGCTCCTTTCATGTTCTTGTGTTGCTTTTGACAGCTTCTGATTGAAAGAAAAAAAAAAACAATCTCCTCTGCCATCTACAAAGCAGAGCAGAAAATGTACAAATGAGACATAAATCCAACTTTGAAGCTTCATTTATTGCCTCTAATTTGCTCATTGTTCTCTGCAACGTTTTGAGATTGTGGGACGGTTGTGACTGGATCTACAAAGTATAACAACAATAAAAAACATTTCAGAAGGTTTGTAAGATATAAAGTTAATCTAATCTCCATGTTCATAGGAGTATTGCAACTGACACATCTTAATCTGACAGCATTTCTGCCCCTTTAGAGCGTGGTGGTTAATCATGAAATCCGTTTTTATGCTGAACATCACTTCAAGCATACTTCATCATGACTGCTTAAAAATAATACACTTTTAACACCATTTGACCAAATGTTTCAACCATTTTAAGATAAGATACATTAATTGGTTAGATTAATGTATGGATTATATATTGTAAAATGGATTGTTTTCTGTTTCATCCTCAATCTGTCTGTCTGTCTGTCTGTCCATCTATCCATCCATACAGCCATCCTTTTTCAGAACTCACTGAATTCCCTTTTGGAGTGATGGGACTGCTAGAGCCAGCCCAGCTACTGTTGGGCACATTTTTACAAACAAAATGTCTGTTTCTGTTCTCAGTATCTAAAGCTGAGACACGGATCATGTTCTTTTCTTAAAACTCTGAGATGATCCTGGTCTGGTGGGTCATTTTATCCAGCATAAGGACTTGGCTTAGGAGGAAGAGACCGCATTCTTTTACAGTCCTGATGCCGAATATCATCATGTGAACGGCCAATGAAAATGCTGTAAAAACAAACTCAGTCACGCAAATATATTTTTATTTATCAACACCAAAAAAATAAATGAAGGAAAACACTGATGTTTAGGTGAAAAACATGTTCTTTGGCCAACAACTGAAGTACTTTGACATCAGATGTTGTTTTTTTTTTTTATCAATAAATATGCCTAGTGTTGGTTCTTATTGTAAATATGAAATGCAGAATATGTGTTAAAAACCCACTCCCATGAAAATTGTGTTTTTGGTGGCAACATGTTCTTGTGGCATTTTTCTGATGATGGATGACATCTATGAAAAAATACATCTTAAAATTGCATTTCTGAATATTTCTTTCTTTCAAATCTGGTAAATAAGGAGCAGATGAAAAAATCCAGTTTGAAAAAGATCGCATTTGTGTTTTAGGAAATATGCTTGGTGGGCCTCAAGCTTCCTGCTCTGCTCCATTCTGATACATCAGATGTACAAACATAGATGACTAAAACCATTAACATCTTTGTTTTCGTCTTCTGTGCTGTCATCTGGCTAAAAACTGTACGGCTGGATAGATTGAATGTTGCTCAAAATTTTCGGTACACCAGTAATGTCTCGCCCACAACTCAGAGGTGAATTTCTAATGAACTCCTGCTGCTCTGCAAAAACTATGTCCTAGAAAAGACACTGTTTTTTTTATTCTGGCTGAAAATGTATAACTAAAAGACCACTGGGAACATGTTTATAAAAGATAGAAAGATTACTGGAATAGGTTTTTAAAGACAAAAAAAGACATTAGAAGTTGATCAAGAAGGGCTGGATCAGTCACTGGTTTTACTGTAAACCCACTCAAGGTCACCATGAACATGAGAATGAGGACAAGTATAAGAGTGGTGCTGCCCTTTAAAGGCCCTCTGTTCATGTTTTTAGAACTGCTTCTTTTGTTAGAAATGATGATACCTCTGAGTGAGTAAAACGTATTTTCTTATCTCAAGAGCTTTAATATTTAACCAGGCACAATTAAGCCTTTTCTGTTTTTCTCTAACTTTTAAAATATTTTTTTATTTATTTGGATTTTTTAAATATTAGCTTTTAATCTGCATTTATTTTTCCATGAAAGACATGTCCATTGAAATAAAATCGCCCATTAGGTGAAACAGCTTTTTAAAATTAAATCACTTTTAATTTATTCTGGAAGCATTTGAATGTGGACAACAGCAGTCAATCAACAGTTTACTATTACGAAATCTTGTAATGGTTTATTGATATTTTATGGCAATAAAAACCCAAATGCATTTGTTTTCCATTGTGTTAGGATTAGAGAAGTTTTAAAATAAAGGCAGACAGAACAGGGTCCACTTTTTATGCGTTTGTCATGCTTTTTACAGCCTGCCTCCAGAGTCTGGGATGAGTCTTAAATGGTCAGGTTCAATTGTGCACAAATAACAGTTTAACCTCTAAACAGAGATTTGAAAGATATTACAGTGCACTGGAGACACACCACAAGCTGACCGCTGAGCTTTACTGCTGAAAATTACATCTGTGGTTCTTAAACAGCCCAGCCCTGAGCCATGAAATAATCTCCCTACACAATTTACATGCTTTCATGCTGTGCAGATATACAGTAAACACAAAAATCCTTGCTTGCATGGGATACTGACCTCTCTGATTAGAGGTCTGAATTCTTCCATGTTGAGAGATGCATTGTTTGTGCAGAGGTCATATCTTCAGTCCAGGGTGTTTTAAGCTTCCTCATTTCATGGCAGTTTCAGTGTTGTAGCTTCCAATTCAAATCTTCAAGCATTACTGATGTTGAAGCAATGAGAGTTTAAACAAACAAACAACATTGTGGATGTTTCACATAGAGATAATGTGTCTGACGGTCATAAAATGAAATCTACTCCCAAACCTCCTAAAAGAGTGTTTCATGTGAGCCTGAGACTGTGAGACGCAGTGATGCAGGCTGACAGCTGAACATGTTAGAAGATGGTGAAAACAGTGCTGAGAGCTCAGAAGCAACTTTTAGGATTAAATGAACCTGAAGGCAGCCACGCTTTTCCCTCATTGACATCCCTTATGTTAATGCACTGTGCAAAGTACTGCTGCCTTTACCTTCTTAGAGATGGTTCTTTTTTCTTCTACATTCTACAAATGTAGCCAAAAATGCTGGCAGAAATGTATATACTTTCTGAAATAAAGTCTTCACAGGTTTTTTTTTTTTTTTTACTTCTTTCTAACTTTATTTTTTTCCAACATTTCCATTAGAGGAGAATTTAGCAAGTTGTAAGCACATAAAGCACAGGTGAATAATGGTCCATGCTTCACACCACTGGGATCCACCAAGCGCTTTCCCAGATAAAACACAAAGCCCAACTTTTCTTCATGAATACCATAAAAGCCAAGCAACAAGAAGGTCAGCAAATATAAAGGGTGTTTGATTGCCGCCCCCCCCCCAAAAAAAATACTTTTCTGCCATTGATTATGGAGAAGGGTATGAATTAGTTGAGACATGCCATGTTTGTTTTCACACACACATTAAAAGCAGAGTTTTTTTTTGTTTTTTCACAATGATGCCTCTTGTTCAATGTCTTCTGTGAGACACCTGCGTTATTTTCAGAAAAAAAAAAAAAAAAAAAACTTACTGGTTAAATGAAAGTAACTTCTATTGAAAATGTACCCGTGTATGAATAATATACATTTGATTTGCAGAAGACACAAAAATGTCAAAAACAGAAAGTCTGTCTGAACATAACCCTTATAGAAATGTCTATAGACTTTCTCTGCTGCTGAAAAGGAGAACAAAGAGAACAAAGGATGAAGAGACGTTAAAGAATGGACGCTTTTGGTTTGTTGATACATGAATCAACACTGATATAAAATTAATTAAATCAAATAAAAAACATTTTGTAAATTTAAAAAAAGAACTTTGTTTGTTTTTATCAGTAGAATGAATCTGTATCTACATGTCTCTTTGTGTCCCAGAAGTGACTTCACATGTTACCTTTTCTTTCTATTTGTTTTCTTTTCATTCATTCATTTTCCAATCCGCTTTATCCCTTTCAGGGTCACGGGGTTGCCGGAGCCTAACCCGGCTACTCATGGGCGAAGGCAGGGGACACCCCTGGACTGGTCGCCAGTCTGTCGCAGGGGCCACAATCACACACCCACACACACACACACACACTCACATTCACACCTAGGGACAATTTCGAGTAACCAATTAACCTATGAAGCATGTTTTTGGACGGTGGGAGGAAGCCGGAGTACCCGGAGAAAACCCACGCATGCACGGGGAGAACATGCAAACTCCACACAGAAAGGTCCCCCAGCCAGGACTTGAACCGGGGAACCTTCTTGCTGTGAGGCAGGAGCGCTAACCACTGCGCCACCGCGCAGCCCCTATTTGTTTTCTATTTGTTGAAATAAACTCCAGCTATTCTTGTAAGTTTTGTATGTTTGTGAAAAAGTTTTAAAATAAAGCCTTTTCTGAAGATGTTTAACCCTTTGACACCAAATATGATATCTGCAACACGAAATAAACACCCTCTTTGAACTACCCTAACGTTTTGACAGTTTACGCAATTTCCAAACTTGCAGCAGATTCTGAAGAAAAGCAGCTTTGCATCAATATGCAATACTTTACTTTGTTGCACATTGATGCAAAGCTGCTTTTTTCCACATCAGGTTTAGTTCGATTACGTTTATTGCTTAATTTCCACAACTATAAAGTGTAACATATTAGAGCAAAGCTGCTTTTCTCCACATCAGAATCCATTGGAATTACGGAAATTTAGTTGAACTATTATTCAAAGAACATCAACAGTGGAGCTAAAGCTAAAGTGTTAAAGGGTTAACTTGTGTCTATGTTCCATGATTCTGAGATCTAAACACTAAAGTGCCGCGGTCCAGCTGCCAACTGCACACAAATCAATTGCTGGGCCTTTTTAATAAAGTAGTTAGATGTCCCTTCTTACTCTTCAACACAAACTATATAAAATGCTAAATATAAAATGCTCCAGTTTTGATCCATCAACCTAATTCTAATTCGCTGCCTCCTGCCTGGGATAACAAGCTGGAAACTACAGCCAAACATCTCCAGCAGGGATGAGGAATCGTCCTGCAGCAGATGGTGTGAGTCTGCAGAGAGCGCTAAAAAGAAGAACCAAAAGACACCGCATTGCTTTAAATTCACAAAGGAAGTGTGACATTTTTGACTAAATCCCCTTCCCCTGCTACATGTTTTGTCATGATTTCAAGATGCTATAGGACCTGAGATCTCTCTTTGGCTTCAACATTACTGATCAAATTAAAAATATAATTGCACCATCTAATTTAATCTACATTGTGAGGAGTTTAAAAATCTTCATTTAGCTCCTTGACTGTTGTCAGATTACTGTCAGCAGGTCTGTTCAAAGTGAAGAACATGACTGTCTGTGTTCAAAGCTGCCTTTTGTTTTTTTTAATTCCCTTCTGACCTTCAATGAATGAGAAAGTGTGAGGAAGAGAATACTGAAGAACAGGAACATACGAGGCATGACAAAAAAGAAGTGAATGTTCTTTGATACAACATTATTTTTCAGAGGTGTTGTCCATGGGTTTTTTGTTTGAAAATAGTCAACACAGGTTTGCAATTTTTAACAATGAATAAAAATAATCAGCTCATGACACAGTGGCAAGATTATATGAAAGCGTTTCATTGAAAAGCCTGGTTTATACTTCATAGCAATTTGTAATCACTTGGGTCGCATTGGCCGCAAGGGCATGGGAGGTCATTCATCACTGCGAAATGTGACATAAGCTCATGACATCATCTTCAATTTGAATTTTACACACAGAGTACAGTTGCATGCGTATCACGCCCTTTAACCTATACTTATTTAAAGCAAATAGAAAATGCAATGGCAGAGCGAACACGATCCAGGAAAGTTGCAGTTTCCAAGTCCCAGGATTTCTATTATTGTATTCCTAATACAAGAAGAGATAGACATTATTTAATTAAAACTCCAAAAGAAAATGTTCATTGCATATTTACCTTTTAATGCGACTTCAACCTCAGCTATTTTGAATTAAGATACAGAACTGGAGGAAGATCATTTTCAAATTGAAAAAGTAGTTATTTGGTATGATGAGGCTTTTATAATACAAGATTACAAAAAAAAAAAAACATGACGTACCATCAGCTTGTCATATATAAAAAATATATATATATATATATATATATATATATATATATATATATATATATACATTTAAGATCCATATAGCTATTTCTCCATAAAAAAGAACACCTCTATGCAACTGAAAGCACTCACATACACAAGTACTCATACACACCTGCACCCACAGTCATGCACGAGTCACATACACACACAAACACAGTGTGTACATGCATTTGTGTTTGTAAATACAAGTTGTGTATTACCCACACAACTGCATGTGTATGTATGTGTATTACACACACAACTGCGCACATGGGCACAAACACAGTAACACACACTAATGCACTTTCTAACATGCACACACACTAGCATACACACCTATACACTGACTCATTCACTTACAAACGCACACCTGACATACCATACACACACACGTTTACACTTTCACACAGACTCAGCTGAGGTTAATGGGGTGAAAAGTGGAGTCCAAGGCCTGCTTCACAGCTCCGACTCACTGTGGCTGAAGCACATCCAGGATTTTGTACCACATGTTCAGTAAGGAACATAGCCTTCTACCAAAGTCTTCTTCTTTCGGCATGTGTGATTAACGGCTTACACATTGCTGTAATCATATTTAATGCATCATCTGAGTTGACACAACGTTCCACCTGCTGGATCCCAATGTGGAACCAAAGCATCTGTTGCATGCAAAATTACATTTGATGAAATATCAGCAGAGCTCCATTTGGCTGAAAATGCAAACAGCAATTAATGACAATTAGGTGAAACTAAATTAAGAGGATTCAGTCTCTGGTTTCTCTATTCAGCCAGTGGATGTTCCAAAAGACTCACTAGATTAGGAGATTACTCCCAAACCACAGCAGTGCTGTTTAATTGGAAAAGCAGAAGATAAGAACACATTTTTTACAATACTTTTTTTTTTTTTTTTTTAATCAGGCAGCTTTTGTGCAGCAGAAAAATAATCAGAACAGCTGATTCTTCCATCCCACGCTAGGGAGGAAGCTTAAGAAAATCAGAAAAATAAAGAAAGGAAAGCAAAAACAGCCTGAATGCTGTATTGACCTGTTTTTGTTGCCCGCTCAATAATACATGCGGCTCTCTCCCCCTTTCTCTCTTTCACTTAATTATCTCCTCTTTAGGGATCATATGGATCAGCAGAGGTCACGCAGAGGACCAAACAGGACACTGGTGATAATTGTGTATTGGCTACTGACAAAACATACCATCTGTGGACAGATGAAAAGGTCCAGCTCAATCTCCTGATCCCTCATCCCTCTGCCCCCTTTTTTCTTACCTCTCATCTATGTTTTACTTCTCTGTTCATCATTCAAAGTCAAAAATAATCCAAAGACAAAATAATCATCTTTCAACAATACAGGCTCTTTCGGTCTTTGAACCTGTCACCTTGTCTTCCATCATAATCTCAGCCAAATAATCTGCATCTATTTTGAGTGTACTTGTTTCGTTTGACTGGATTCATGAGGTATTGCCAATGTTGCCCTTCAGTTTTCAGTCTTCTGAAGGACACTGGGTGTCCTGCTTGTCAAAGTTTGGTCTTTAAGAACCACTCCAATGAAAATTGTGTTTTTGGGGTTTTTAACATGTTCTTTTAGGATTTTCTCATGATGGAGGACATTTAAAAAGAAAATGAAGGTTAAAATTGTGTTTCTAAGTATTCCTTTATTCAAAACGTGGGGAATCAAGAGGAGACAAAAACATTTCGTTTAAAAAAACCTGTAGCAGTGACGTAGATGAGTGAGAAGTTCCCTTCTCCGCTCCATTCTGATGTATCTACTTGCAGACAAGATCCATGTACGTCTTAATTTTCCTCGTCTGACCTAGAATCTGACTCAAAGCTGTACAGGTGGATAGCTCCATTATTGCTCGCCATTCGATTTGCTACGTTAATGTTAGGTTGGGGTTGTGAGGGGCTGTAAGCTATTGGAAGAGCATGTAAACAGGTGGATCAATGGATGGTGTAAAACTGGAGCATGCTTATTGTGCACCAGCGGTCCAGCCCACAACTCAGAGGCAAATTTCTAATGAACTCATGCTGCTCTGCAGAAACTATGTCCTAGAAAGCAAAACAGGTTTTTGATTTTGGCTAAAAACGGCATAATCACAATTAAAAAAACAATGGGAAAGGCTTTTACAATAGATCAAAAGATGACCGGAGTGGGACTACTCTAAAGACAGAAAGGTGCAGATATGAGATCAAACCTGGAATGTGTTGTTGCCTAATATCGACTACACATAAGTTTATATGATTATGATTAAATAAGGAGGACTTCTACGCTGCGTCTCCCACTAGGCACGAAACAGCAAATTATATTAGAAAAATTACTTTTTTTTTTTTTTTTATGAAATTATAAGTGGAGCCAAGCTCTTATGAGTGCAGTGAAGGCAGAGCCAAGTCCCACATTAAAAGACCACACGCCTTGAACTGGCTCATAAAAAGACGTCAGATCCATCAGCAGATGATGGCTCCACTAGAATGGCTCTAATGTGCAGAAAGCACATTTTGAACGACACAAAGGAGACACTGGCGAAAGTTTGAATCACTGAGTACTTCAGAAAGTCATCTGTAAGATGCTGGACTGAGATTACGCATTACCTATTATATATAATACAAAAATCTTCTAGATATCTTAGTTCCACATTTCACTGATATCATTTCTGGCAACCAGTGTAACTGCGGAAAACAACATTTTCTATAAAACATCAGTGGAGCAGATTACCTCAGCTCATAACTCATGGAGGAGCAGAAATAAAATACACATCACTTCTGTATTTACAGCAAAAACACACAAAGATTATCTCCTCACCAGACTCACAGAGTGGTGTCTGATTTTGTTTCTTCCTACTAAATCTCTGTTCACCTGGGATTATTGATTCTCAGATTCAAACAAAAGCTGGATTTCCACACGCACCCCCCCCCCCCCCCCCCCTTCACAGAAACATGGCATTGAAAAGAAGATGAAGCACAGTTTCATAAATAAAGGCAGGAAAAGCTGAAGCTGTTGATGAAGCAGCACCTGAGCGCATTCTCAGAAGGATAAGCTTGAAGCTTCTCCATTGTCATCATTCCCATCATATATGCACTTGACATCAGTTATTTACAGCATTCACCATAAAAAAGGCATATCCAGTAAATTTTACTCAGGATCATGATCGATTTTGTTCTAGATAAAATCTGGATGTATTTTTATTTCTCTTTCCACTTAAACTCTGGTCTGAAATTCCTTTTTAACTGCACTGCTTCCTTTCATAGAATATGTTTGTATGCCCTCTGTTTTTAAGCAGCTTCTGAAAGTGCATGTCACGGGCACGTTTACATGCTGAAAATAACAGGAGTGACAGCCAGACAGAGAGGAGACGTGTGCAAACAGAAGCAAAGAACCAGAAATAAGAAGCTCAAGCAATTTGCTAAAATGACCATAAGGAGATATAAGAAGAAAATACACCTGACTTCTTTAATAAATGTTTTTCCCCAGAGGGATTTATTCTTTTTTTTAAGGAGTAAGCTTAGTATGACAAAACCTAAAAGAAACAAAACCACTTCCTCTGGGAGTTTTGTTTTCAAATCAAGAATGCAGGGATGTTTCTTCTTTGATTCTGATTCACACTTTTTGATCAGCTTATCTTCTGATATTTATGCACTCATGTTTTTTTTTAAATAGCAAAAATTGACAAAACAAAACAACATTTATTTATTGAAAAGATAAATTGTCGAGGGGGCTGCAACCACCATCCAAAAACATGCTTCATAGGTTAATTGGTTACTCTAAATTGTCCCTAGGTGTGAATGTGAGTGTGTATGGGTATGTGATAGTGGCCCCTGCGACAGACTGGCGACCAGTCCAGGGGTGTCCCCTGCCTTCGCCCATGAGTAGCCGGGTTAGGCTCCGGCAACCCCGTGACCCCGAAAGGGATAAAGTGGATTGGAAAATGAATGAATGAATGAATAAATTGTCGAGCAGGTCAATCCATCATCGTCATGCTGGTTCCTGATTGATGGGTTCTCTGTTTTAAACTTGTATTAAATATTAAATTTTACCTCTGCATCCTCACATTTGCATTGATGTAAAATAGATTACTCCAGTTTACAGTTCTTCTGTTTGGGTTACATGGAGCTCCTGCTACTTTTCAGAGACTCATGGATCAGGTACTCGGTGGACTAAAAGACTGTGCTTGTGCATATCTTGATTATATTGTCATTTCTAATGCCACTTGGGAAGACCATCTGAGGAATGTTCTAGAGTGCCTGCATGCTGCTGGGTTAACCATCAATCCAGCCAAGTCTGCTTTTGCCCGGAATGAAACGGAGTACCTTGGTTACAGAATTGGAGGTGGGTTGATAAAACCACAAGTCAGTAAAGTCCAGGCAACTGAATCATGTCCTCTACCCCAAACAAGAAAGCAGCTAAGGTCCTTTCTTGGGTCAGTGGGATTCTATCACAGGTTTATTCCAAGTTATTCAGCCCGTGCAGCTCCACTGACTGACATGACTGGCTCTAGATGCCCAAACAAGTTCAGATGGACTACAGAGGCTGTGGCAGCTTTTCGGGACATTCAGCAATCACTAAGTAAGGACCCTATACTCCACAGTCCAGATTTTAATGACCATTTCATTTTACAAACTGACTCATCTCAAAGAGGCATTGGAGCTGTGCTTCTACAAGGTCCACCTGATGATTGACATCCTGGGGCTTACATAAACCGAAAGCTGCTCCCTAGAGAAACCTGCTACTCCACTATGGAAAAGAAAATGGGCTGGCAATCAAATGGGCCATGAACTCTTTCAAATACTTCCTCTTAGGAAGAGAGTTCACTTTGGAGACCGACCACAGGGCTCTATAACGGCTAGAGAAGATGGAGGAGACTAATGGCCAGCTAACAAGATGGTACCTCGCCATGCAGTCCTACAGATACAAGGTTAGCTCCATCCTTGGCAGAGAGAACATCACCCCAGACTTCCTCTCTTGTGCTCCTGATGAAGGCTCCGAAGAGGAGGGGAGTGTGAGGGTTGCCTTTGCTGCCACCGCATCAGGGCAGTGACCTGCACCATACACTCACTTGACATTCTGCACACACCTTTAGATGGTTCTTTCAAACAAGACATTTTTGTTTGGTTTAAAATATGAAATTTATTGATACATATTTTATACTGTATTTCAGTTTACTTTCATTAATTTAATGTGGTGTTTTTTTGAGTTTCCGGTGTTGGGAGAGACCATTGTGGTACTTTTTTTTTTTTTTTAGAATTTTACAGTTCCTCCTTGTGCATCTAGTTAGTTTAATCAGCCACTATTTATGTTCCCTTGTTTTTCCAATTAGTTAAGTCGGTTTATGTTTGTTTTTCTGTTCAGTTGTTCTCCTATTTAAAGCTTCAGTAATTTTTTTCTTACTTTTACCTCTTTTAAGGGGCCATTTTTGTTCTTTTGAAACTAAGTGTTAATATTTTTGATCTGCTTTTTGCTCTTCTTGCCTTTTTGCTTTTTACTGCCTGGTCCACCACACTAGGATGTATAGTTTCTGAGTTTCAAGAGTTTATCTGAAATTTGCGTCTGAGCTGTGGGTGGTACTGTTGGTGTCGTTGTCCCCCCTCCCATTCATAACTGAGAGCTCTCTGTTTACACTCTCTCCCACTAGCCTGCAGTCCCTCACACCCCACAACCTAAAATAAGAGATGTAACAAAAATGGTGTGCAATACTGGAGCTATCCAACTGTACAGTTTTGAGCCAGATGCCAGCTCAGACGAGGAAAATGAAGACGTACATGGATCAGTGAAGCATTTGAATGGAGCAGAGCAGGAAGATTGTGGCCTGACGACTGTAGCTTCTATGTCCCACCTATAAGCTTTTTCAAACAGCATTTTTTTTGTCTGCTCCTGATTCACAATGATTTGATTAAAGAAATACTTAGAAATGCAATTATGAGCTTAATTTTCTTTATATCTGTCCTCCACTCACTATAAATGACTACAAGAACTTTCTGGTGTTAAAAACACCAGAAAGGCCATTTTCATTGGAGTGGGTCTTTAAACTTGCGTTTTGCTGTTTGGGATAAGTTCAGTCATTAAATATCAAGTAGTTTCACTGTTGTGCATGTGAGGTGTATTTGTGTGTCTGTAAATAAACATCAGCTCATACTATGACTGCAGTGAAGTTTTATTTATGGATTGTTAGAGATTTTATGATTTTTATTATTCTGTTTTCTTCAGTTCCTGTAAGATAAGCTTAAGTCTTGAGGTATATTAATCAAGAACTGCTGTGTGTGTGTTTTAAAAACAAGACTCTTTGTGCTCACTGTGTCTCCCCAGCACCTGGAGGAGGTTTGCTACCAGTTATCTCTGTTCTGCATGCCAACAGACAGTTGTAAAGTGTGTGAACCACCTTGACCTTGTGTTGAATAAATGCAGCAGCAGAGGAAAAACGGACAGAGATTGTTCAGAGATCGCTAAGAACAGCACTTTGTTTGTATCTCTCCCGCTGCAGCTGGTAAAAGACAACTTTCTCTCTTCATTTGTGTGAGCCCTGGTTCTTATGGATTTTTATTAGTTCAAAGACTGTGTTTTAAACCCAACAGACCCTTATCTCAGGAAGGGGCACGGTTTACCCCTCCTTTTTCTACCTACTGCTTCAGCCAAGCTCTCGTCTTCCCCTCCCTTAGTGGCTGAATCAGCACGTAACTAGGGTGTTCCCTTTTAATAAAAGAAGCAGGGGGAGACTGAGGTCCCCAGAGTGTTAAGAGGAGCTTGTAACTGAGTGATCTCTGACACTCTCCCTGCAGGTGAAAACCATACTCAACTCTCTTGTGTTTCTTTGCAGATTTACTAATGTTTGGGTTTTGAACCTAACATTAATTGGGGGCTCCTCGTCCGGGATCCAACATACCAGAAGCACTCCAGCAGGTGGGAGAGAACCAGGAGAAGTCCGCGGCCGTGGCATTGTATACCCTTTCCGGGCCTGGGTGTACTCTCCACCGGCTGGGGTCTGACGGTTGACGGACATCCCGAACACCGGGAGTGTGAGTATGTCTTGACTTAAAAAGCTGTGTGCTACTGTGTGCAATAAAATAGTCTTAAAAAGCTGTGTGCTACTGTGTGAAATAAAATAGAAGACTTAAAAAGCTGTGTGCTACTGTGTGAAATAAAATAGAAAACCCTGAGAATTCTAGACCCTATCAGGTACACTGATTTACAGTTAAGTTCCGCGGGAGGGTAACCTCCTCTGTGTGAAGGACGGCGGAGTCCTCTGGTAACAGTGTATAAAAGAAAGCTGTGTGCTATAAAAAAGAAAAAATAGAGAAAGCGCTGGAACCCTAAGACTTTGTGTCGTGTTAAAAGTCCAGTTAAATTCCGCGGAGGACGACCTCCTTTAGGTGAAAAAGACTAAAAAGCGTCGCATGGGACGGCGGAGTCCTCTGGTAAAATAGGGTGTAAAAGAAAAGAGAGACGTCTAAAAAGGAATGACTGTGTGTGTGTGAGGGACTGTAATTACCACTAGGTACTTACATTCCATACCAAAGCCAACAATAGTAAGCAATAAGTTTCTGTGGAAGGCTGTATCCAAGGAGACACCGCCCGAAAGGGTAGAAGCTTGTGTCTCACCACAGGAATAAATTCATTATTGCATTGTTGGAAAAGAAAAACTCAACGGTAGAACACGATAGGTGTTACCCCACGTTGAGTCCAAATTTAGTTCAAAATGGGTAAAAATCAAAGCAAAGAAAAAGAAAAGGTCCTCCGAGACCTGCCATGCAAAGACTGGAGAGTGATCCAACGAGAGGATCACACTGCAGTTGAACCCCTACCATACTGGGTTAAACAACATAAATTCAGCGGAAGGTTAAGTAGTACCGACATAAGACAACTACAACTTAACATCAGAGAAAAATGTAACGGTAAAATTAAAGACATGAACAAAGAAGGATTTGAGCAGACAAAGGTCTGGATGAAAGTTGCAAAGCAGAGAGAAGAGAGAAAGAAAAAAAAAAAAGAGCGAGAGAAAAGTGAAGAATCTGAAGAAGAAAATTAAAGAAGAAAAAAAAATGGGGAACTAGACGAAGATGCAGAAGAAAATGGATAAAGCATAAGAAGCAGGAAGAGTTGACATGTGTCGGAGATTGATTGAAAGAGTCAGAACAGCACAGAAAAGATATTCAGAACAGCAAAAGAGAGAGTACAGAAAAAGAAAAAAAAAAGGCTGCATGAGAAGCAGAGGTTGCAGAGCTCGTGCCCGAGCATTCCTGCTGGGAACGCGCAGACAGTGGGTGTGTCTACCAGAGGAGGAGAGATAGAAGTAAAACGTCAGAAAGAGATAGGAGAGAAAAAGGGACAGGAGGAGGGGCCGCCGCGCTCCTCCTTTAGAGCTCAGGATAACAATAACTTTTCTGCTATTGGTTCTGTACGGCTGAACGTGTCATCAGAGGGGCCGCCGCGCTCCTCTCTAGCTAAGGTTGATCATCACACACACATCCATCTAGTGCAGAGGGAGGGGTGGTGAGCAGATCCAGAGCAGAGAATGACAGCTCAGAACACATGCACACATGCACACTACTGAGAGGAGAAGTGCAGGAGGAATGGATTTACCACAGCTCATTGCACATGAACTTAAACAAGAAAGAGGGAAAAGTAATCGAGGAATTGAAAGATTTTTGTAAAGGTAAAACGGGGGATGCGGTCCCGCCGTAATGACCCATCGTAGACTGACGTTTAGCAGGACGCGGTGAAACACTGTAAGGTTTCTGTAAACCTTGGGGAGTTTGGGTCCCGCCAAAAACAGATGGGGGTACAAGGGACGGCAATCCCTTTGGGGTGGGTTAGGTGAAACTTTGCCCTACAGAGGGAGAGTTTGCACCTTTTAGATTTAGGATAAAAGATTAAAACTCCAGAAGTTTCGCATTAGATCTGGATTTTAATCCCAAAGCGCGCAACGGTAAAGGTTAAAGTAAAGTAGAACAAGGTCTGAAGAACAAGGTTTAATCCACCCCCTAAATTTGAAAAGTTAAAATTAAATTTTTAGAATCAGAATTAGATAACAAAATTGGTTGGCAATTTTGTACAATTTTAATTGGACAGTAAATTAATAGCTTTAATAAGAGTGACTGAGTGTGTTGAGTGTGTGGAGTAAGAATGGAAGGTGAACCTGAACGAATGCAAAGAGTGTGGAGGCTGCAGCTCCATCCTCTTTCCTGAAGTGGTGTGAATGGTGTTGGAACAGCAGATGTTGAGTACAATGGAAAAAAAAACAAAACAGAAAAACGAAAAAGAAAATGTAAGAAATAGTGGCAGAGAGTGAATAAAAGTCAGACTGATGAGAAATGTGACGTTGGTTGGCAGGGTCTGAGTAAACGCTTACAGGCTGTGGAAATGCAAGAGTTGAAAAAGGTGAATTACTTGAGAGAAAGGATTTTGGAGGAGAAGGGGAAGCTGGCAGTGGGGGAATTTATCTCCTGTTGCTCACAGCCCCCCACCATTTAGACTTGCAGAGGGAGTAATGATGGCTTCAGTGTTGTTGCAGGCCATGCGGCCTGTGATCCTGAAGATGGGGGAGAAAGAGGTCAAATGACAGAAGAAGAAGAAAATGATCTGATTTCTCAAGCTATAGTAACCAGGTTGGGATGGGGAAGAGGGCCATCAAGCCCTCCCCCACAGAAACAGACTGTTGTGTCGCCAAACACATCTGCATTTACAGCCATTTACAGCCCTACTGCAATCCTCTGCAAACACACAACAGACAAACTCACAGATCACATCCCCTACAGGGACAAAATGAGGGGTCCAGAGCAGGTCATAAACAACATTGCATTCCTCAAAAGGATATAAAGTTAAATTGGTTAAATTAGGGTCATTCAGTCATGGTTGAATAGAACAGTGGGTCAACCACTATTTGATGCAAGTCAGGAATTTTTCCCAGAGATTTTTAGATTCAGCACCTTCAGTGCTGCCTTGGAAAGCCTGGTTTGGACCCAGTGACGCATTATTCAGATAACGCAAAAGCACAATATATTACACAATTTGGACTAATTAAACAAGTCATCCTTCTAAATCTTCAGAAATTGAACTGGTTCATAACAGCTTTACTGGTGGGATTTTCTGGACCTGTGAAGACTCGAGCAGGACCCAGATCTTTTCCTGGGCCACAAGACAGATTTCAGAGGCATGTTAATCATGCTCTGAAGACACATATTGATAATCAGCAGAAAGATGAGACACAGATGAAGGTATGGAAGAGACTGAATGAAGCTACAAAGACACCAGTTTTACCAGTTCCTGATCCTTATTGCATTTTGACCTCACTGGGCCCAAACTATAAATGGTTCATTGTTGTTGATCTGGCAAACGCATTTTTCTGTCTCCCTTTGGCACCTGAAAGCAGGAAATATTTTGCTTTTTATTATAAGGGTAGCAGGTTGCAGTGCCAAAGACTACCACAAGGGTTTAAGTGTAGTGCAGGCATTTTCAATCAGGCTTTAAAGACAATATTAGAAACTGTGATTTTTCCTGAATACTGTATGTTGGTGCAGTACGTTGTTGATCTGCTTTTGGCAGCACCTACAGCAGAGACCTGTTTACAGGCCTCGTCCATACTTCTGAGAAGGTTATGGATCTGCGGCTTCAAAATGTCCATGAAAAAGCTGCAGTGCTGCAGAAAGTCTCACTTTCCTAGGACGCACTGTTTCTGCTCAAGGTTTTGCAATGTCAGCGGAACACAGATCTTCCATTTTTAAACATCCCAAACCTCAGACAGTCAGAAAGATGTTCTTGTGTTGCAGTGCTCCTTTACATTCACTGGAAACCAGACAGTCACTCTGCATACAACATGCAGCACGATTAGCAACACTAATTAAAAAAAAACAATCACCCATACATGAACAACGATTATGGGAAAACAAAGGGGCTAAATTAAAAGATGGCATATTTATGTGACCACTGAATAAACCAGTCCTACCGAAATATCTATACAAAAGGGCAGCTGTATTGAGCCACGGGAAAACCCATGTCTCAACAGGAGGGATGGCAGGAATGGTTAATCAAATCTATACAACGTATGGATTTAACAATTACGCAAAAAATTTTTTGTCGAGCATGTCTTATATGTGCTAAACATAACGCCCAAGGAAATTTAAGACCACGAAGAGGTCAGTTTCCTGCCCCACAATATCCATTCCAACATATACATATGGATTTCATCGAACTAAGCCAAAGTGAAGGAAAAAAGTTTTGCTTAGTAATAATAGATGCATTTTCTAAATGGGTAGAAATATTTCCTACAAAGCATCCAGATGCTCTAAATGTAGCTAAAGCGCTATGCAAAGACATCATTCCGCGGTATGGAATACCAGAAAAAATATACAGTGACAATGGAACACATTTTGTGAATCAAATCATTACCAAAATAGGTCAAGCTTTCCAAATAGACCTAAAACGCCACTGCGCTTATCACCCCCAAAGTGCGGGATTGGTAGAAAGAATGAATGGAACTATAAAAAATAGACTAAGGAAATGCATGGAGGAAACAGGAAGAAACTGGACTCAATGTGTAGAGCTAGTCCAAATGTACATAAACATTACAAGCACTGAAGGGCTAACCCCCTATGAGACCCTATTTGGAAGACCCTACAGGCTTCCCTACTTTAACAATAAATGGGAAACGGCTGAGGAACAACACTTAGCTGACCACATGAGACGAATGATACAAAGACAAAGCGAGCGTCAGAATAACCAAGAAGGCATATCCTCTGTGTCTCCACAGGAGGGACCCCTAGTGGAACCAGGAGACTGGATCTTGATAAAATCAATTAAGAAGAAACACTGGCACTCCCCTAAGTGGGAAGGACCTTGCCAAGTACTGCTTACAACGGGTACAGCTGTAAAAATAGCAGAACGAAGTACCTGGATACACTTAAGTCACTGCAAGAAGATTATAAAACAGACCTAGATAGCTTTTCCCTGTGTAGACTAGGAGTTTTTCAACAGGCACTAACAAGGAAAGGCCAGCTACAAAGGGATTAATAACAATAGGTTATTCTTGTCTCAACCCTGGTGAAGATTGTCAACCCCTTGTGTCAGTGTATAGGAAAAACTCATCCTAAAAATGAAGATTCTCATACTCCTTGCAGTGGCCTCGCTACAGGTAAAAAGCGTCTTATCATTCCATTTCTCTACCATACCCGTGAATGACTACCGTTTCAACTCCCCACTTCTGAAAGGACAGATACCAAACCCTTGCAATACCTCAGAGACAACAAACCCAAAGAAAACTTATGAACTGTACTATTGTTATCAGAAAAACCGCACCCTTGCCGCTATCACAATTAACTCTAAAGTAGGAGGGTATCACATTGCTGACTGGAAGGGCTATGATTGGTATATAGACATGAAGACAACGCCACATTATGGGGGCTGGGGTACCGTGGTAGCCACCACAGGAAATTGGCAAGGTGACTCCTACGGCTTTTCATCCGACTCCAAAGAGTGGAGACATCGTTTCTCCCTGGAAAAAACGACAAATAAGATTTTAATAACCGTAAATACTACCACTAGTGCCTTTCCAACACCACCGAGCTCATATTATAAGTACGCTCCGTGCCATGGCTTCCGCCTTTGCGTGTGGCGACCTCATGAATATGATCCTTGCAAACTTATAGCATTGTGCCCTAACATCACTAAAACAACGCAGAAAGAAAAAATACCAGACATAACGGCAGGTCCAAAATCAACCTCGGCACGACCTGAACAAATATTCATTAGGCCAACATTGGACGACTGGTTTAAGGTCACCACAGGGGTGACACAAAGAAGCAACAACTGGCTCCTTATGGCTGAACAAGCAGGCATAATGAGCAAAACGGACTGTGTGGTATGTATGGGAGCAAGACCTCTCTTGCATGTTGTTCCCTCTGCTGTTAGTATTGACTGTTTGTTGCCCCTAATGAATTTTACAGTTCCCGCAGCAAACTGCTCCCTTTGGGATACCATATATCCCCTTACAAAAGCAGAAAGTAAGAAGCCACTTTTTTCCTCCAAAGTGGCAGCAGCCAACTTCACCTGTATTAACAGGACCGGGAGCGGCCTTAAACTAGGAAATCTTTCTGCTGTCAGTTGTGCTAATTTCTTACAGGTTGATCTCCACTTCATGCCACAGTCCAGGAGCGACATTTGGTGGTGGTGTGGTGACAACCGCCTGTTTGACCGCCTGCCGTACAACACCACAGGACTGTGTGCCTCTGTCTCCCTCATTCTCCCAGCTCTGATCTTTCCCCTCACAGCTGATGAACTCCTAGCCAACTTCCGCAGCATTCTGCCATATCACTGGAGGCAGAAACGTTCCATGCAGACATCTATGACGGGATGGAGCAAAGATGATCCCACCTACATAGATGGCATCGGGGTGCCACGAGGAGTCCCCGATGAATACAAACTGGCAAACCAGATTGCCGCTGGATGGGAGTCATCCATCTGCTGGTGGTGTACTCTGAGCAAAAATGTTGGCAGAATTAATTACATTCACTACAATGTGCAGCGTCTGGGAAATATGACAGCTGATGGGTTCTCTGCTATACACGAACAACTGTCTGCAACCTCACTGATGGCTTTTCAGAACCGCATAGCCGTGGACATGCTGGTGGCTGAAAAAGGAGGAGTCTGCGCCATGTTTGGAGAACAGTGTTGCACCTTCATACCCAACAACACTGCACCGGATGGAAAACTGACTAAGGCCCTGGAGGGCCTCCGCTCCCTCAACGACAAAATGAAGGACCACTCTGGGGTGGACACTTCCTTCTGGAGCGGCTTCGGAGACATGTTTGACCAATATCAGGCACTGGTTGTCTCTGCACTAATGTCTATTGCCCTGTTTGCAGCCTTGCTTACCATCTGGGGATGTTGCTGTATACCTTGCATCCGGGCACTGGTGCTGCGGGTCATTAACAAGGCTCTGGCACCGGTTCAAACGGATGTCACCGAGATGTACGCACTGATCCACCAACGCTCCGACGCGGAAGACGACGAAGACGACGAGGCCTCTCCTCGAGACCTTTTTCCGTCCACAGCAGAAATCTAACCCCTCTGAGTGAACCTGTTTCTCTTAATGCTACTATGAGACTGTTATTAAAAATCCTCAGTGAAGATATACCAGTTGATGCACGCTTAGAAAACAGCATAAACAGGAGGGAAATGTTAGAGATTTTATGATTTTTATTATTCTGTTTTCTTCAGTTCCTGTAAGATAAGCTTAAGTCTTGAGGTATATTAATCAAGAACTGCTGTGTGTTTGTGTGTGTGTTTTAAAAACAAGACTCTTTGTGCTCACTGTGTCTCCCCAGCACCTGGAGGAGGTTTGCTACCAGTTATCTCTGTTCTGCATGCCAACAGACAGTTGTAAAGTGTGTGAACCACCTTGACCTTGTGTTGAATAAATGCAGCAGCAGAGGAAAAACGGACAGAGATTGTTCAGAGATCGCTAAGAACAGCACTTTGTATCTCTCCCGCTGCAGCTGGTAAAAGACAACTTTCTCTCTTCATTTGTGTGAGCCCTGGTTCTTATGGATTTTTATTAGTTCAAAGACTGTGTTTTAAACCCAACAGACCCTTATCTCAGGAAGGGGCACGGTTTACCCCTCCTTTTTCTCTCATTATACTGTTGAGCCCTACTGCTTCAGCCAGCTCCCGTCTTCCCCTCCCTTAGTGGCTGAATCAGCATGTAACTAGGGTGTTCCCTTTTAATAAATAAGCAGGGGGAGACTGAGGTCCCCAGAGTGTTTGGAGGAGCTTGTAACAGAGCGATCTCTGGCACTCTCCCTGCAGGTGAAAACCATACTCAACTCTCTTGTGTTTCTTTGCAGATTTACTAATGTTTGGGTTTTGAACCTAACATGGATCTTTTGTTTGTTTGACCTAAAAGTGAAAAAGTTCCTTTTACCTTAACAAACCAGAGGTTTTTTTTCAATGTGGAGGTGTTCCCCTTAAGCCAGAAGATGTCTACATAAACTCTGAACTGCTGTTCTAAATGAAAAATGTGGGGGGAGGTTGAAAAACGGCAGCAAAAAAACAGGCATTCATCAATTAGACACGAAACAAGACAACACCACCTTAAATTATTCACTCTCGGGGACCCTCGTTAGGCTCGGCTGCGATCACGTGCCGGCAGCAGATAAAACCTCCAGCTGAAGCTCAGCTCCTTGGGTCACTTGCTTGGACTCACCACCTTATCATATAATTGCTGGAGTCTTATAAAAATGCAGAGTGCGACAAAAAAGCTGAAGCTGGTGTTCATTATTTCCTTCACAACTCCTTGTTTTCCATCTAATTCTCTGGGTTATGTGTTTGTGTCTTTCAGGAGCTGAAGGAGTGGCAGACGGCATGTAGACTGTGTGTGGTGCGAGTATAAAAACGATAAGGGAGCTCCATGGTATCAAATGACCAGCAGGGCTCCTCTCTGGCTGTCCCAAACATAAAAGAGACATCTGGCCCACCTAACGGATCACTGCTGGCCAGCAGAGTTAAGTGCTGTGAAGGAAATAATGTAATCTGACAGGTACACAAAAGATGATTTAGGTTTTTTGTTGGTGGTTTCCATGTCAACATGCTGTTGAGAATAACATTAGGTTTCAATATTGGAAAGATACTCACAGCTTCTGAGGTATTCCTATAATTCAGAAAGTCTTTGCGGGCGACTCGCAGGATTTAATTCCACTCTGTCCTGATAACTCACACATCAGAGAGTTTTACATCCTACCAGTAAGTCCTTCACTAAGGAGAAGATTATTTAAATCGACCTCGCTTATGCATACATAAGTCAATTAAATTCCTTTCCAGTGGAGCAATCACTGAAAAAGCCGTCTGTATGAGTGTGTGTGACTCACACTGAAGAAGACCAAAACCCACAAACATCTGAAGAAACTTCATAGTGGTAGACAAAGCGTTGAAGAGCTGAATCATCCATTAAATGGAACTGACAGACAAGTAGAGACATTTAGAGTCATTGGTGTGCTCCTGTTGATGAAGAAAAACTCTCAATAGTAAACTAATTAACTTGAAATGGACAAAAATACAAAAAAGGTTAATCAAAAGCCATCATTTGTTTCATCCTATAAAGTTTTTCTATGATTTTGCTGAACAATAGGAATGTTTGATTTTCACAGTTTGACCTTTAGATACTTTAAAGGTATTTTTACTTTTGTCAAAATCCAGTTATATAAGCAGATGGCCCCAGATACTGTGAATGTTTCTTTTATTGACAGAAATGATCAACTATTTTGTGTTTGTCCTAAGAGTAATCTTCTATAGCAGGTCTTGAAAATCTAACAGGGATTGGTTAAGATCCATTTAATTGCCAATGAATCCACACCCATACGCTCCATCTTTGCAGCTCCTGAGGTTTTATGGCAGTAGGGAATGAAATGCAGAGAATCTGAAGTTTTAAACAAGTTTTAAAGAACTGACTGTTCCTGCACATCCATCTGGACGAAAAAGCTTCAATAAGTGTGTTGGATGTTCTCTGAAAAAGATTTTTCACATATGAATAGCCCTCAAGATAGCGGTCACCTACCCTCAGGAGTGGAAAACTCCCCTTCCAGATGGAAACAATGAAGAACTGCATAACTTTGTTTGGAAGAACTCAGAAGCTCAGATTAGAGTTGGAAAGTTGTGTTTGATTTAACCACAAGATTTCTACAACAGCACTTTCTAGACAGACACCACTACAGTCAGGTGTGTAAACACTACAACCACAAGAGAAAATAAACAACAGTTTTCAACCAAATGCACAGAGGTGGAAGTGTCATGATTTGGTCAGAAAACTGCATTCCAGTTGACCAGCACTTTATCTAAATTGTGGTAAAAATATAACTATCAATTAGAACATTCACGTTTTTTTAAAAGATGCACTAAAATCTGCCGATAAGACAATTTCTGCTAAAACATTACCAAAATTCTTCTTAGACTAAAAGGCTGTGATGACTATAAATGCATTTCAGTAATAAATATTCCCTCCAATAATTAAGTAGGCAGGGTAAAAGAGCCATGGGCATCTGAAGTAGTGCCATGGATGAGAAAAGAGAAAAGAACTATAATAAAGCTACTTCCTGCAAGAACAGATTTAAAAAAGTACTTTTTGTTATTCCAGCTCTTTAAAACACAATGTGATTTGATTTTTCGGGTCATTTTGCCCACCTAGTATTACCTCACATTAGAATTTAACAGATATACTCTACATAACCTCACTTATAAGTTGAATGAAGGCAAAACGCCTGCAGAAATTAACCAGCTTGATATGCAATCATCAAATGGATGCATTTCTGTCTGCCCTTGCTGTCCAGAATAATTCAGTCTCCGTTTTAGATCAGCCTTTTATGTATCCATCATTTTTAAAGGTAAGTGTCTGTTACACTAAATACACATTCAGGTAAAAATGATAAATCACAAGTTCCAGAAGGAATTGGATTTAGTTCACTGAGCGCAAACGAATGTGGATTTTTTGGTGATTTAGTGCAGCAGACTTGAGGAGATGGATTCAGGACACCTTCATTGTTAACTGAAGCCATTTTGGCTCTTTTCCCAAAAAGAAGAATGAAGTATTTAAACACTTAGAACAGTGTCACTTTGGCAGGTTTAAGGAAGCCAAAGTGAGTCATTCAGAAGACAATGAATATTGATAAAAATATTAGAGCATTTACCCTAAGAGAGATCAGAGATGTTAAATGCATTATGCATTATTTTAGCCAGAGAGCGTGCTCAGTTAATAAATCTTATTACAGGGAAAGTCTTTCACTTTTACCTTTTTTGTCCTGTGCATTACTGTATTAACTTGCAATGTCTACAAATAATTCTTTTTCAAAAAGTGAGCCAAGAAAAATATAAAAATCCCACCTAATCAAGTTAGATTCCTATTTAAATTAAAAATCAAGTAATGATGAGTACAAATTTGACTACTTACAACCAAAGTATTCAGAAAGTTTATAATCATTTTTCTGACTTCACATTATAGTAGTATGCACAAGTTTGCCAACCCTGGAAGAAATTATGAATTCTATGCTATTTTTCAGAGATTTAAGTAACAACACAAAACCTTTTTCCACTCATGATTAGTGATTGGATTAAATCTTTTATTGTTATACAATAGTGTTAACTCTTTAAATCATAATGAGAACAGAAACTTCCCGAATTACACAAATCAAAAGTTTACATACCTCAGTTCTTAATACCTTTCTATTGCGCCCTTTTGCACCACTAACAGCTTGAAGTCTGTTGTGGTTGTTGTGAATGAGGTTTTTTGTTTTCTCTAATAGTAAAGCAGCCCATTCTTCTTGGCAGAAAACCTCAAATTCCTTTAAATTCTTGAGCTGTCTTGCATGAACTGTCCATTTGGGGTCTTTCCTGAGTGGCTCAATAATACTGAGGTCAGGAGACTGAGACGGACACTCCAGAACTTTCATCTTATTCTGTTGGAACCAGTGACAGGTGGACTTGGCCTTGTGTTTTGGATCGCTATCATGTTGAAATGTACAAATGTGTCCCATGCACAGCCTCCCAGCAGAAGAGTGCAAGTTTTCCTGCAGTATCTTCTGACAATGTCCTGCATGCATCTTATTTCCTGTACCTGTGTAGCTCACACATCCCCAAACCATTAGCTATCCACCTGTGTTTCACAGTAGGAATAGTATTATTTTCATCATAGGCCTTGTTGACTCATTTCCAAATATAGTGTTTATGGTTGTTGCCAAAAAGTTACATCTTGATCTTATCACTCCATATGTCTTTGGTCCAGAAGTTTAGAACTTTGTCTTTGTGCTGTTTAGCGCTTTGTAAGCAAGCTATTTTGTTGCATTTGCACAAAAAATGCTTTCTTCTGGTGACTTAAACATGCAGCCCATTTTTCTTCAGGTGTCTCCTTATTCTAGAAACATCTACACCACCGTTTTTCAGAGAGTTCTGGATCACAGATGAAGTTATTTGTGGGTTTTTCTTAGCATTTCTTTGGAACAATTCTTTGGGCAGAAAGTTTTGTGACCGTGGTTTGGTTTCAACCTCATTTTCTGCTTCTTGATCAAAGTTTGAACACTGTTGATTTATATTCTCAGTTCCTTGGATATCTTCTTATATCCTTTCCTGCTTTGTACCCTTCAGTTACCTTTTTCCGTAGATCTTTTGACAGCTCTTTAGCTTTCCCCATAACTCAGGATCCAGAAATGTCAGAGAAGCACTGGATGAAGGATGCAAGAGTATGTTGAGAGCCCAGAAACTCTTAAGAACTTTTGTGCACACACATTGATTGCAGGCAAACAGGTCACAGGTGAGGATGGTTATCTTCAGCTGTCATTTAAATACTTTTTGGATCAGCTTTTGTGTGTGTTTTCAGAACAAAATCATCGGAATATGTAAACCTTTAAACAGGGTCATTTGGGAAGTTTCTGTTGTCATTATGATTTAAAAAGTGTAAACTGATTTTTTGACAATAAATGGCTTCACTCAACCACTAACTATGAGTGGAAAAAAAGTTTTTGTGTTATCATTTATATTCTATGAAAAATGACCAAAGAATCATGTTTTATTCCTCTGTATTTATCAACTGTATATAAAGCTGCTAAATATTTCAAGATGAGTCACCATACCTGGATAATATTGATTCAATTTACTCAGCTGCACTTCCTTAAGTAAGTAAACCAACTCAGTGGCCTTGTGATAGAGCATCCACCCTGAGTCTGGAATGTCGTGGGTTCAAATCCACAGTCAAGTCATACTAAAGACTAAAAATGGGACCTGATGCCTCCCTGCATAAAACTCAATATCAAGGGTTTGGATTAGGGGTTTAATCCACCAAATGGTTACTGAGCGCGGCTGTGTCTGCAGTTTCCTCCGTCCCCCGAGGGATTTGTCAAATGTGGAGGACGAATTTCATACTCTTAGATGTGTGAAAACTCATGGGACTTGACTTAGGTTTAAACTTATTATCTATCTACATTTTATTCCTAATAATAATTATTCAGCATCACATCTTACTTATACTTAAATAGATTACTGATAAAACTAAGACTACTACACCAGAACTCTTACTTGACTAAAGGGTTGTATTCATCTAATTACTTTTATTGGCAACACTCTTACCATTTATTTGACCACTTCAGCATTAACAGATTATTTCTGTTTCAATTTTTGGCTTCTAAAAATTCCAGAAATTATTGGTTGTAAATCTGTTTTCTTTAGAGGATTCCATAGTTTTTAGATAATAACTCAAACGAGTTTATAACTCTGTACTTGAGTGATTTTTTAACTCTTACTTAAGTGATTATTTGGGTAAATGCTATCTGGCTCTATTTTAGTTGGCTAATTTCATTTTTTGAGTAAAGCCCCTTTTACTTGTCTGCAATTTTTGGTTCTCTACCCACCTCTGTCATCACTGCAGTGCAGAGCAACAGAAACCCAGACAAACTTGCCCCACCCACCCAATTAAAACAATTCATCAATTTTTTACTTGATAATTACAAAGACAAACAGATCTGAGAGACTGAACATGACTTTGGACTGATGTCCTTCCTTGAAGTTACAGTTTAAAGGACGTCCAGACAGAGAATGTGAACATCATCTCATTAAAAAGGACAGATCGGCTGTATGTGTTATATCACATCCAAATCATCAGTGCTCTCTGCTCCATCACTTTCTGTCCTGTCACCTTTTTGTTCCTCCATGTCTTCTGCAGTGCAGCACTCTGCTATTATGTCTGTCTGATAACGGGCAGGACGTGCCTCCTCCAATCTGCTAGTTTGAAGGGGTCTCTGGGACGCCACTTTCTTTGTTTGCTTGTTCCAAAGGGGTTGCTGGTTCCTGTCTGATGTGTAACCCCTTTGTTGCCTCACGTTTGTGTTTGAGGACAGTCATGCTTCAAGTTTTTGTCATGTTTGATCTCTCTTGGTGTGCTTTTGATTTTGTTCTAATTTTTTAGATTAGTTAAAGTTCTCATCTAATAGTGTTCAGCCCCCTCCATTCTAGGTTCGCAACACACCCATATGACCAATTCAGGTTAAAAAAACGTATATTTGTGATGAATTCCTTTCCACAAACTTGTTACTAGACCTATCAAAGCCCAATTGTAGTACAATGATTTGTTTTCTAAAAAGATCTCAATTTAACAAAATCTTAGCAGGAAGCTTTAACTTCTCATTTAAAGTTAAACTGGAGGAATTGTTTGAACATCAAAGCATAATCCCAGTAACGGAGCTTCTGAAATAGTCGGTGATCTAAAATCAAGGGCGTCATGTCATTCTGCAAACCACTGGGCCTTTGGAGACAATGACAAATACAAACACTGCAGAAAAAGGTCACAAACTGCTTCTTTGGTTAACTCAGTAGCATAATCTGTGTCCTCAGAGGAATTGTCATGCCTTTTAAACAGCATACATTTCTTCATCATCCTTATTTTGCACATCACTGCAGTCCATCTTTTACCATAAGTGTTCAGTCAGCCGAAGGTTAATTGTCTTTCTTGTGGGTATTTTGGTAACAGGTGTTGTTGATGTACATCAATAGAAGTGAAGAAACTCTTTCCCTTTTCTGTGATTTTAATAGAGAAACTCAAACCAGCATGATGTCTGCTTGTCGTCATAGCTTTAGGCAAACAGATGCACTCAGAATGCTTACAAATATGTGCAGTTTAAACTGCAGAAGATGAGTAAAATGTATATAATGCAACTGAAACTCACCTCTTCATCTTATTTTGGCCTGTTTTTGACAAATAGTGGACAAAATAAATTATTTTCAGTATCTACATAGACCATCTCTATGAAATTTAATAATTTAATCAAACAAAAAGTTGCAGCGGACACCATTTACTAAAACTACTTTTTTTCTCCTTCTGGTGAAAAACTATATTCTTAACATTTACAATAGAACTTGTCCTGTCAATATCAATAGCTTTAGGTAAAACTTATATCAGTTTTTATTAAAAAAAACAAAAAAAAAACATCGTCTTTCATGCCTTGAGTTTATAATCTAAAGCTGTGAATTGAGTTAAAGATGCTCTGATCCTGAGCTGGCCAACACTGTTCCTCAAGAGGCTCAACCCTGCCTGGTTTCCAGTTCTTCTTGAACTGCTTGATGCTAACTACCTAAACCAGGTGTGTTCAGTCAATCAGGATGTGAAATCACTTGAGTCAGTCACTCAGCAGAAACATGGCCAAGGAGTGCTGGAAACCAGGCAGGATTGTGGCTGCCCTGGCTGCCCCTGGCCAGCCCTGCGTCTGATCAATGAGCTGTGAACGGAACCGCTCAACTTTTCCATGTGTCGGGCCGGAGACCGACTAAAAGAAAACAAATAAAACAACTACCATTGACGTACAGTGAGTTTTGTGGCAGAGTCAAATTTACAAACATAAGAACCCAATATATTCACCAACAACTGACCGTGTTTCATAGCTCAATCAGTATTATTTCAATACATACAGCAGGTGCATTTTTCATCAAGAAAAAATGTCAAACGTGTGGATGCTACAAATCATAGTGAATGCTTTCTCCCACTTGAATTAACACACTACTCTAACTTTTACTAGTAAATACAGTCTATACATCTCATATTCAGGACAAAAATCTAATTTTCTTTAGCGGCAAAGTCACCTCATCCATCTGCTTTTAGTTTAAAAGCATTTTAAAACTTTTTTTAAATGTTGACACTTGAAACCCTTATGGCTACGGTCACATATCCCAAAATGCCATTGCGCAGTGACTTAAATGCAAGTTTTTCAGCAAATTCGGCAGATGGCTATGCAGCGATATTTGTAATTGGGAAGCAGCCGTCACATTTTTACACACTGCACGGTGACTGCTGACGTTTTAAGAAAAAGTTTAAGTTTTATGGCGTCTAGACAATTTTTCTCTCAAAGTTGACATTGGTCAGTGGCCACATGGGCACATTTTGAGGTCACGCGTTGGAAGTCCAGTGACAGGGGGGATGTTGGCGTTACAAAATCGGGAGACAGCTGGGCAGCCACTGGTTGGTGGTAGCTGGATTGCCGGCAGCGGCTCTGATTGGATAATGTGTAAATTTCTTCAGCCGTGTAAATTTTGTCGTCCATATCAAGTGCTACCAGCTGCAAGCCGCCCGGTAGCCCTGGGGTGTATAAAAAGCAGGCCATTCTGTATGCCTGTCAGCTGCCTGACTGCCACTTTCTGTATTCATGACCACACCAACAATTCTTTTAAAAAATGGGTGGCAGCATGAAATCTTGAAGATGGCTCCCCATCACAATGGCAGCAGTTGTATTTTTGGCCATAGCATTAGCTCCAGCTTTAATCTTTAAATTTTTATTGAACGTTCAATTTGAATTTTGGGAACTGAGATGTTCTGCCATTTTTGCAGTCAGTCAGAGCAAAGCGTAAAATAACGAATTCCTATTGAACTTTGTTAGCAACAACTGAAGAACAAATGTGAGCTCATGAGCGCCCTGTACATTGTACTTTGTGTCTTTTCAGGGTGACATTATGTCAAATCTGAACACTAAATAAACAAAATGAAAATACCACACCATAACATGAAACTGCGCTAGTTAGAGACACTAATGACTTGTTATTGGCCTCAGAAAAGGACTAATCTCTGTTCTAGTTCTGTTAGACCTCAATGCAGTCTTTGACACTTAAGACCAAAGCATCTTACTCCAGAGATGAGAACATGACATAGGGATCAGAGGATCTGCCCTCCAGTGGCTTAAATCCTATTTATCTGATAGGTACCAGTTTGTTAATGTAAATGGACATTCCTCTAACTGCACTCGAGTTAGCTATGGAGTCCCACAGGGTTCAGTTCTTGACCCATCCCGGTTATGCTTTCCCTGCTGCCCTTAGGAAACATAATCAGGAAACAGTATTAGTTTTCACTGTTATGCGGATTAAACACAGTTGTATTTATCTATTAAACCTGACCAGAATGACCACACAGAGAAACTTAATGCCTGCATTACAGACATCAAGGCCTGGATGACAATTAATTACCCCATTCTAAACCCAGAAAAAACTGAGGTCATTACCCTAGGTCCTAAACACCTGAGAGATGCTCTATCTGATTAGATAGACTCCCTGGATGGCGTAGATGTGGTCTCCAATTCCACAGTTAGAAACCTAGGGGTTTTATTTGTCTATTAATTTTCTTAACTATTTCCCTTTTGGGGTCACAGGGATGGTGGAGCCTGGGGATGACGACATTGTCTCACCAGTCCGCATGCCCCTGCCATATATTCCTCATATTAAACAGTTTTTCCTCTTTTTCTTTGTTTTGTGATTGTCAGCACTTACAGTGGGTCTTTGTAAGCTGTCTGCTGGTAGTTTAAACCAAGTTGTATATCAAAAAAGGAGACACAAAAGATTTTTTAAAATTAGTAAATAGACAATCTTTGTTTGCGTTGATATTTATTTATTTGTTTATTTTCATACAGCCCTTTTAAAATCTGTCTTCATTTTCATAACTTTATCCCTTTTGGGGTCACAGGGATGGTGGAGCCTGTCCTGGCTACTGTTGGGTGAAATAGGGATACACCCTGTACTGGTTACCAGTCTGTCATAATGCCTCACAATCTCTCCCACATTCATACCTAGGAACACTTTAGAGTAACCAATTAACCTTTGGAGCATGTTTTTGGACTGGAGTAGAAAGCCGGAGTGCCAGAGAAAGCCCACACATGCACAGGGAGAACATGCAAACTGAACACAGATGCTAACCACCGCCCCACCATGCAGCCACCTTTTAAAACACAGATGTAATTAACTTATTCAAAAGGTAAATGAGTTGACTGAGAATGGTGATGAAAGCCAGCATTAAAAGTTTGTAAATCCATTTCCTAGAAGTGTAAATTAAAAATAATCATTTTAAAGGAAAAAGTACATTACAATGGCTTAAAAATGAACAGGTATTCCTAAATATGTCCATACAAAAACCTGAACTTGATAAAAGGTGGACATTTGGCGCCTAAAAATGCAGATTTCTTTGAAATTATTTTTAATACTTCTAAATATTTTATGACAATATAACTCTAAATAGCCACAAAAAAGAATAACCACAAGTCTGCAGTGGAGTTGGATGGAAGGAGGGAACATTTTCTTCAACAGGAGTGAAGGAAAAGCTCTTAAGGCTGGGAGAAGAACTTTCTACACAAGGTTGGATTTCTAAAAAAAAAAAACTGAAGGAAAACATTGACACAAAAATTAAACTTCACAATTTTCTTTTTGCTCTAGGAAATATAATTAAGCTTGGACAGGTGGCTAGTCATTTAGCCTCATTAATTCTCTCAGTATCATTTGGTTCAAACAGCTTTTAGTGCACCGTCACTCTGCCAGCGATGGGAAGGCCGTCTGAGCTGTAAACACAGAGACTAGCCCTGCTGGGAAAGTTTTCCTCAAAAGCGTAGCTTGTCTATCACTCCCACATTCTCCTGTCAGGCTCTTGAAGCGGTCAGAATTATTTTCTCTCTCATCATTTTTCAGCCCCCCTCCCCTTGTCATGATGTTCTGTGAGAGCAGTTCCTCTCAGCAGCCTGACAGATGATTCAGTCCCGACCCGTTTCAGCGGAGACGGATGCACTTCCACCAACAGTCGCTGCTTTAAAGAAGTCACACAAATATGCAGAAAACTCCCACAACTTATACAAGGAGGTTTTTCAAACACACAAACTGGAGAGCAACATGACATGGTTTGGTGTAAATGCTGCAGAATGTTCTCTCTATAGATTCTTCTGCTTTTGAAACTTTATTTGAACTTTTTCTGCTGTTTGTCAGTATCTTTAAAGAACACCTCCACCTCAAACCACTTTTTTTTAAGTGCTCTTTTTCCAAATCATATTGAAGGGTTAAATCCATGATAGCATAAATAGCAGCAACAGGGATTTAAGTGAGGTGAAAAAACTTAGAAGCAGACAATACCGTGAGCACTGCTGCAAAATACTGAGAAGTAGCATATCTACCTAGACCCAGACAGACATTTGCCAAACCTTTCAGGCGTGTTTATTTTCTGATGCAGCTTTAAAATTCCTAGTTTGCATAAAAAGAAACAAAGTCCTCAGATTTATTTCTGCAGTTACACACTTCCACTCTAAATTCAACGACACAAGCAGCAACATTGCTTTTCATGAGCTCATGCATATCAGCTTGTCTTGAGAAAATGACTCTTCTGCCAAAGTCACTACTTTCTTTTTTTTTTCTTGGATGAATGGGTACAAACTTTTGTTTAGTTGCTTCCCTGCTCCCCTTTATGTATGTTATGGACGTGTCCGTACCTACAAAGCTTATCTGGCATGTTAACCGGGTGTTTTTTTGTTTTTTTTTCTCAACTTAATCAGTTAAGTCTCCTTTGCTTTATGTTTGTTTGGTATTTTTTCTTTTTGTTGGGCCCAAATTATTATTTTTGTGGACAAAGAATCCCTGTTTGTTATTAAACAAACAAAAAAAGGAATTAAGCAACTTTCGAACAAAGCCACCTTCAGTTTAAAAGTTGATTGTGGACCTGCACACATACATTCAGTACTAGACTGAACCATTTATAGACTTTACACGATGAAACAAGCAGCAATGATGAGAACATCCAACAGTTTTGTAACGAGTTTTACAGTACTTCTCTTGGTTTTGTTTTTCTGTTAGTGTTCTTGTCAGATTTCCAGTCTCCTGCATTTGGATGCTCTATGACCACCTTTTATTTCAAACGGATATTGAAAAATGTTGAGCTTGTTGACCTCCTACTAATGTTAGTGTTTCAGTAAGTCAGCTCAGTATACTAGACTACAACTTAGAAAAACGTCGTGGTAACACGAAGAAAAGCTGTTTACCATGTCTTGCTTTTCTGTACAGTTCACAAAGCTCTTGGCTGCTCTAAAGGATGTCCTTAGTTTAAAAGGTTAAAATAAGTAATGTTCTAAAAACCTAGAATAACATTTAAGTTGAACTGAATGTGCATAAAATTAAGCGAACTAAAGCATTAATGACCTCCAGGGGGATTTGATCTTGTATGGATCTTCTGTTGTTCTGGCTGCATGCCTGCCCTGCCGGGCTTATAGCAATAAGAGGCCAAGCAGCAGTGGCAGCATAAAAACAATCAATAACAGCAAATCATATGGATGGTGGAGGTGGAGAGTCTTCAGAAAAGGAGATATGCTGATATTGTGGGATGTACAAAATAAAAGAAGAAGTGAGAAAAGCAATGAGCGAGTGTGCGAGAAACTGATGGAAACAGAACTCTTCGATATTTCCCTGCTATATACAGAAAACTCAGAGAAGAGGCAGAAAAGTAAAACCAAAAACCACTTTTCTACTTTAAAGTTCCAATCCAATCATCTTTTAATCTATTTTCAAAGCATTCCCAGTGTTTTTTTGAATTATGATTAGGCTGTTTTAGCCCAACCCCTTCCTATTGTCCATCTGCTTACATGCTCTTTTGCTACTTTATAGCCCCCAATATTAACAGTGTAACGAAAACGATGCATCCAAAAAAGGATGCATCAGAATGGAGCAGAGCAGGGAGATTGTGGCTTGCCGATCGTAGTTTCTACAACCTTTTCTGCTATTGATTCACAATGATTTGATTAAAGAAATATCCAGAAATGCAGTTTTAATCTTAATTTACTTTATACATTTCCTCCATCGTTCGAAAAATGCCACAAGAGCATAAAAAAACACCAAAAACAATATTTTCATCTGAGTGGAACTTTAAACACTGTTCTGTTGAATGACCCCAAGCTTTGATTTCTGTATACATTCACCTCAGCAATGCTCCAGTCCCCATCAGTTCTGACACGCAGAGCTGTCTTTCAGCAAAATCCTGTATTTTTTTGTGACGATAGCAGACTCTGACTGCTGTCAGGTCATGTCCTAAATGTTTCAAGCCAGGGCTCTGTGGATACACCCATATGTGAAAGAAATGACATCTCATGGTCCCTGAACTACTCCTTCACAATCTGAGTCTAATGAATCTTGGCACTGTCATCCTGGAATGTGCTTGAACCATCAAGGAGGAAAAGAAAAAATCCATTGATTGAAGGGCTCAGTACCTTATGATAATTTATTCATCTGACTTGTCTGTCAGTTTAAACACAGTTTGAGGGAAGGCTGGTAAACCCAAAAAAAGTTGGTTGAACATAATACAATTATGGAAAGAATTCTCACTCAAATCAAATGTGTTAACATAGCAAAAAATGTTTTTGTTGGGGGATCTAAATGTAAATATGTTGGTGCAACATAATTTACTGGTATTGCTGTAACATGATGACCAAAGAGCAGTATCAAACCAAAGTATGACTTGACTTGATCTTTAGGTAATCTCAACTGGAATTCTAAAGGTAGGAGCAACTTAATTCAACCACTCCAATGAAAATGCTGTTCTTGGTGTTTTTAACATGTCCCTGTGGCCTTTTACATTTCTGAGTAATTTTATTTGATTGCTGTGCATTAGGAGCAGTTAAAAAAAGTTGTTTAAAACAGCTTATAGCTGTGATGTAAAAGCTACAATCATCTTAAATGACTTTTAAAAATGACAACATTTTTCTTTATTATTTTAGCTAAAAGTGACACAATCATAATAAAAAAAACCACTGGAACAATTTTACAAAAAAGCAATATGATCAGAGTCGGTCTTTAAGGGACACACTAGCAGCTGGACACATTTCGTTCACTTAACGTGAATCAAAGTTCGTTTCCACCGATAATCCGGAACAAAGTTTGAGTTTGAGTACACCCATGCAGACCCTGGTATACGGACCCAGGGATCGCTCTTAGATCCATCTTTTTAGGTAGTCTCGTTTGATTCCAGTCACACTGAGCTTCGGTTCACTCCGAGTTTTCTTAGCCTGAATAGCCTCTGTGCTTGGAGCAGAACAACTGGACCAAACCGCTACCGTAGCCGGAATTAAGGATGTAAACAGAGAGTTGTGACAAACGTAAAGCAACAATGAGACACAGCAACTTATTCTAATGTGGTTGTATGAATGCAGGCTAGTGAAAACAACTTAACACAACCCACATTGGTTCACATATTGTTTTTAATGTATATGTCAAACACTTATCAGCATACCTTTTTAGCCAACACCTTCTTAGTAACTGTGTTGCAGCATGCCTCGGTAGTACCAAAGTAGCAGTAAAAAGTGTTATACCTGACCTTGATACAGACATTCAAAACTGGTCAGGGAAATATAAAGTCTGAATGGCAAAGCACAGGACTTCCATATTGTTTTTCTTGTTGTTTCACCCTGCTCTCTCATTTCCTGGTCAATGACTGAAGAGATCTTTAGTCACATGCTTTTGTTTACAAGCTTTGGTTCAAAACAGAAAAGTATTATGTCTTGGTACTGTTGTGGTTGCCATTAATGCAGAAACGCTAAAGGGGTAGAGGGGAGCTCAACTACATTATCAGAGGTGAAACCCAGTACAGGTAAGATCATTGTAGTTTGTCCACAATAAGAATGAATCTTAAGAAAATTAAAGCAAAAATCAATGAGACCCTGATGTTTCCAATAATTTTCCATACAAAAGTTGTTGGTTTTTTTTGTTTTTTTTATAGGAGTTATTTCTAGACCATAGTGACCACAGGGCTGCTTTGGTTGAAGATTATTTAAAAGGAACTATAGAAAATCCACAGTAATGAGAACTGGAAGACTTTTTTAAGACCAGCTAAAAATAGACAATGATTCAGTCCCAGCAAACACAAGCTTCACTGTCAACCACACAAACACAACGTTCTCCTGTCAATCACTGCACTGATAACAGCAAATCTAAAGGCAAACCCACGCGATTTTCAGGACCATGGACAGATCAGATGCACCCAAATCACACATGTGCTCCTGTCCCCTCAGTCAGGCAGCTGACGGCCTCCCCTGCGCTCAGCAGTATCTCAGGAAAATCAATGACAGCTCGGATGCCAGGCGCATGACTAAAACACCGATCACACTTAACAAAGGTCGGGGGGGGGGGACCGACACGACACCGTTCCGCTCACCTTCACTGCCTCTGCGTGCGTCACTTTGTCGAAGACTTTGTCGTTGACTTTCATGATCTGGTCTCCGATCCGCAGCCCCTGCTTCTCCGCCAGGCTCCCCGGCTCCACCAGGGACACATAGATGCCCACGCCGTGCTCCGAGCCGCCGCGGATGCTGAAGCCCAGCCCCTCCTGGCTCTTGTGCCGCTTCATGGTGACCTGGCGCAGCTCGCCTGGCGGCTCGTGGATGAAGTTCCTCCCGAGGAGGGGCACCAGCGGAGCTGTCCCGTCGCTGCTGGTGCTGAAGCTGTCCGGAGAGCCGCGCAGCGCCACCTGACCATCGGGCGGCTTGATGGGAGACAAATGCCCCGGTGTCGTGGGGTTGCCACCGGGGGAGTCCCCCGGGGGCGGTTCTGGGGTGCCATTGCTCGCAACTAAATCCGACTTCAGGTACAGGCCCTCCGAGGTGTACTGCTCGAAGAGCAGCTGGTCGGAGCGCGGGATGACCAGCCGCAGCATGGGCAAAAGTTGTCGCTTGCTGGGCGCATTGAGGATGACGTTGAGCGTCTGCACCAGGTCGTACACGTTCCTCTTGGAGTGGTAGACGTTGAGGCAGTGGATGAACTGCTCCCTCTCGAAGTCGTTGAGCAGGAGGTTGAGCGCGTTGTGGAGCTTCCTGACGTTGGCCGACAGCGTCCGCGCGCTGGAGGCCACCGAGTTCGCGGAGGAGCTGAGCGACATGCGCTCCAGGTCGGTGCTGCTCATCCTGGCGGAGGGACTGGAACGCGGCGCCACACTGCTGCGGGTAAGGAAACGCGCATGAGCGGCTGGTGGCGCGGGATCAGAGCGCCGTGACCACCTGCGCTCCTGTTACGCGCATGTTGGGGCTCATGCGCCGTCACTCAAACGCACCGGATGAAGGTTGAAGAAGTTGAATTCCACCGACGGCGCAGATGAGTTGGGAGTTACCTGAAGTTATATAAGTGATCGCCTCGTTTCCACAGAGAGCTTAATGTGCCACGTAAGGCTCTGAGCCGGAGTGTCATCAGCTGCGTCTTATTTTCCAGGAGGTCAGGTGGCTGCCGAGCCGCCGCTTCTCTGGTGTCCGCCGCTCTAGGGCAAAAAAAAAAACAAAAAAACAACCCCCCCACACACCTGGAATGTAGCTGATTACATCCACCGTTACAAACAAAGCAGCCAGCGAAGGTGAACCAAGTCCACGACGAAGAGAAACAGCAGGAAAAAGTTGAAACGCGCGTCTCTGCTCTGCGTCAGAATTTAAGTCCTCCGATGCGTTTCAGGTTTCACTTCCACAGAACAAACCAGGTCAGAAAAAACCACAAGAATCCGCTGTGGAACTCCAAACAGCGCCGAGTTCTCGGCTGCGACTCCGACACGTCTGACCGTCTTCTGTCCGGAAATGACGCGAGCCAAAACCCGCCTCCGGACGACGACAGCAGCGACTCCACCAAGCTGCATGCTGCAGGGGACCAATGAGATCATAATGGTCACAGTTTTTCCGCTTAGTTTGGTCATGAAACCAATTAAGCGACTGTGAAGAGAGACCCAGCTCCACGAAGGTGGGTGAACAGCGAGGCACAGAAAAAAAAAAAAAGCCTCAAGGGTCACGCACACTCACGCACATTCTTCCTTTTCTCAGCAGGCCTCTAGTTTTAGGAGTTCTTAGGCCCTCGGATGATGAGGAGTTATGTACAACATAAAATAAAGTCTCTTCTCCAACAAGGATGCGTTCTCATAAGTTCCGCTTTGAAATTTAAGAGTTGTTTTAAGTCAAACCAAAGTTTTTATTTTTTAAGAGTCTTTGTAACTCTTGCTCACATGTTTCCCAGATTATGAAGTCCTATTTATTAAAAGAGAAACCAGCAAATGTTCATTATGATAATCCATGTGGGCTGCAGCTATTTGCTGAAATTACTAAAACAATTTGAGGAATTTGATTAAACAAGGAAGTTAAAGTTTGCAAAAGCATGAAACATGAATTAGAAACACTATAAACAGCATGCTGAAATCTCCAAATCATTTGATAATATTGCTCAGAAAAGCTAAATGAGGCTGAACAGGATTTCTCACTATAGTACAAATTAGTATGTACAATAGAAGTGATTTGTTGAAAATAGAAACAATTAAAGACGTATAAAGCGTAATATAAAGTAAAATACTATAAAAATGGAAACACTAATCATTTATTCATCTTCTTCTTCTGCTATATCTCTTTTAGGCCCACAGGGTTGCCAGAGCCTGTCCTGGCTACTGTTGGGCAAAGGCAGGATACATTCCAAACAGGTTGCCAGAGTGTTGCAGGGTCAAACATTAATAGTCTGAAAAAAAAATACCAGTAAAGCCCATTTAGATGAAAATTGTGTTTTTTGTTTTTTTTTTACATGTTCTTGTAGCATTTTTCTCATGATGGAGGACATCTATAAATAAAATTCAACTTAAAATTGCATTTCAGAGTATTTCTTTATTCAAGTCATTGTGAATCAGGGGCAGTCTAAAAAATAGCATTTCAAAAAGCATTCTATTGTTTAGAAAATACGTTGGCTGGGCCACAATCTTCTGTTGCGCTCCATTCTGATGCATGCACTTGAAGACAGATAGATCCATGTGTATCTTTGTTTTCCTCATCTGAGCTGGCATCTGGATCAAAACTGTACAGCTGGATAGCTCCAATGTTGCTCGGGTTGTAAGCGAGGGGGAGAGCTTGTACAGAGAGCTCTCAGCTATGGATAACAGGAAGTGTGTGAGTGTGTGAGTGTGTGTGTGTGGGGGGGGGGGGGGGGGGGGTGCTCTACACCAACAGCCCACAATTCAGAGGCAGATTTTTTTATGAACTCCTGCCGCTGTGCAGAAATTATGTCCTTGAAAACGATACAGATCTTTTATTCTTTGCTAAGAACAGCATAATCATCACTTAAAGACAACTGGGAGCTCTTTTACAATGAATTAAAAGATTATTAGATTGGAAATTGAACAAGATAAGACATTTTTATTTCCATTGAAAGCTTTGATTTCAGCGGGTTCATATAAAATGAATTTATTAAGACTCATGAGTGAAAGCTAACCACATGTTTACAGACTTATGGCATTTTCTTATAAACAGCTCAATAATAAAGATCTGATCCTAGTCTTTTGTGTCATGTCAAGTTTCTATTTCAGAGGAAGAAGCTTTGTGGTTCAAAAAGACAGCAGGCCAGACTTTTTAGCAGAGGACTTCACAAAGAAAGAATCAAGAACCAGTTGAGTTTTTGTGCAAATGCTATAGAACCAAAGCCAAAGTTAAGTTTAGTCAAGAATCCTCAAAGATGAATGAGTGGGTCTACTTTGATTCATCGATTATGAAAGATGTACAACAATTCAACTGCCAACTAGGATATTTCTAACATTTGAGTGATGACATTCTCCTTGTTTAGTGTTGGGTGACCCCTTGTCTGTCCCCCCCACGACTCCCTTCACTGTGTTGCTTATTTGGTGCTGTGCATGGTTAACGAGTTCTTGACAGCATGCACTTTATTTTGTAAAGCACTTCGACTTGCACTTGAGTTTGAAAGGTGTTATATAAATAAAGTTGACGGCGTATTTACTCCCATGTTTCCCTCCTGGTGCTGGTTTCTTTTTTGTACAGAATAAATATAATTCCTTTCACCTTGGCATTGATCGCAGGCTCTCAGTACGACTACTGTGAGGAAAAAATATCCTCAGCCTCACAACAACTCTCCGTGAAGCCGTGGTTCTAATTTGAGAAATGCACACTGGCCGAGTCACGGTGGAGGGTGACAAATGCAAAGGTGCTTTAAAAACACCTTTGGGCCATTCCATGATAAGTGAGACCATTTGGATTAACCTCTACAGTTTCGAACCCTCACTGATGGAGGCTGTCAAGGATTTCCTGGATCACTTCAGCCATGAAAAGCCTCATATAGAGGAGTCCAAAGCAGATGATGTCATGCCTAAGTTAGTGAGTCTTATGAGACACAGCAGTGAGCATGAGCAGCTTGGGAGGGAAAGAGCTCTCTGCTCATTTTTCATTATTTCATCTTTAAAAACCTCACTTACTGCTCTGACTATATGTTCTGTCTCACCTACTTCCCTCATGCTGTGCACACTAGGGAAATGGAGTCCAGATTTAAAGTGCCACGAACCCCTCTGAAGTTCTTCTGAATCATCGCAGAAACGTCTGAAACAATGTTTTATAAATTCTGCTGGTCTAATACAATGTCCAAGATGAGCGTCTGTGCAGCAGCAGGACAAAAAAAAGGATGTTTCCCAACATTACCAAAGAGTTCTTCAATTCGTGTCTGACCTGGTGGTTAACGACGTTAGCATCTACCGTCTTTCTTTACTTCTCTTTCAGATGTGTGTTCTCTGAACTGAAATAACAGGAACTGTCATGAGTCATGACAGTTTGCCCTCCAGTTTGGCTAAACATGAGGAGAAATTAAAGGCTCTGGTCTTCTTCCTGCTCCCAGCTTGTCTTCTCGGAATCCACCTCTGATGAGGCTGAACACACACTTTCCAGCTCTGAGGAGATTTCTATTCCTTTAAAAACCTACTCCAATGAAATGGTGTAGCATTTTTCTCATGAAGGAGGACAAAAGAATTTAAGATTAAAACTATTTCTGTTACTTCTTCAAATCATGATGGATTAGGAGCAGATAAAAATGCAATGTTTGAAAAATCTCTCCATTGTGACGCAGCAACTGGAATGGGCAGGCCTCAGGCTCCCTGCTCCACTCTATTCTGATGCATTCACTTGCCGACAAATAGATCCATATATGTCTTTGTTTCCTTCGTCTAAGATGGAATTTGGATCAGAACTGTAAGGCTGGATTGCAACAATATTGCTCGCCATTTTTGTTGCACCGTTAATGTTAGTTTGGGGTTGTGAGGGTCTGTACGCTAACAGGAGAACAAGTAATCAGTCTCAGCCATAACGCCAAGGTAAATTTCTAATGAACCTGTGCCGCTCTGCAGAAACTATGTCCTAGAAAACGACACAGGTTTTTTTAAATGTAATTAAAAATGGCATAAATGAAAGACCACTGGGAACGCTTTAAAAATAAATCAACATATAGTTGGAATGGGAGGTTAAAGAGAGGTTTCTTGCTCCTTCACTTTGTCTTCTTGTTTGATGTTCTTTGGAGAGTAAAGCTGCACTGTCTCCCTCTGCATCTCCTTCTGTTTTCTACCTCTTATGCATTGGTTGTCCTTCATTGAGAGAAAAGAAAAGTCAAACCTGCTTCTGTTTTAACTAAACACTGAGTTTAGCATCTTCCTTTCTGCTGCACCTCATCAAAATGATATGTGTTTAGTGAAGAATTGTTAGTTTTAAAATGTTTCTATCCTCCATGCAAAGGAGTCAAACAATAAGAAATGTGAATATTTTTAAGATGTCCAACAAAATGAAATACTGAGACCTGGCGTTTGAAATTGGTACAGCAACCCAAAGTCAAAGCTATTCCTCAGAAAATTTGTCATAAGTGAATTCCTCGATACTGACCGTTTGGATTTGAGCATTGGACAAACACGGGTAGTAAAGATAATCCCATTAATTAACTTCCTGACATGGTTGTAGGAGCCAAACTGTGCACAAATATGTTGTTTGTCTTGTGGGTGCAGTTACAGTGGGATTTGACATGTTAAATGCAGTACAGATGCAATCTGTAATCAAATCAGAGGTGCATTGGTCTGACGGGGCAAATGGTTTTGGCACAAAGTAAAATAATGTCATGTAAGTGAGGATCCTCAATACAGAAATGAATTAATTTTGACTTTTATTTGCAACAACGAGCAGAGCTCAGAATCTTTTATAACAAAGAAACTGAGTAACGCATTGACCATTCCATTCAGGCCAACTCCATCAACCATTTGACTGAGCAACAACATAATTGAAGAGAAAAAGAAAGGACTACAGTAAGGAGGATTTTATAGAACTGACATATCCACTCACCATTAGTTCAGCTTTTTTCACAGAACTGTTTACTATCATTATTCATTTGGTTGATAATTTTCCTGTTTCTTTACAAGGTTCCCTGATAATCCGTCAGGAAACGAGTCACCTGGATCTCAGTCTGCAGAGGAGCTTCCATTGCTTCAAGAGGGCTCAAGTATCAACACGGAGTGATCTTCACTCACAAGGAATCACTGCAGGTCCTGATGAGGAATCGGACAAGCTGCTCCTGTCACCCCAGGAAAACATTTCTGCCTCTTCTTGTTCTGTTGTACCCCTCACCTCCTGGTCAGGTTCTGCTCAAAGTTCTGCCTTTCACATGACATCCAGCGGTATAGGTGTTAAACAAACTACATAAAACAAGCTATTTCTGTCCGTGGATGAACAACCTTTTGAATTCATGAAGATAAATTACACACAAATTGTATTAGAAGCATATGTTTGTTTTTTTCTGCTCTTTCATTTTGCATTTTTTGCTTCACTTTTATATTTTGTGTTTCTAAGTGTATTGTGAAGAATAAGCTGCAACTTCATTGTTTTTTTTTTAATTCAGACATACAGTGACAATAAAAGCTATGTTTCATTTTATAATCCTCTTCATTTTCTCCATTCTGATTTTCTCTTTTATCTGCAGTTTCGGCTCCAGGATGAACATTCACAGCTCTGTGTCTGCAGGCCTCTTCATGGTAAAGTTGAATGTGCTTCTTTTATTCTTCAGCTGCAGCCAAAAAGAGCAAAGTGGAATTAAAAGCACCTAGCAGAGGGATCAATACTGAGCAGGAAGCAGTGCCAATGTCATCTGCACAGGATGCTCCCAGCCGCTTCGTTGTGCCATTTTGGCACAAGTTGAGGATGCAGCAGATATCCCACCTTACTATCAAACAGAGTGTTTGTGCAGTTTATCACAAAGACTTGATTTATGATTCACAGCTCAGAATGGTAAAACTCACTCACATAATTTTTGTTAAAGTGAAATAAATCAGGACATTTTTAAAAAATGAAAATGCCAAATATTCAAATCAAATGGCAGAAAATGCACAGAAAAATAGATGTTTGTCAAACCAACAGATGAGGTCTTGTCAGTTCTTCAGCAAAAAAATGAAACTGTGAAACTGTGAGAGGAACTTTTGGAAAAAAGTTCAACCATGAAGGATTGTCTTTACTGAACAAGCTTTTCCTGGAGATTTGAAAACTTCTATTTACCTGCAAAATATTTAAATTAAAATTAGATTTTTCTTTTTTAAAAATTGATGAATGTTTGCTGAGCACAAAGGCAGGAACACAGACACACGTTCTCCATCCTGATGAGGCGCTCGAGTGAGCTGCAAAATCCTGTTCTGACACGTGTGTGCTGGGATGAACACACAGATGAAAGTTTGGTCTTATTACCCAACAACAGCAAAAACCCACATCCCTGCAGCCAAACAGCACCAGATTCATCTGCACAGCAGAGATACAAAAGTGACATTTGAACCAGCGACAGCTTCCGGATGAGTCTTGGGAAAGCGTGGGCACATTCTCTTCATCCTCAGGGAAAAACTCTTATGCAGCCACAGCCAACACCCACAGGAAAAGGGAAAAGTTACCAAACAGATGCGAAATATGAGGAAAAATTATTTCTTATTCAACAAATAAAAAACACAAAGAGAAAGCAGATTTATTAGAAATAGAAAATAAAATCAAAGATCTAGAGGCTGCTTATGCTGCTTCTGCACAAGAACACATTCTGGGAGATCTGAAAAATTTAAAGCTTCAGTTAAATGACATCATCAATAAGCAAACACAATTCCAAATACAAAAACTTCGACTCAAAAATTTTGATAACTCAAACAAATCGGGTAAATTTTTAGCTAATCAGCTTAAAATTAATAAAGAAAAATCAACTATTACCTCTATTATGGACCACACAGGAACTGTCACCCGGTTAAAATCAATAAAACGTTTAAAGATTTTTATAAAAACCTATACACATCACAGGTCAATCCATCAGAACAAAGTATTAACTCATTTCTTAATAATGTAACTCTACCCAGATTAAATGAGGATCAAAGCTCAAACTTAGACTCTCCGCTCTCATTGGCTGAACTTCATGAAGCTCTGTTACTGATGCCCAACAACAAAGCTCCAGGGCCTGATGGCTTTCCTGCTGAGTTTTATAAAGAATTCTGGGAACAGCTGGCACAAACTTTTTATGAAATGGTTACTTTTATCAAGGAAAGCCAATCAATGCCACCTCACATGAATTCAGCTAACATAATCCTCGTTCTCAAATCAGGAAAAGATCCCATAATTCCTTCAAGCTATCGCCCCATTTCTCTAATCAATGCAGACGTAAAAATTATTTGCAAAGCCCTCGCGCAGAGAATGGAAAAAATCACTCCTCATATAATTCACCATGATCAAACTGGATTCATTAAAGGTAGACACTCAAGCGACAATGTCCGCAGACTTGTTAACATAATAGATTTTGCCACTATTAAAAACCAGGAAACAACCATACTCTCATTGGATGCTGAAAAAGCATTTGACAGAGTAAACTGGAAGTTCCTCATTGCTGCCCTCCATAAGTTTGGGTTTGGGGAATCCTTCATTGATTGGATTAAAATATTATATCACAACCCAAATGCATCAGTCAGAACCAACAAACAGACTTCTGACAGGTTTTTTCTTGGTAGAGGGACCAGACAGGGTTGTCCACTGTCCCCCTCTCTTTTTGCTATATTTATTGAACCTTTGGCTGCAACAATAAGACAGCGTGAGAGCATTAAAGGAATTACAACAAAATACAGTAATCATAAAATTAGTCTTTATGCTGATGACATATTACTTTTTCTAAACAATTCACATTCCATTAGTGAAACAACAACAATTATGAATGAATTTTCCTCTATCTGAGACTACTCAATTAACTGGAACAAATCAGTTTTATTGTCACTGAATGGTAATGCCGAGCAAACGACCTCAATCCCAGTCAAATCAGGCAATATCAAATATCTAGGTATTTATTTCTCCCCGAAACTATCAGAACTGGTGCAACTAAACTACACCCCCATTACTGAAAAGTATACAGGATGATCTAACCCGCTGGGTCAACCTGCCTCTGTCACTCATGGGTAAGATAGCCACAGTAAAAATGAACATTTTACCCAAAGTTAATTATCTGTTCTCAATGATCCCCACACAACCACCACTAAAATGGTTCAAAACATTAGACTCAGCCATATCCAGCTTCTTATGGAACAAAAAACCTGCAAGAATTAGTCTAAAAACTTTAAAATCTAGAAAAAGCTGTGGAGGCTTGGAATTACCTAACTTCCATAATTACTTTCTTGCCAACAGACTGCAGTACCTCTTAAGATGGATAAAAAACAATCCAGAAACCAACCCATGGATGGATCTGGAACAGGCAACAACGGGCGGGGGGACAGTTGTTTCACCATCAGGGGTCAGTCTGGTAGCTGTCCCCGACCTCCCCTCCTTCCTCATACGAACACTTATTAGGTTGGAGGGGGGGGCGTGCTTGCTGAATACCTCGAGGGGCCGATCCACTTGGCAGTGGTCCCCCCTGCCATGGTCTCCGCACAGTTTCGCCCCCTTCTCTTGGTTTTAAATGCACCTTAGACACGTAGGACCCAATTTTAACTGCACCGTAGACATTTAGGGTTCCTTGGTGAGAGGGTGCTTGGCCGGGCTGCTTGGCGAGCGGATCTCCTCCGTTGACTCCACAGTATGGGTGCGGGGGCGGGCCCTGGTCGGCGCTGTGGCCTCGGCGGGGGTCTTGGTGCGGGGATGTCTGGGAGCTCTCCCTCCTTTTTTTTTTTTTTTTTT
>BSAI01000108.1:22427031-22514232 GCA_036245035.1 Adrianichthys oophorus | reverse complement strand
CATGTGACACACGATCAAGAACCCACCAAACAAGTGTTCTTGAATGTGCGATTAGTTCATGGTGTTCACACTGGACATGCAGGGGGGGATGGAGTTCAATTGCAAGTTTGACCTGGTCGAACTTTCAAAGGATGTTCAATGGCCGTGTGTTTTGTATGCAGAGCCCGAAAATGATTGTAGTTACGAGTGAGACAGTTTTGGAAGCTGAAGCCCAAAACACAAAATTTACATGTGTTTACCTAGACTTTCCATTTAAAGTTGTCGCTTGAACACGTGCTGTCGAGGGCGGTGTGTACGTAGCTTCATTAATTAGCAGAGCCTGTCTATAATGAAGGTGTGCTGTACCCATGGATCACCCCACCTGAGAGGAAAGGCCTGCAGAAGGGAGGAAGGAGAGAATATAATCAATGTTTCAGAAAGAAAGAAACCAAACTGTCTCATGAGTTTTTTCTTTAGCTTTTTGTGCTAAATGAGCCGTCAGGAGGAAAGAAGGAGCTCTGGATGTGCAGCATAAAACCTCAAAGTGTAGCACTCCTGTAAACCAGTGTCAGGATTCTTCTAAACGATTTTATCTGAAACTTTTATGGACATCATCAAGGCCTGACAAATGTGTAGGATGCATTCACTTTCTCCAGTAAAAGGCAGTTCATTCATCTGTTCATTTTTATGTCCTGGTTTTCCAGCATTCAACCATTTCTTTACAGCCGTGTGCCACATTTCAGCCCGTTTCACTGCTAAATGCTGCAGGTGTGTAGCATGTACAAACCACACTGAGCACAAGATGAAGCTGCCTGTGTGGGGCATGAGTCACCACTGGACTGACCCCCCCATCATAAATATAGTCATATTGAGAAGCTCTATTGGAAGAAATGTGCTGGCTCTGTTGCTTTGCTGTTAGTAAAGAGGTTAACAAAATAAAACATTTAAAAATGAACTGTTCACATCTTTGATATGAAGATCAGCTGAGTCAGTGTGTGTGTTTTTTTTTTATTTACAATCAAGGAGAACTTAATCCCATCCTGTGTCTCCAGTGATATGAGTGGATGCTATTTCAATCTTTTTCACCTTCTTCTTCTTCTCATTGTTCCTGGTGAAAAGTTTCCATGGCAACTGTTTTGATGGCTCAGCTCCTTTAAGCTTCAAAAACCAACAAGTGCAGCAGAATGTGAAATAAAGACAGAGTAAAACCTAAAAAAAAAAAAAAAAAACATTTCTTACTGACATCTAGACTCCATTCCTCTGAACTGTGTGTTGTTTCTTGTTGCTCTGGTGCTGATGCAGGAGACTCATTTCAGGCTGCGGTGCAGAAACGTGCCGGGATGCTTTCACCTGTGACTGTAATTGTTTGCTTTCTGCTAAGAAAAAGACTGAAAGTGGAAGAGCTTTTTGTTTCACAGTATTAAAACCAAATCAAACTTTTGCATTGTTAGAGGGAGGAAGTCTCACTGTGGGCCATGCTCTTCTTCCTCATGAGAGTGGACTGCTAACTTTGTTTTGTAACAACACAAGAGGCAAAGCAATTTTTTCAATCATTCTTTGTCTTTAATGAACAAGGGAAAAAAACTGTGGAGATCAAATTTCTTGGTGTAAATTGGAAAAATCTAAGACAAACATGTTGCAAATGACTTTTCTGTTGTTTTTCATGGGTTGTATTCACTGTGGGAAAGATTAACTAACCCGACTTGTGCTTTGCTTTTTCACTTTGTCCTTCGGTGCAGGAACAAAGAGTACGGAAACCCAGTCAACTCAGATTTTGTTCAGAAAGACTGGAAAATAAGAGGTTGTGTTTGAACTCCTGCAGGAGATCCTACATCTGCCAAACACTGAGAAAGGATCAAGTTGTTTTGTGTGTTGACACTAAGATGGATCAGTGCTCTCTGAATCTATTTTTCTACAGACATTTCTCACAGTTGTAAAATCCCAGCTTAATGCCAAAGGCCAGAACCCCTAAACTAACTAAACTGGGGCTTATAGTCACCATTTAAAAAAACCTGCAATCCTTTTTTTTTTTATTTTACCCACAATGCACTCCATCAACATCAACAGTGTTTTATGGGGGGTTCACCATTCAGGCCTACTGATTCTAAATTTAGCCAGGAAGCATGAAGACTGATTACAGAGGAGTATCATACTATCATAGATTTTATTTCTAAAACAGCAGTAAAAATATGTTGTAGACTTTAAAATGGGATTTGTCACTTCCTCTGTAGCTAAAACAGCTGCAGGCCTAGAAACATAAAGTCTGTAAAGATCTGTGTTTTACTGCAGCTTTCAGTATTAAAGATGACATAAATTCCCCACCGGATAACAGTAAAGCTTCTCTATTTCATGTCTCTTGCAGTAAAGAAATCTCTTTGCGTTTTCATGGCAGCCACCGTCTACATGCTTTGTCAGAATGTGGGGTGGAGCTCTGTTCACTTCACGCTTCTTCCAAAAGAACAAATTCATGTAAATACAATTGTTTTTGAAGATTTAAAAAGATCTGGTAGCAAGTGGAGAAAAACTGCTGTTAAACTTGTGTGAAAGGCATCCTTTCACATTCTCAGAGCTGTAATGTGTTCATGTCTCCTGTTTTACTTTAGTTTCTTTGAGCCACATAAACGTAAGTTACCTCTCTGCAGAGAAAAGGAAGTGGGCTAAGCAGAAGTTTGTATTTGCATGAGTGAAGGTCAGGTGAAGAAGATGATGGTGTGGGTGATGATGAGGTTTAAAGTGAGTCTTCCTCATACCTGTGAAAGTGTTTCACGCTTCGTATCATTCAAGACTTAAGACTTCATGAAAACATTTTACGCCATAATTCTGTAAATTCTAATAATTTTTAGACTTTTTCATTCATCAGTAGTGTCATTTATCATCAATGCTGCATTTATACATTTAAAATATATTCAGCACATTTAACATTTTTTGCGTCATGGATAGTTTTTGCAGAATTTATACATTTCCCTTCCATTGTCCATTTTCTACAGTTTATGGTTAAAAGACTGCTTCATTCGTAAATCTGATCTAAACCAAACCTTAATGAGAGCATAACCAGTGAGGTCTGTCCCAGTTCTCCTGGGCAGAAGGAGGGAAGAAGAAAGTGTGTTGCTGCATCAGAAGCAGAACAGGTGTGGTCAGGAGGCTGGAGGTGAGCTCTGCTGCCCCCTCAGTGGATTCTGGCAAGCAGACACTTCCACTCTTGTGGATGGAGTTCAATTGAAGAGCACTTCCACATAAAACTACAACTTCATCGCACAAACATCATATGTTAATCACAGATGGTATCAGTTCTTACAGTACAGTGTTAATGTGTAAAGATCTGCAGAAGTTTGTCCAGATTAAGAAAAAAAATCTTGCCTAGAGACACCGCATGCAGCCGTTTCACCTCATTGCTGTCTGTTTTTGTTAAAGGTGAAGAACATTTCTGAGAAAAGCTCTGCTTTGTAGTGTACTGGGAAGCCAGGGTCTTTGAAAAGCATTATGATTAGGTGGAGCTTCCCGTGTGGAGACAGTTGTGATGGATGTGCTCCCCTGCCTCCCGGTGGTGCTCTGCTAGAACAGACCAGCGCTTGAGGTGCCAACCCGTTCAAATACATGTTTATAGACAAAAGGGGTTCTTCTGGAGCTGGACGCTCACACAAACACACTGATCAAGGTTTTATGGGAAGGAAACTGCTTCGGTTCCATGATTTATTCTAAGGGCAGGTCATCAGAAAGCGTTACTGTCAGGAGACAAAGGCAGAAATTAATGTACAAGCTGATAGTTTAGAGTAACAAAGCTGTGCTTGGAAAGCTGAAGAAAAAAGTTTGAAACCTTCACTGAAGCTTTATTTTTGAAACTGTGGGGTCTTGGAAAGGTTTGACTTCATTGAAGAACACAGAAAGCCACGAGTACAGAAGAGCAGAAGCAGACATCTGAGCGTCTGTAAAGGGGGGACAAGGAGCTCTGCAAGAGAACCCCCTAAAAAGGGAAGGAACGCCCCCCCCCCCATCTCTAGGGGGGAAAAAAAGTTGACCTATCGTTTGCATCAACATGGATTCAACAATGACGTCTTCCTTTACATCAAGACCTCGATTCGAACAGAAACAGGTGAGACTTTTGCAGAGTCAGTTTAATATTATAGAAATAAAATTAAATCCATATCCATTTTTACATGAATAAAAAAAATCTATTTTTGATGACTACAGAGAATTACAAGCTTTCACATTAAAGGGAAATAACTATCAATTTAACCAAAGCGCATCTGCAGTCGGTGTGGATCTTAACCAGCGAATGAAGGTTCAGACCAGGTTATGGTTAAAGACCCAAGTGTTAAATCTTAGACTCCACAAGACTGAGTGAGACGCAAAATCACAAAAATGTTGAAGTTCAGCACAGAAGTGATTTGGTTCATTTGAAAAGCTATTCACAAGAAATTTTCTTAAACATGAGCTCCAATTTGCTCGGAACAAACTCTTGTTCACCTTGTGTAGCTCTTGGTTTGATGAAGGCCCAGTAAACAAAAACTGCCTTTCAGATAATTTACTGTGAAATCTTTGTTCACTAGTTAATGTCACCATTGACTGTATATATAGAACTGGACTGAGGGAGTGTGACATCACCAATAAAAAACAACTAACAGCTCCAACCAAATGAAGTCAATTTAGTCGGCATTTTTGTGCAATACAGACACCGCCATGGTGGAGCCAGACAAGTTCAGGAAGCAGTGATTGATCAAAATCGGTCTAAATCAACTATCAACAATTTTACTATATATTACTGTCAACAATCAGGAGGGAGCTTGTAGGAAGGCCACACCCCTTCCACAGAAAGAGAATCTGTTTAAGGCTTTGAATGTTCGAGGTGGGGGCCAGCAGGCACAACATTCTGTTATTGAGGCATCAGTTTATAACTTCAATAGCTTACACTAAAGACATAATGAGAAAAGAGGATAAACAAGAACACGTAAAAAAATGTTTCAGCGCAAGAATAGTTATTCTGACAAATAGAGACAGACACTGAGCATTAGCTGTTTATTTCTCTAAAGAAGTCTATGGAGTTTTGGCTTCCTGGAACCAGCAGGTACTTCCTGTTTGGAACACCAGGGGGGGAGGGATTCACTCAGTCCAGTTCTAATATACAGTCAATATATGTCACACATACCTCCACACACAAAACGGAGGGAAGGGGGTATTTGTTTGGCATTACGAAAAAAAAGACATTAGATCTAAAATAAATACGGTTTTCTACCTTTGATGAAGAGAAAAAAAAAAAACAAACGAACAAAAAAGGATTTGATTTTGTGATTATGGCAATTAAAGAAGAGGGAGGGGGCATACACAAAGCAAAAGAAAAGTTTCTGACATACTGGTGATGGCACACAAACTGAAACCAGATAATTGACCTCAAGTTACAAGTCGTTCATCATCAATAAATTCATCATTTAAGCACACATCGTAATTGTTAAACCCCTCCATCAGCAGTCAGAGCTGAAGCTAAATGATCTCTTGGTTTATGGCATCAGAATCAAGCAGAGGTGATTCAAATGTAAACAACTTTCTGGAAAAAAAAAGAAATAGAAGTGGAGGACAGAAGAGCCTCTTCATGAAGAAGTTATTAGTGTGTGAAGGACTTGTTTGCTAGAGCTAAATCTCAATTTTTCTGCACTATTATACAAATAAATTAATAAAATATCTAATAATGTCATTTCCTGGAGTCTTATTCTTTTGTGTCTACAATAAACATTATGGGGTTCCATCAGCTTTTTAAGTGGGATAACCTGCAGAATCTGTGTCACGCAAAAATAAAAAAGAACTTCTTTCCAGTTGAAAGCATCATATTTTAATCAATTTATCTGATGTAAAACAAAAGGATTTTGAGTATCTTGTTGGTTTCAACACATATTTTACGGCATGTTTTTTACATGAAGCTCCAGTCCAGTCGACTTTACGTATTGTATGATGCAATTTTAGCTCAAGTCATAAATCCCTCATTTCAGCAAAACTGTAGTTCACACGGATAATGTCTCAAGGTAATTATCATTTTTGAAAATTATCTGAAAATATTGTGAGAGTGATGCTCTCTGAATGAACAGTCATGAAAGCCTTTTTAACTCTGTTAAGACTCTAAGATGTCTTTACTGACATCTACCATCATGAAGAGAAAACATTGAGTCAGGAGCATGGAAGCAGTAACAAACACCAATGGATGGATTTGAACCACAATAGGAGAAAAAGAGCATCCCTCACTATGACTATGGCTCCATTTAAAGTTGTGAACACACTAGTTCACTGATGGCATTAAACTTTCAGGAACCCTGAGCAGAGAAAGCTGTTTCAGCAGCAGGGCAGAACACAGGAACTCCGAGCACAGAAACCAGGACAGATTTAGGTCTGCAGCTCACTGGAACCGCCCAAAAACTTCACTTTTAGAAAAAGCATGCACATTTTATTTTAAGAAGTGTGGGCCTCATTGAGGGAGCCTGAAGGCTCCAATTACTGTTCTTCTTCAAACAGGAACTTACTCCTCAACTCATTTCAGTCATACAGAGCTCCACGGTGTTGCTCAAAGAGGGCTCCACCTCCTACATTCAATCAATCAGCAGAATGTCTCCCGTCACAAACCAGCTCCGTGTTTTTTCAACAAACTTCTTCATACCAGAGGCCAGCTCCATCACAAACTTTTCCTTAGGAAAAATAAAGAAGATCTAGGGGGCAGTGCAGACACGCAGAGCGGTCCAGCCTGGACGGATACCCGGAGGAGCCTTTTCACACGCCTCGTCACTTGGGAGGAGATGGCCATATGGGGAGAGGATGTGCCTCCGTGTTGAAGATGTACTTGTCTGGACTAAGCAAGTCCACGTCATCAGAGAAGAGCAGATACAGGTATTTTAGAGTCTCACCCAGAAAGAAACTCTCCATTTTGTCGCGGGGCCCAGGGTTGGCCGGGTCCCGGACATTGTTGATGGATGTGTAGCCCCCGTCTGGGACCTGCAGGTAGACGGTTTTCAGTCAGAGGCTTTACGTCTCACAGAGGTGAAGAATCAATCAGGACCCAAGTTAAGCTTGTCCCCACAGACCAGAAATTACACATGAAACCACACCATTTTCTGTGTGATCTATGATGACAACTTAGGACAAATAGACCACTCTACTCCTACTTTAATATGGTAAAGTCCCTCTCTGATCATCTTTTGATCTATTTTCAGTCTTCCCAGTGGTCTTTTAATTATAATTATGCTGTTTTTAGTCAAAACAAATGAAAGCTGTGTCGTTTTCTAGGACATAATATCTGCAGTGGAAGGAATTCAGTAGAAATTCACCTCTGAGCTGCGGGCGGGACCATTGACGAGGAGCAACCCCACCACCCCTTCCCCTCCCTGTTGCTGAGACCTCAGTTTATGTGCTCTCAGACTAGCTTACAGCCCTTCACACCCTCACCCTAACATTAGCGGTGCAACTAAAATTGGGAGTAATACTGGAGCTATTGAGCTGTACAGTTTTGATCCAGATGCCAGCTCAGTCGAGGACCACAAAGACGTACATCTATCCATTTGCTTACAAGTGGATGCATCAGAGTGAAGTGGAGCAGGGAGCTTGTGGCCCAACCAGTGTGAATTCTTTTTAACAAATACGATCTTTTTCCAACTGCATTTTTTTATCTGCTCCTGATTCACGCTGGTTCAAATAAAGAAATCCCCAGAAATGAAAATTTGAGCCTAATTTTCTTAAAATACGTCCTCCATCACGAGGAAAATGCTACAAAAACATGTTAAAAACAGCACAAACACAATTTTCATCAGAGTGTGTCTGTAAATAATTTGTCTGTGCTGCTTCTAAACTCATTACAAAACACGTGTTGCAGAGTGAACCTGACCTGGGCATGTGAAGCGTGTCATACCTTTGTATACTTGTTAAAATTCTGCAGGATGTCCCATCCCCAGTCTCTGTACTTGGCGTTTTTGGTGAATCTGTACATAAAGAAGAGGCTCTCCACAGTTTCTGGTCTCAGTAAGTTGTGTCCATCTGCAGGCTGAAGGAAAATCTGCATTTTAGCTTCACGTTTTATCAAATGCTGCGGGTCACAGAAGTTCTTCAGGAGACAGAGGTTTTGTGAGAGCAGACAGAGAGAGACAGACTTTTCATCTGATCCAGCCAACTCAGTTATCTTCTTTGTTTAACAATAAACCTGCTGTTAATGGGTGACTTTATCAAAGACTAGGACAGAAACTATTTAATCCATCAGAGCTTCAACGAGCGCTCCATCTACTTCTGTTCTTCACTCATGTGGATCCCAGCAAGCTTTTTCAACCTCTACATGTAAGAAACATGCTGTTGATTTAAACTGCAGTTATCTGGCAACACAAGCTTCTTGTGGCCAAACACAGCATTAAACAAAGCTAATCTCCTGAATGTTCAAAAGTGGCTGATTGACTCAGGGTTGCTCATTAGAGACGAACTAAAGCTTTCATTAACCAACATTTATTTTGTTGCTCTTTCATTCACAGCATAGAAATGAGCTCTTAAAAGGTTTGATAATTATATCTGAAAATGATAAAAGCAGCAGCAAAACAGAGAGATAAAAAAACACTGATATGAAGAACATGACTCTTCATTAAACAAGAGCCCTCAGCATTGCTGGAAATGTTAACTAGGAAGCTCGATTATTACCTGCAAGCTGTTTTCATGAATTTGTTCTACTTTTTATTGTTTTATTAATATGTAAAACTATATAAAATAAATATTAGATTGCTTTTAAATTAAGGGTGACAGCAGAAAACCATGTTTCTAATTGATGTAGAACTTAATTAAAGTGAAATGTAATTTTTCTTTCTTATTTTGTAATGACATCTACACTAAAGCATATGAGTCACCTTGACAATGATATCCTGGCCAGCGCCAACCTGCAGGCTGAAGTGTGCAATCTCTGGACTCAGCCCGGTCTCCATCTGTTTGTACATTTGATAACAGGTCTCCATGAGCTGCACAGCCAGATCCATGTGGTCTCCTGGGAGACCGTTGTGGACCCCCAGAGCCAGAGTTCCTGGCAGGAAACACACCAGGTGATCCTGTGGAACGGCGGAAGACAGAAAGACTGTCAGGAGACAGACAGCTGATGAAAGATGACAGATGATGAGAGGATAGAATTCAGTGGACTTATTTATGAAAGAGGGAAGCTGACTATGTATAATTTGGTGTCTGACGGAGTCTGATTTAATAAGACGGTCATTGGCTGCGTTTAGGAATTAGTGAGGCCTGTAGCTTTAATGATGGCTTACAGGCTGGAGACTCCAAGGTCGCTCATTGGTTACCACAAAAAAAAAAGCCAAGAGTGAATTATCAGGGTTGTCTGGCTCCATTATCTTTCACTGTTAACATGTCCTTGACAAAGACACCTGAGGCCCCGGCTCTGCCAGTGCAGGATGTGTACCTGCACAACTTTACTTGGTAGAGAGCTGAGCCCATTTGTTAGACCCCAGTTTGCATTTAAACATGCAGCCAAAGGAGAAAACATTTCTTCTCTCATCTCAAGGAGCTATTTGCTTTGAGCTGAGATTTTTACAAAAAGCAACTTCAACGTTTCTGAAATTTGAATCGATATTGGGGAAAATATGAATGAAAAACATTCCAACCATTTTGGCGCTGAAGCGGTTGTGAGACAGCTCTCCAACGATGGTCAGCCTGCTGTGTCCCGTCTGCCTCACAAGGTGCTTTTTCACTCCCTCTATGGCCTGCAGGTAGTCCTCCAACAAGCTGCATAAATACAGAGGACAGAGGTGAGGGTATTACACAATAGAAATAAATATCCAGAAAAGTAAAAAATCCTGGCTTTATTGATCCCAACTCTATACAATTGTTTTGGCTTAGTGCTGAACCCCTCAGGTGTTACATTTATCAATATGTGATGATGTACACACTTTGATTACTTTTTATCTTTTAATTTTTGAATGGGTCAAACTATAAAGTAAAGAAAAATATCTTCAGATATTAAAAAGAAAATCCATCTAACTGAAGCGACTAAAGCTCTAAAAGAACTATAATCCGTTCTGTTTTAAGCACTGAACCAATTATCTGACAGAAAATCCTTGACAAGTTTAATTAAAAACATGAACTTTTACAATATAATCAGAACCCCCACAAAGTCATAATCTATTTTATAAAATTTTATTTACTGGTCCTCTGTCTTTCTGCCCTGGATCCACTGTTTGAGCAGGTATTCATAGTAGCTGTCTGCTCGTGCGCCCAGAGTGAAGATTCCTTTGTGGCTGAATTGACCGCTGTTGGTGTTGATGAACATGGGCACCAGGCCGTCATGTTTGCCTGGCAGCTGGTGGACCAGCTTTGATACTTCATTTACAACCTCCTGGAAAATGAAAACAAGACCACATCCGTAAGGGGAAAAAAAAAGCCCAAACATCAGCTGCTGATGCAGAAGATGCAGTTTTCAGCCATTAAGTAACATCATTAATAAAACCATGACTTAACATAATAAACTGATGACAGAGTTGAGATATATTCTGGTTGACTCCTGTCACCTTAGAGTGTTTCTGAGCTGATCGTAATATTAAAGTGTACATGACTCAATCCTGGACAGAAACACATTTCTTAACTACCAGTTTGTTAAGCTTTACAAAGTATCTGAGAGTTTGGAGGAAGTGCAATATCTTTATAGACTTGAAATGAATAAACTCTCTGTACAGAGGACACAGCTTGGAGGAGACTGATTGACAAGGACTACAGGCAATAAGGACGCAAAATTGAACTGAAAAATATCTGTGCAACAGAAAGACTGCGAAAGGTAAACCGCAATATAGCAAGTGAACACTGTAGTGGTAAATGTTGGAAACAGATGCCACAATTAACACTAAAAGCAGAGTTTTGTGTGATCCTGATATTGTAATGTTGAACATTTACAAATGTGATAGAAAAAATAGAATTTCATTTAAATAAAAAAAAAAGGAAAACCAGAAAAACATGACTTAAATCAAAGACCTCTTCATGATTAAAGAGGTGCAGAATAGGGGATTGTTTCAGGGACCGTTTCAAAAAGTGCTTAAGTTAGGAGAAATGGAGGAACAACTCTGTAAAAGCTGAAAGATGCTTCAATAAACTTACATTCTGTTTTATGACCATGTAATCCAGCTGCAAATCCGACAACTGAATTTCAATCTAATTAAGCTGTGTGATTACATCAACTGTTTAGACTCATGAATTGTCTATATTCATTTTAAAAATTATGTGCATAAAATTTAGAAAGGGGTGTAAAAAAGTGACATCTCATCACAGCGCCTCCTGCTGTCCTGACCTGGTACTGGGGGTCCTGGGTGAGATGGCTCAGCTCTCTGAACTCCAGCTGGATACTTGTGACTTCAGCCACCGTGCTGTCGGACGTCCACCTGGGGGGGTGCGCTGTCCCCTTTCCGATGTTGACATCAGAGTACGGGATCTTTGAGGGGGTTTTGAACGCCGGCATCAATCTGGAACCAAGGTCTTTCTTTAAAGGAGAGAAAACTTTATTAAGACAAATAGTATTGATCTGCTCAAAAGGAAGCTAAACATTTGATATCCAATTTTTGGTCAGAATACGTTAGTCTTTTGTCACTTTCTTTTAAAATGCTTTTTATTTGCACAGTTACTTTTTTTTTTATTTGCTGTGATCGCCGGTCTCGGCCAACGTAGTGATAGTCTTATCACACATAACAAATGAGGTGCATAATGCACCTTATGCTGATGTAAAAGATCACTGTGTAAATATGATATAAAAATATGATAGTTTTAGTGAAAGCATGAGTTACATACTTATTGTTTATGTAGAAAATGTGGTGTTTAATTATAAAAGTTCAGAGGAAAGAATAAATTAAGATTTTTTTTACCTTTCCCTCATTTCCTATTCTAATATATATTTTTCTATATGTTCATATATTTGTTTTCTTCAACGTGTGGCTTTTTTTTTTTTTTACTCGTGATTTAAATCCAGTATCAACAACAAACTCACAGCTTTCTCTAGAAAGACCCGCTCTCCTGTTAGGTGGTAGGTGCTGAGCAGCCCCCCCAGGACTCGGATGGTGGTTTCAAAAAGATTCACATCCACATTCTTGTCGAAGGACAGCTCTTTTTCCACCCAGCTCTTTGCTTCAGCAAATTCTGCATCGGGGGGATGAATCACAACAGGAGGAGAGGGAAAAACCTTGAGAACGCAGAAATATGTTTCTGCAAAAACCCGCCTGATGGGAAATGATGGAGTGGTGGAGCGAGCACTGCAGAGTGGGACTGCGGTTTGTTAGAAACACCAGTTTCACAATGACATTACTGTTCAAAAGAAAAATAATACTGTTGGGTGTTTTAGCTGAACATTTATCTTCTTTCTACATCATTCAGCAGAATGAAGTGAAACTGTTGTGAAGTCAGCAGCTCAAATGAAGCTGTTACCTCATTCAACACTAAACTCTTTCATCATTCTTATCTCAGCACTTTTGTGTAATCCATTTTTAAAAAGCAAGTCTTGCTCCTGGCTTTGCTCACCTCCCTCTAAATTTCATAAATACACATGCAACACAAATTGAAGGTGTTTTATGCACAGATGTTTTACCTTCTTTCAGGCCCAGAATCCACATGGTGTCCAGCGAGTCAATGAGCGTCAAACCCAGTCCAAACCACTCACTGAAAGACTTGGAGATGGGCTTGAGCTCGTCATGACCCCACGCATAGTCCTTATATCCTTTCCACGCGTGCCTGAAAGCATCACGGACAGCTTCCAGTCTGCTGGCAGCCCCGGAGGAAACTGAGGAAGATGCAGAATGAACATCAGTGGAGATGCCCGATCTCTGAGTCGATTCACCTCAGATTCTAAGGCTCCTTTCCTTTAGTTAACAAGTGGATTCATTAAATTAAATTTACTTTTTTTTACCTACTTAAGTTGTGTTAGTATCCTGTGCACACAAATACAAAAGAACAAAATGCACAGTGAAAACTAAAATACATTCAAACTGACAAAAGAAACACAAATTTGGCTCAATTTGACACTGCTTTTGATCTGTTGTTCAAATTGATCCTTTTGTGAAAAGGAAAAAAAAAAAAAAAAGGATTTCAATCGGTACAACAGACTGGCGACCTGCTTAGGGTGTACCTCGCCTTTGCCCAAGAGTAGCTGGGTTGGCTCCAGCGACCCAGTGACCCCGAAAGGGATTCAATGGATTCAGAAGATGGATGAATGTTATTAGAGAACTTTGCACACTTCATTCAGTTGATAAAATGACAGACCCTCCAGTGTGGCGACGGCAGTGGGGTTGATGGGTGGTGGAGGTGCTGCAGCTTCCTTTTGAGCAGCTGAAGGGGAGGGCTCTGTGGCACGGTCAGCTTCGATCATCGCCCCTCTCCAGCTGCAAAGAAAAAAAATAAAGAGCAAATATTTAAATCCGGGTCACTTCCGTCTGTGCGTCCACAGCTGATTGAGATGATGATCAGCAGGAGAAGCCTTCTTCAGTCTTCTGTGCAATTCAAGCATTAGAGAGAAAAGGCAAAAGGACTACCTGACGATGGTCTTGTCTTTGTCCTCCTCTTCCTTGCCTGCTTCCTCTGGAGCCACCTCTCGTTTCCCCCCTCCGTTAAAGTGAGACACATTGGCATCTTTTTGAAGGTTGGGCGGTCCTCTTTTGTTTAAAGATGGTTTTCTCTGCAGTTAAGAGGAAGTTAAACCGAATTAACGATTAGAGACAGATGGGCTTGAATTTTGGCCAACTTCAAAGCTGTGTTTGGCGACAGAGAATTGACTTTTGAAACTTTGTCTCCTTTCATTGAAGATGTCAAGTCTCTTCTTTTTTAGGGTAAAAGACCCACTCTGATGAAAATAGCATTTGTGGTGTTTTAAACATGTTCTTGTGGCTTCTGTCTGATGATGGAGGATGTAAAGTAAAAAATTGAGCTCAAATTGCATTTCTGAGTATTTCTTTATTCAAATGGTGAATCAGCAGCAGATGAACAAAAATGCCATTTCAAAAAGATCGTATTGTTACAACCACTGGGAATGCTTTTACACTAAATCAAAAGATGATCGGAGTGGGACAAAAGTTGTGCCCTTCAGCAAAAGTAAAGTACAACTGTTTCCATGAACAGATTTGCTTATCAAATGAAGCTGATATAGACCCTTTCATGCAATCATCTATCAAAACAGATGATAAGTAATAAAAACTGATAACTAAAGAACATCTTGAATTTGTAAATTAGTTAGCTCTGCTGAACATCCACTGGAGTCCACAACAACAGCAGGCAGATCTTCCAACATTCATCCATCTTCAGTGTTGGTTTTTTGGCTGGAGTGAGGCAGCTGACACTGACTTCATACCAACATTCATACCAAATCTTTGAGGTGTCTAATGTGGGCAGCAGCCAATGCAGCCCTCAAATGTGTACTTCCATGAGTGCACTTAACTTTCTGACTGAAATTTACAGATGTATGGATGACACAGCTCCAGTTCAGAGCTGGTTTTTGAGGAAGCTTTTTGATCGATTTGATCAAACAAACCAGTTCTAATCAAGCTGAGACACAAAAAGCTTTGGATGGTGGAAAAATCGTCCAGATCAAGATACTGAAGTAAGAAGTTACTGGGATGACCTATTAGTTTTAAGGTTATGCTTTGTTAACAAGCGACCCACTATTGATCCAAACAGCTTCTTCAATCTGAAGTCCTTTAGAGGTTAAAAACAGCCTCTCTGGATCAGGCAGGCCCTTCAGGTGGTGCTTTGTCACTTTGACAAGTTTCATAAAGTAGATTTCCCTCCTGTTTGTTTTTGTGAAGAACATGCCATTTTCCAGCTGCTGCCTGTCTGGTTCTGAAGCCTCATGTTAACACTAAACCAGTGTTCAAAGCCTCAGTGTGTGGTACGTTTTGGGTAGTGTGGGGTACATGTGAGGTAGGTGGACCCTGGAAGTGACAGTTCAGAAAATACATTTAAAAAAACAAACAACAATTCTGGAAATTCTTCATTTTAAATGTGTGCATCTAAAAATACTCTTTTAGAACATGAACTCCATCAACAGTTATGATTCATTTGGTTATTATCTCACCTGCAGTGGTTGGATGCATATTCAGAAGATCTACAATTCTGTTAATTAGTGTTCAGTTATTTTTAAGTTCGTTTAAGATACATATCTAACAAATTAGATATTTTATAACAGGGATTTTGTAACAGAAAACAGGGATGGACTTACCATTTGGCAAAGGTAGGCAATTGCCTTGGTCGAACACTTAATACAAATGGCTAAAATAATTTCCATGGCCATTACTTTTCAACTGTTGATCCAAAAATAAAAAAACAAACAAAAAAAAGCACTGAAATGGCACAAATTAACCAGTGTGAAAGTGTTTTGTCCTCCCCTCCCCAAGTGGATGTGAAAAAAGAAAAGGCAAAGAGAAAGCAAAGAAATGTGTTGCCTCTTTTTCAAAAGTGCAGGGAGACAAAAAAAATTAAAAACTCAAACTGAAAGTGAAGAAAGTCAAGAAGGAGACAAGTGAACAGAAAAAAGGAAAGGCAAAGGGAAATGGTAGTAGGTGGTAATTTTAAGAATATTTCTTCAGTGTCCTTTTTGTTCCATCATTCAAGTATTCATGTTTCTTTTTTTTTCCTTTAGTAAAACTTGACAAATGAAAGAAAAGACAAAAGACCCTCGTTTGTTCATACTACAGAGTGAGTGGGAAACAAATTAGTGCATTCATTACATTTAATGTGTTTCCAAGTAAAATTAATAATGTATATAAAACACATTTCTTTAACATTTAAATGCGACTTCATTTTTCAATGCCCATCAAAACTTTGGATTCATCACATTGATGCTGTCTAAATGTGGACCAGTGAAGAACTTGTTCAGCGTTTTACCCTATGGGTAAGCATTTTCAAATATGATTATTATAACCACTGCAGAGGACCCCAAGTTATTCTTTGACTGGGGCCCCCAAACTGCTAAGTCTGCCATTGGCAGACATTCACAAAATCTGACCTTTGTAGGAGGCTTCACCAAAACAGGGATATGAGGCTCTTTGGGTTTTTCCAAAGCGGCTCCAAGATGAGGCTGTGCCACTGGAGCCAGGGCTCTCCCTGCCGCTGGACTCAGCTCCACCTTAAAGCCTCTCTCGTTCAGGTCCAGCCAGTCCTCCTTATCAGACCAACCTATGAGCCAATGATTTTACACAAGAAGTGACACAGAAAGTTAGTTCAGATCTGTCTTCTTAACCTGACTTCTGCAGATCCTTTACGCACATGACCAATGCAACACGTCGACAAAAGCTCTGACTTTTGTCAGTGAAGAATCTACATAAGCAGCTGTAGTTATTATTCAACCTTTTATCAAGTCTAGACATGTTTTCATAGGAAAAACAAAATGCCTCTGCTGATGCGAATGATGAAAAATGTAACCAAACTGCAAAGAACATTCTGAACAAACCAAAGTTTCCTGTTTCTGCAGTTCAATTTGAATGTAATTTGGTACAATATCAGAAAATGTCAAGGTAAACAGATTATCTTCTGTATGATGAACAGCATGCCCTGGAATTAATTGCAGACTTGTCTTTGCATACGCACGCATGGGATTATCCCTGAGAGGGGATCATTTACCTCTCCACTGCTCTGACACGCTGGGATAGAAGAACAGTCCTAACACGAGCAGCAGAACCAGCAGGAACAGGATGAGGCTGCGCTGCAGCCGAGAAAGCTGCTTCCATTTCTGTGAGCAGAAAAACAAAGACGTTTACAGTTTGGAATTACAACAGTAGATTATCCAGTTACCTCCCTCAATCCAAAACATCCTAAGAATATTTTGTCACTTTGCTTAAGAAAGACAAGAGTAAAGATGGGATCCAAAGATGTCCTTAGCAAGAACAGCCTCTACATCCCATTATTTGTTAAAACAATTGCATCATTTCACAGTAAACCACAAGCAAAACAGGCAAGTGTTACCTGCTGTAATTACGCAACAACAAAAAGCTATTGAACCATACTGAGTGAGTCTCATGTGACCAACACTTATTTTCCTCAGAGAACACCTCATTTGCACTGCTTCTCTAATGTTCAGATCTAACAAAAGGTGTGAAACAGGTTTTTATATTTTTTATAACACAAAAAGCTAACCGACTAATAGATGATCCAGAACATCAGAACAACAGATGTGTGTGTGTGTATGTGTGTGTGTGTGTGTGTGTGTGTGGGGGGGGGTCTGTGAGAGTTTATCCTTCTGACATAGGAGAAATGTGATGTTAAATAAAGCAAAGAAAAAACAAAATTTTCAGTTACAAGCCAATACATTTGAGAAAAAAAAAAGTTGTAAAATTTTGGAAAAACATCCCTGTAGTGTTCCCTCACTACATGTGCATGAGGCTTCACTTTTTGCGGTCTCGCTGTTTCTCTGATTTTTTTTTTTTTTTTGGGGGGGGCAATGCTGTTTTTTTTTCCTTAAACAATGCATTGTGTTCTGTGTCCTGATCGGCTGTGGATCTCGGCAATTAATCTCCTCCGTGCAGTGTCTCCTGTCTAGAATGTGTTCAGTTAAGTAAGTGATCAGATCTTTGTTCTTAATTCTATAATACTGGACTTATTTGTCTATGAAGGCTTGAACTTTGAGAGTTTAAGCAAGAGAGAAAAGTGTGAGAGCATTCATATCTGTCTTGGAAAAGTCTATAAAGTGTGTAGTGAGGAGTTTTACAGTCAAACAAATGAAATTCTACTTCAGATCTTATTTGCAGGAGTGCTCAGGCTAAGATGGACCAAAGCATAAAAAACTGTTAGACATACTTGTTTAAAATCACTGCCTAAATACATTTTCCATTCATTTATTTTATACATCATTAAAAAACTAAAGAAACAAACTAGTGAAATTCAGACAAAAAAATAAAATTAAACTGTTTCAGCTCCTTTGTCCTTTTTAATACTTTCAAATGAATCTACAGAGACCAATTTCTGCAAGATCCTTCTACAGCTGCAGAAAAAGCAGCACAATTTTAAAGCTCTTCTCTAACAATAAGTAGGGAAAGGAAGCTAATCTTGCTTTTAATGGAGTAGGTTCAGATAAATCTTTAAACTCATGTGTTAGCCATCACAGACTTGTCTAAACATATAAGTCAAGTTAGCCATTTATCCTGCAAGATCCAGAACTGAACGACGTTTCCTCCAGAGCGATCTTATGAATCCTGTGACTTTAAAAAACAGTTGAGCCCCTGTCACTCATGTTGAGAACATACAAACACAAAGAAGATGCACAGGCAATACCCAACGCATTTATCTGTCCTAACACTAACCCTTAAATGTGGAATACCTCTTCCAAACAGACTTCTGCTCTTGAATCTCCTTCCTTTGCTCTCCTTTGTTGTGGAGAATCTGGAATTTTTAAATCTCCCCATGAGCTTAAATTAAAATAAACATATTCTGTCTTATGTTTAATTCAAAACCTTTTTCTTTTAACTTACCTTTAATGTAAACTTTGATTTCTTGTTATTTCAAAGTGTGAGGTTTTTTATGCAACACAAAGAAATCAAGAGAAAAATCTGAATAAAAGTGTCTATGAGAAAAAGAACGACAGAGGTTTCATGGGAGCAAAACGATCAAGTGCTACACCCTAAAAACATAAAAGGGCCTCTTCAGTAGCACTTACCCTCCAGCAGGACTGTCTCCGGTGTTTTCCATTGTTGTACGCGTGACTGTGTGGGTCACTTAGCGTCACAGCAACGAAGTCCTTCCTTGGGGGCGGATACATCCTCTGATTAGGTGGGACGATCGCTCGTCATGAAACCTATAAATAAGTTAGGGGTAAATAAGTGAGAAAAAAAATATTTTTGAAGTTGACGTTATTTGCCTTTTAAAACCATCCTCAGGACAACATACATTTTTGATCATTCTTTTGCATTTTTTCTTTTACATTTATTGTCATTATTTGGTTTGTAGTAATAACTGTAACCCATTGATGTCTGTTGTAATAATCCATCAAACCAGATTGACTCCAAAAATAACTTTATTTAAGATCTATTTAACAGAAAAATAAATAAATAAATCACAGCTGGAAATATATGCAGGCATCATGAGGTTAAAAGTAACTGAGGTGATTTTGTTTTTAACATTTTAAACAGTAATGGTGTGTATTTCAACCTGTTTGTGAAGCTAATCTGTCCTAAGTTATTAAACAGGACAGATTTTGCAGGTAATATAAAAGGTCCTTGCATATTATTTCATTTTTGTTTTAACAGTGTCAAACTTCTTTAAATTCACCATTAAGCAAGTACATGAGTATAATCTGCGTCCTTTTAGCTTTAAATGTTCTTTAGTTCACTAGTGTAGTTAGTATCTGTAGCTGTAAACATTCAAACACGCATTTTCGAAAAGAATTTTAAAAATAAATAACTTTTCCTTCTTAGTTTTACGTGTGTCTGTTACAGCACCAAGGACAACGACACACTCCTAAACCGCGCGTGATTTTATTTTATTTTTAAATAAAATGAAGAAATAAAATTGAAGAAAGAAAACACGTCTGAAAAAACAGGTTGGGTTCAAACACGAACTTAATATTTTTAAGGGCATCTCCGTCAATAGGAGCTGTTGTGTGTTTACTTGATGGTCTTCACGGACATAATAAAGAAACAAAAAACTGGAAACAAGCTTTGTGAGAGAAACCATCTCTTCCGGTTATTTTCGTCACATTAGTCCGAGTTTAAACATAAATCCTCATTCATGAGCCTAAATACGTCTCATTAGCAGTCAGGTTAGCGAAAGCGCTATGAGCTAATTACCCCTAACTGCCCTCGATTTCAGTGTTGACCCGTTTTAAATACAACCTCTGCATGACGCTGAGGTGTGGCACCTGCATCTGCTGCCCCTCACCTTGGAGCTGCTCGGCTGCTTCACGTCTCCATGGTTCCGAGCGGCTGTTAGCCTGACCGGGACAGCAGCCTGCTCGGCCCGAAGCTCACCGGAAACTCGCAGCTTCGCTGTCAGGAGCTCAAGCGGAGGCAGGTCTGCTGCTACACGAGTGGACAGCCGCTGCGTGGAGGGAGACACATCTGAAAGGGAAGGGAACACAGATTCCACCTGACCGATGACTGCAACATAACTGGGATGCGGAAATGGACTGTGCGCGGGGAGTCACGTGACGCGTCCACGTGGTCTTCCGCGTGGTTGAGATTTAACTCTTTCAGCTGTGTTTAGAGAAATAATTAGTGTAACAAATACATAATTACAGAGATCAAGTGATGGTTTTAAAATTGTTTCCTTCTTTAAAGCTATAATACGTCAACATTATTCTATTTAACTTAAAAAAACATTCCAAAGTTTTTGCTAACGTGTCACTAATTAAATGTCAAACAATTAAGGCATATAAAAGCCGCTAAAACTCCATAGACTGGACTGAGAAGGGCAACATTTGTGTTTGCAAACACGTTTAATGACAGTTTCCATGATAAATATAGGATTAATACATTTCAATCAACTAATATTATACATATAGCATTTTTCATGTAAACAAATGACACAAAATGCTTTAAAAGCCCCAAGTGCAATAAAATGCAAACACACACTATATACAGATATTGCAAATAACATTCAAAATGTAGTAATTAAAAGATACAAAAATAGGACTGATTACAATCATGCAAAAAAGATGTAATTTAATAACAAATACATAAAACAAATTAATATTAAAAATCAAAAATTGTTTACCTGAGGAGGAAGAACTATCTCGAAAGAAACTTTAATAATCAAGCAGAAATTTACAAATTAAATATTACATGGACAGGAGATTTGTTTGAAAACAACAATCTAAACTCAGAAATTCAGCACAGTCTCCTCTGACAGAACATAACACATTTCCAACGGTCCAAATTTGAACAAAATCAATTGAAGTAGAAACAGAACTCTTTTCCCAATCGAGCTGCCAAACGTTTCTTAAAGAGAAAAAAGACATCATCAGACCCAGTCCCCTGGATCCGGTTTTTCCCGGACCTCCAAACAGCCAGCTTAGCTTCAGCAAAGAGGAAGTTCAGAAGTGCACTCTTTTTCCTGGTCTCGTATTCAGGGCTGTAAATAAAATAAACTAAAGTAAACTGCTCCCCCAACCCCTCAAGCAACACCCGAAGAAAAGAAAAAAAGATCTGTCAGATGCTGACATTCAGCAAACTGATGCGGTGGTTCATCATTAACTAGACAAAATGGGCACCCATCTCCTGTGCCAGGAGTGACACGTGTTAGATGTCTGTTTTTGGCTATGATCCCATGTACAACCCTCCACTGAAGGTCACCTGCCCGTTTTTCAACAGGAGCTTTGTATAGTAATCTCCAAGAACCCCTCAGGGAAGACCCAGTGCCAAAAAATCCAGTCCACTCTGACACTGAACTTTGCAAGAGAACACATGATCGAAACCTTGATGGACACAAGGTAGAGGATCCTCTTTCCCAGAGTCTACAAATTCCCCATCTGTAGACATCCATGGCAGCAGTTTACTTCTGTCCTCCACCCTCCCGTCACAGGATGGGGAGACCTCCAAGGCTGGGAAGGGAAGATCTACCCATGGTGAAGCGACTGTAGAATCTCTCACAAAGCTTCACAGGTTCTCAGGTAAAGACTGGCAAACCTCATCCCCTATCCTCTGCTGCATCCTAACAGAATGAAGACCTGCAGCCACAGCAAGCTCAGAAATAGGTGTTTTCAGGAGATGTCCGAGCTTCACGCAGCCGACCTCCCTCAGTTTGGAGCCCATGGTCGCAGAAGACAATGTTCAAGAGGAGATGAGCCCACTGCCAAACAGTGGTTTCTCAAACAGCCCCAGTCCAGGTGTTAAAACAGCACTTCTCTAGCAAAGCAAGTCTCCAAGCATGCAGTAATGGTGAAACTCCTGTCACATCCAGGTGTGTGTGTTGGACCAGAAACAGATGCTTATCATACCCCAAGTTACCGGCTTTTCTCAGCAGCACACAGGCAGTATCTGTCCATGGCAGACCAGGATGCTAGAGGAGGCGCTGAACAGTCCTCAGCCTGAAACACACTCACACGTGAGCAGATGTCAACTAGTCCCTGTCTGCCCTCCTCAACTGGAAGGTGAAGGACAACGGACCTCAACCAGTGGTGACCAGACCAGAAAATGTCCACCAAGGCATTCTGAATTGCTGAAATAAAACTTGCAGGAGGAGACAGCACTGTCAGTCTGTGCCAGAGCATCAAGGCAACCAGATTATTGGCAACAAGAGTTTGACCCCAGTAAGAAAGCTGTGGTAGCAGGTATTCCCATATAGGTAGTCTGGCACACACTTGATCCATGACACCCTCCCAATTCTTTTTCTGGTAATCATCTGTGCCCAAAAGCACTCCCAAAAATTGATACCTTCAATGGCCCAAGCGAGGTCTCCTGGTAGTATTGGCAACGGTGCGTCCACCCAGTGCCCTAAATGCAGCAGTGCTCTTCTCCCAATTAACTTTAGCTGAAGACGCTTTCTGGTACACATTTAAACAGCAACAGAGAAGATGGACATCTTTCTAATGCTGCACAAAAAACTGAAATGTCATAAACATAAACAGAAACCACGATAGATTGCCTGTAAGGGAGCCCAGGCAGAATGAACCCTGTCAGCTTAGACCGCAACTTAATGAGCAAAGGTTCAATGGCAATGGTGTAAAGATGACCTGAAAGAGGACATCCCCGACTTAACCCCCCACCGACCTTAACCAAACAACAACCCTGTCCATACAAAAGACTCAGAAGCTAAATAAAAGCCTCCACAAAACCAAAAGCTTTCAAAGGGGAAAGTAAAGAAAAATGATCAAATACTTTTTCCTGATCCAGAGAGATCAGCCCAACATTAACACCGTAGGACTTACAAATATCAAACAAACCACATTCAACAAAGAGGTTATCCATAATGGTGCAATCAGGGACACTATAAGATTGGTCACTGTGGATTATTTGTTCCTTCGCCCATGTGTAGCTGGGTTAGGCTCCGGCAGCCCCGAGACCCCGAAAGGGAAAAAACTGATATAGAAAATGAATGAATTATTTGATCCAAAAACTTCTTCAATCTATTGGATAAAGCAACTTCTCATACATACATAGTAAAGCAGAGTCAAGTGTCCTTTTTTTGGCAGGAGTGAAAGAACCCCTTGATGACACGAAGAAGGCAGCATGCCAGTCCTTGAACAATCCCCAGACCACCACCAGGAAATCCAGGCCGAGGCACTTCCAGAAATGCTTGTAAAAATTTGATGGCAAACCGTCCAGCCCCGGAGACTTCCCTGATGACATTTGACGCACAGCCACCATTAACTCGTCCAGCAAGATTGGAGAATCCAGATCGTCTCTGCTTGCCCTTCCACCAGTAGGTCCACACAGTCCAAGAAAGAAAGAAAGAAAGGTGGAAAATGGAAGAAAAACACGAGTAAAAACAACTCAAAGTAAAAGTAAATGACTAAATGTGAAACACGTGCTTTAGTAGTTCAAATCTGTACTAAAAAAGACAGCCTAAGTGTTCCGCTTGTGTTCAAAAATCTTCATGGAAGGGGAAGCTCTCTCTGGTGATACTTCAGACGAGGAGCGTAGCTGTAAAATGGACTCTCACCGTGAACGTCGGCCCTTAGCCTAATGTGAGAATTGTTAGCAGAGCAGCACCTGAAGACATGAGAGTTCTTCAGGGTCTCTGAGGTAACTGAAGATCTGAAAAATCAGAAGAACTGAGACTCTCAAAGTTTAATAATTAATTAAATGAATAAATCTAATTATAAAATCTTAATATTGATCCTGAAGCTGACAGCTAAAGACCTTGAAATCTGTCTGAGTTGCAAAGTAACTACTGTTTGTTTATAGACTTAAAATGCCAGAAGAGAGAGCTTTGTAGTAATCAGGCTTACATGAAACAAAAGATGAAATAAAATCCCTGCACTGGCTCTACATAGAAAGGAGTTGTGTTTTGTGATGATGAAAACCACCTTTTTGTTTATGTAATAGAAAACTTAGATCTCAGTCACACAGCCTCTGGGTTTTTGCAAAGTCACAAGAAGAAATTGTTATTTGGTATTATAAATTGTTATTCTAGATATTTTAGGTGTTTTTAAAAATGTCCCCATATCCTCTGTCAGGACCAACTATTAAAATCTGACTTGTATCCTGGTTTAACTTGAGGAAGTTCTCAACTTCTTTTATATCCAAAATTGAGAAGAAGTCCAAAAACAGTCTGATCTGATTGAAAAGCAAAAAAAAAATTTTTTTTGTCCTTTACTTAGCAACATTTGAACAAGCTACTCACTCATCATTTTAAAACGTATATCAGGTGGGTGAACCTAAAAGTTATTCATCCTCTTACCAACACGGGCCCCCCTTTTGGTAGCATGTAGAGAAAGGATAGACCACTCCGCAGGGGTCTCCAGCCTGGATCCTCTTGAGCTACTGCCCTGCTCATCCTGGTTCAGTAATTATTGGTCACCTGCAGGTGTGTTAGGTCAATCAGAAACTGGACTCACACAAGTCAGCCAGTCAGCAATGTAGGGCAGCAGCTAATAAGGAACAGGGTTGGAGATGCCTGGCTGGACCCCATCTTCACATCTTTTGCATCAATGTCAGAATCTTAGTCAAGAAGTAAGAAAAGATGTGCAGGATCACTGCAAACATGTCAAAAAATATGTTAATGTACCTAGCAAAAACGTTTTAAAACTAAGTTAAGTTTCAAATTCCAGGGCTGTCCCCACAAAAGTTGAAGAGAGAAAGAAGCTGAAAGGAGAAAAAAAACCTTTTGAAAACATAAAACTAAAAGAGATTTTTTATCAAATGAAAGTGTTCACATTTGGTGTGCAGCCAGACACATGGCACACTTTCTTTTTGTGACTGAATGTATTTCATTTTGGACTTAAGGTGTGTTTCTTTTAAACTGTTCCATTAGTTTGAGCCGTTTTTAAAAAAAATCATATTCTTAGTTTGTTTGGGTTTGGATAATGTTTATTTGTGTAAAATTCCTCATTTTATTGTTTGTTTACATCTTTCTGAATGACCTAAAAATGACATGGTGTGTGTCTGATTTTTTATAAATTGACTATGAAATCCACAGTACACCAGTCTTTCCATTTACTGTCATCTTCAGTCATTTAAAGACAAAATAAAATTCTTTTTTTAAGAAGGATTAAATGCCACACATCCTACTGAACTGTGTTTGCGGAAAAAAATATGTATATTTTTGTGAAACTTCCCAGGGCAACCTAAGAATTTGATTAAACACAAAAACCTGATTTGTCCTGTTACTTCAGAAACATGACCAACCTGATTAAAGTCATGTCTCCTCTGGATTGGATCTTTTAAAGTTTGCTCTACAACTTTATTAGTCTGTATCAAAAATCCTCCATTTAGGCTGATTTTTGTTTTCTTTGACTTTAACTGCACAATGTTTGAATCCTCAAATGATAGTAGCTGACAAAAAATACACCAATGCATTTTCATGGGTACATATTTTTAATTCGCCTAACACCATCCTTTGAACAAGAGAGATGTCCAGCATAGCTGAATATTTTTACGTGGAGATCATTTTTACAGAGCCAGCAAAGTAATAATGATCAGTCACAGGCAGCTAGGGTCATTACAATATTACAACAAAAGGAAGTACAAAAAAGATGAATCCAGAACACCAGGGCAGAATGGAGGACCTGTGACTCCTCTCTGAACTTTTGTCTCTTCAAAGCCTGACCCAGGATAACTCAATATACTTGTTTTCCAGCTGCAGGCTCTGGTTTCCCCGTGAGATATTCCTCAAAGGCATCCTGCAGACTGAAAACATACTGCTCTGTGCTGAAGAACACAAGCACCAACAGAGCTGAGCAGCTACAGGGTTTGCTCCTTTTCTTTGTCACTAGCACCTGTGGGATGGATGAAGCAGAACACGGGTTGACCAAGTCTGTTCCGGGCTAAACTTGCACTAAAATGCACTGTATTACAGTAAAACACAAAGATGTTAAAGAAGAAACTGGAAAGTTTCCATGCTATCAAGCCAGAGATTTTTCTGGGAAGGATCCAGTTATTATATTCAGGTTTTGGAATTATATGAGAGATTTGGACACCTGGGAAAATGGCAAACGCCCTATAGGGTGCACTAAGTAGTAAGTACTGAAGAAACTTAGACATGACCTCACATTTTCCAAAAGCAAAGCACAAAAATCTAGCCCCTGAAGGGAGCAGGTGGTGTTGTACAATAACGCTGCATCAAAAGTGATGAAAAGCAGAGGGAGCAGATCCACCTCTGAGTATTTCACACCTCCATTTGTTTCAAAATAAAAGTCACTTCTGAAGCTGACCCATAAATTTAACATTTTTATTCCTGAGATAAGAATTATTGTTGCAACCAATGTGATGACAGATTTTTAATTTGAGTCCTGAGTTAAAAAATGAAACGACTTGTGTTGATACTTTATGTATTTGTCTCCTTCTGTAATCAGCAGACCAGCGTGCAGAACTTTTCAGGTCGATGGCACAAAAGAAGTACAAAAAAATGTTGCTGGAAAATTATTTAAGTCCTTATTCTTTCAGTTTTTTTGTTGATATATTTAATTACTTTTCCATCTAGCCCTTATTGATTTATGAAACCAGAGAAGCTGACAGCAGCAGATAAGGTGCTATGGTGTGATATTGATTCATCATACCTGAGATTGAGAGAAAACACTTTTATTACACAAAGCTGTAAAAACTAGCAGTTTTTTTTTCTTATTTTTAGCTGAGGAATGTTTGTTAACTGACAGCACCAAGTGTGAATTTTATAAACAAGTGTCCCTTTGTGCTGGACATAAGAAATGTTGGTGTTTTTAAATAAAACTTTATCAGCACCATCAGTGAAATGGATCCATTGCTGGCCTGGAGAAGAACCATCAGCAGAACGGCTGATGCTGCTTCTTCAGGAGCACACCGTGGAAGTCAGTGTGGTCTCACTTTGATACCAACAGTAATTAGAAGAAGAATTAATCTCTAAAAACATCACAACCATACAAAATATTATTTTAAAATGATACACATTTAAATTAGTTTATACAAGGTAAATGTCTCTGTAAACAAAATTGACATCTCTGTGAAGAAAGCACTTGTGCTCTGTCAAATTCATTCAGACTGAGTCACTTAACTTGAGAGATCTCATCCCCCAAATGCAGGGAAACCTTCAAAAGCTCCACAGGTCCTCTTGGGGTCCTTGGTTCAAACAAAGTCTCATCTCTCCATGCTTTCAAGGGGCCCTCAGACTTCATACTTTTGTCCCACCTTTATCTGAAGCACACAGGTCCAACTGTGAAAGCAAACTGGTGTGAGATGTTTGCTCCTCCCATCAGCGCCACGTCTCGTAGAGGAAGGAAGTAGAGGTCCTCGAACTCATAGACAGACTCCCGAGAACCAGAATCCATCTCCCCTCCGGGCTACACATAGAAAACAATACAATACATGCCTGAGGCTTTCTTTAAGTGATTCTAAAACATTTTCAAGATCAAAACAACAATATAAACAAGCAAAACAAATAACAGAAAACAACATTTCATAAAACAATAACATTCCAGAGACACAATAAAAAATTAAACAAAAATGAAAAAAAAAAAAAAAAAGAAACATAATAGATAACAGAAAATTTAGGTATTATGGGATATCACAAAAACCTGTGTGAAACAGTGAAAGTTGATTTGCTCTGGCGACCCCTGAAGGGATGCCATTGGCCAAAAGGTGAAAATAACTTACAGTTGAAATGATGACAAAAGTAATCATCCAAACAGTGGTGTCCCATAACACCTACCTTTAGGAGTTTCTTATTGTGTTTCATTTTTGTAACATTTCATTTTGATTTCTGGAAATTTATTTTGTTTTCTGAAATGTTTCATTTTTATTCCTTTTAATTCTTTTGGCATTATAGCTGTGTCCAAATTCTCTCCCTCCTCTCTAACTACTAAAAAACTAAAACTATAAGACTGCAATCAATTCCGACACCGTGCTCACCACTTTTTTTCCCCTAAACAGCAAGTATGAGATCACTGATTTCACAAAATAAAAACAGTTTAATAACAAGCATTTTACAAAGACTATTTATGAATCCACTGTGTTCTGATAAGCAAGACATAAATGTCTATAAAAAAAAACAAATTATTTTTTTTTCTTCACCAAAATCATTTAAATGCAATGCATTTTGTTCTACATTTGCTAATCTAGTGAGCATTGGTGCACACTGACTTTTTGCAGAGACTTCTGGGAAATTTCTTGGGCACTTGATTTTGATTCAGAGAGCTCTACAAATGGTGAATGAACTATACAGTGCACCAAGTAGTGAGTAGTGAAAGAATTCAGACACAACCTGTGTTTTGGTTTCTGGAATTTTGCTTTTGCTGAATTTTAATGCTTTTTTATTATTTTGTCTTATTTTTTATTTTTATTTTTTTTTAAATGTTCTTTTGTTGAGCAATTTGTTGGTGGGATTTGCACTTCAGGGTCATCGTACTAAGGCAAGAACTAAATAATGTAGGACAACAGCAAAAAAGAGAGAAAAATAGAGGACTGTATCATTGCACGGTAAATAATTACCACTACTCCTCCTCAATCCTCTGTTCTATACTTTACATATATGTCTATAATTCCATATTTCCTTATACTCGTTTCCTAGCAAGGAGCAAAAACAGAAACGTTCTGAGTCTGTTGGCCCCACTCTGGGAGAAGCAGGATTTTGCTGATAAGACTCTACTGATTTCTGATCCTGCATACAGAGATTGGCTGGCATTGTCTTTGAAATCCAGCGGTCAGTCTAGTTTCATTCTCTCTGCCTATGTCACCAGAGTCCAGCTTCATGCCGACCACAGACAGGCCTCCCTAAACCATTTATGCTGTTTGGATGTGTATTTCTTGGCTGTTTAGTGGGATAGTAACAGCATTCTAATCTAGATTGGATAAATCTATTAACTACTCTTGTGACAGGGTGTGCTTTTATTTGGCTCTTTGTTCTGGACTGTGACGCAGTAAGCGTAAATTCTAAGAAACTTGTACCCCTTATGGTCGTGATTGCACAACAGGCAACATGTGCGGGCCTGGAAGGTATTAGCTTTTTTAAGAGATCAGGACAAAAATGTTAATGGGAGAACCGGAACGAGAAAGCGGAAACCGAGACCAGGACGGGGTTACAAGCCTTCCTGATCTGTGCCACACCAGGGGCAGCGTGCACAGGACTGAGACCAAGACGCTTTCCCAGAGTAAGCAAGACTACATGGTCACAACTGAAGGCGTGCCATGCAGCTGGATCGCTGAGGGCGCCACACAGGCAGGAGGAAATAGAGAGACACCAGGACACAGCCAAGCAAGGACGGGGGAGCAAGTTGGATTGATAGTGGGATGTGTTCGCGATGCACTCCTCCATGAGCCAAGAAGCCTTTTTTGTCTTTCTTTACATCAAATTGAGAACTGTTAAAAAAGGAGGCTTATTCTACAAGCTTTTATTTTACATTCCAGGGCCTGTTTTAGTGTTTGCATGTTTTATTGGTTTCAGTAGAGCTTCTATTGATTTTTTATCCCTTTTTATAATTTGTTTGTATTTAGGCTTCTGATCATTCTAAATGGCCAAAGGACTCCTCGTGCCTCAGACTCAAAATTAAGAAGGGTTTAAAAGAATTGTAAATATGAACTTTTAAACCAGGTCACATTTTTACTTTGCTCCCAGCTGATCAGAACTGTAGTTTTGGTGGTGAAAGTTGTTTAATCTTTCACCTCGTCTCCCTTTCATCCAGGTCACAGGGACAGGATGAGCTTCGATTACTCCATATTTCAGGCTGTGAGACTATAAAGAACGTCAGTTCCTGTCTTACAATTGTGCATGCTGGAAAAGCTTAACACTGGAGCCGGAAGTGACTTGGCATGTTGGTGCTGCTGCCCACATAGCCCCATACAAAAAAGCAATCCTTCTTCAGCTTAGTGGAGATTCCCGTCTGTGGTGTCCACCACAGAGATTGCAGATTGCCACACAGGACACCTCAAAATGGGAAAAATAATCTGCAAGCTGTAAACCACGCCCGAATGAAGCTGGAGTTCTTTCATCATTTTTCTTTATGAGACTAATCAAATGCACAATCAAAAATGCCACATCTCCCTCTTTCACTCAACTTTTTCAAACAGCCGCTTATTTGTTTGTAAAAAAAACAAAACAAAAACAAACATTTATAGACCTGTTACAGCTCTGCCTCTGATTAATACGTACCACACAGTCTCTCAGAACACCAAGGTAGCTTTGCCTTCTTGTATCCGTAAGAAATTTCACGCTTCGTTCTGTTGGGCCTTGTCTATTTCCTGGATGACATGAATAGGTCACCTTCTGTACAGCGGTTATGCTGTGCAATCTCAGAAAACGCATCTGGACCACGGTGGCATCGGAATAGGAGAACTGATGAGACACAAGCAAATTAAAAGTCAAACAGTCTTTCGAACATGAAAGCTGCAGCAGAAGTTGGACAACTTTACCAGTGAAAAGTGAATTACAAACAAAATAAATGTCTTTCTTAACTTCAATATTTATGAATGATAGTGTTCAAATAATCATGAAAAATGTTGTTATAAGATGAATAAGTACATGTTCTTTGCAAGGTTTGCTTTCAAAACATCTGAAATTCTATTGAGCTGCTTCTAAAAGTAGAAGTGATGAGGTACATAGTAAAAAAGTTTTGCGTTTTTACAATGCCTGTTGTTTTGGATTTGTGGTTGGCCAGGAGAAGCAGGAGGAAACACCGGTTCAGCTGGTGAAGCAGCTAATTCTGAATGAAACACAGTATTGAGACTTCCCAGAGAGGATTCTTTTACGACCTTCTCTGCATTAATCCCTGTGTTCATTTTGGTGGTCCGCTTCTGGAAAGTTCTCCTCTGTTCTGTTTTCTCCATCTCTGGAGCTGCAGAAAGGTGATTGGGACGCTCTCAAACGGAATCATGTCACAGACCTGATGCCTCTGTCTGTAGATCCAGAGTTTCTGTTTCTCTGTTTCACATTTATCAGGTCTTAGAATCTGAGCTCAACTTCACATAAGTGTAACAACTGGCAAGTTCAAAACTCCACTTATTTAAAAGTGACAAATATATGAAAATATTATGAAGGAAACAAACACTTGCACCTTATACTCACAACTCTGTACATCAATTTAATTTTGACCCTATAAAGTCCTTTTTTAAATACAATTTTAGTCCTCTACTGAAATGATCAACACCAAACGTTTAGAAAAAATAACAGCTGATTCAAACTCAGCTGCTCACCTGATAACCCTGATCCATTTTGCTGAGCCACTGAAAGGAGTCTCCTTCAGGAAGGCCTTCCATCCAGGCCTTCATGGGAAGCTAAGGAAGAGATAAAAGACAAAGTTGAAGTGATCACAAATAAAATGCTAGCGGTCAATTGTGTTCAAATTGCTCCTAACAGACCCCAGTGAAAGCATGAGCATGTTCTGACAGCTTTAATGTCACTCCTTTGGAATTTTGTTCTAATTTCTGAAATGTCATTTTTTTCCCCCTTATTTGTTTTGCTTTTTAATTGTCGTTGGGACTTTTAATGTGTTTTTGCGTTGAGTGGTGTAATTTGCTCTTCAGGGCCACCATACTATCAGTTGTAATCGTGAAGAACTTCATTTGAACAGCACATTGATCTGCTCAGTTTTTAACATTCATCCATCTTCTATTTCCAGTTGATCCTCCACAGTGTTTTGGGGATTGCTGGAGTCTATCTGGAATGGGTACACCCATGACATTTCACCAGTCCATCTTAGGGCCTAATTTAAACATTTCAATGAAAATGATGGCTGCACGGTGGCGCAGTCCAGTCCAGGGGTGTACCCTGCCTTCGCCCATGAGTAGCCGGGTTAGGCTCCGGCAACCCCGTGACCCCGAAAGCGGATTGGAAAATGAATGAATGAATGAATGAAAATGATTTGATTTTTTTTATGTATGAATACGCCAGTAAATCGATTTTTATAGCTGTCTCACTACTAACTGCATAGACATGGTAAAAAAAAAAAAAAATCGATTCCTGCAGGGGTGCAAACTGGATTGTGGCTGATCCAGAGTCATCACAGTAAGATGAAGCAGCAACAACACGGCTGTATTTGTTCAACAGGAAATTATCGATCATCAGCTTTAATTTCCTGCAGCGTTGCTCAACTGATGGGGTCATACCTGAGGGTTTTCAGGATGAAGGCAGGTCTCTTTTGATGAAGAGGAGAAGCTGCAGTAGGCCAGCAAGGCGTCGGCTGAGCTGCCCTGATTGGGGTCGATGTAATACATTCCTGCAGAGCCAGAGGTTAGCGGGATGTCCGTCGCATTCCACATAACACTTTTTACAACTGCATTTTACACATTAACAATCACAGTTGAAAACAAAAAAGTAGAAATGTACAATATAAAAATGATAGTTGTATACTTTTGTTCTTTCTTTTGGGTCACAGGAAACATCTGCGATGATCAGTACCTTTAAACTTGTTTTACATTTTCTTTAGATCATTTAAGTCATGTTTAGTTCATCAAACTTGTGGTAAGTTTGGCTTAGCTTGGTTATGGCAATTAGTTTGGTTTTCTGCTCCTGTTTCCAGGCCTCACACAAAACATCTCCCCTCAAAACCAGGGCCCTCTGCACTATTTAATTACAACTACAAACACTAGTCCTTTTTTGCTTCATGATGTTGGGTGTGGGGGGTCGGGAGAGTTTAGGGTATTCTGTTTGTTTCATAATTTCATTTTTAATGGCCTCTAAAGCACTTTGTGCTACTTTTGTCTGAAAGTGGTTTTTAAATAAAGTTTGAATATTTGTGAGAGCTGAAGGTCTTGAAACTGCAGGTGGAGTTGTTCCGGTGATGCTACATTCACCCCACCATCGAAGTCTAAACACGCCTATCTTTGCGTTTTGGGCTTCTGCATTAAAACCTATTGCGTTCAAGCGTCACTATAAAAGCTTATACATCTTTTTTCGGGCTCTACATATAAAACGCCTGACTATCGAACACACGATGAAAGTTAAACAGTCAGGGACTTGGATTTGGTTGGGACATATGGAAGCTGCCCCTTTAATTCATGGAAGTGCAAGCCCTTTGTAAATTTATCACGGAGGAGAAATGAATAACTATGGCTTGTGTTTGGCTGGATTTACACGACACCAAGTCTTATGTGACAGAATACAGTTGTGAAAGAAAAAGCTTGGAGCAAAATTTGCTAAATTTGCTCCACTTTGGCATTTCACACCAAACCTCTTTTAGCAGTTGGTATTTGAGCATGTATTGGGAAGCAACAGTCTAATGTGAACACTGTACTCTAAGCAACACATGTGTGTGAAAGTAGCATTTTCATGATCACATTGTTGATTTCTTGACAATGAACTGAAACTGTAGAACAGTTCTGTAGAAACGGGTCTGTGTGTCCTTCAGCTGGTTTAGGTTGTGCAACAAATGATCGAGCAGAATAAAAGGGGGAGATCCAACTGAAGTCTGTGACTCTGCTTCACAGTGATCTGCTTTTAAACAGATGTCCACAAACTCCAAAGTGACAAAAATGCCACAAACTGCAGATCACAGCACAGTTTGGTCAGTGAGACAAAATGCATGTCCCTATGCGCTTTTAAAATAAAAGGTTACAGCAAAACTGTGAATTGATTAGGATTTTAATCATGAATTTTTTTATCCTCTGATCGTTATGCTACTGTCATAAAGCAATACAAGTATAGACACTTTTATGCACCCTGCTGGCATGAGGCCCGAATGAACTCAAGCAAATGTGCTATAGCATTTAATTGTAGCAGAGTGATTGGGCAGTCTCACATCTCTGCAACACAGATAAAACAAAGAGCAGGAGTCCATCCGGCTAACTCTGTGAAATGTGGCAATTTACCGCTACTGTACTCAGAGTGACAGAGCCACAGCTCCAGACAGGTGGTGGCAGGGTGCTCCCTGCTGCCGTCTGGAGGGTCCAGCAGCAGCCGCAGCTCCAGCTGCAGAGAGTCCAGCAGTGTCTGGATCAGCGAGTATTTGGGCATGTCAGACATATTTGTCAGCTCCTGGACACAGGAGACATAAGTATTAAAAACAGTAAAAGAATGAAACAAAACAAAAAAACATACAAACACTGGTTTAGTTTATAAAGTTTCAATTAAAGCAAATTCCATCAAAAAGAACCAGTCTTTGCAAGTGCAGAAAGGATTTATTTTAGTTTACTGAAAACTTTAAATATGACCACATGCACATGTGTCACTCTTAATGGCACAATAAGGCACAGTGACATGGTCATGTTCCACTGACAAAGCATTACTTGTTTTATGTAGACATGTCAGGCCTGTGCTTTTATCAAGAGATGATCAACCCCGGTTTCCTCCCTTCTTTTCTTCCTTCTGTCCTTCTTTTCTTGTTTCTTTCCTTGTTTTGAGTTAAAAGTGAACTCCTGCCTTTTTTTTCTGGGATTTGGTTCTGGATCAGTTTTGTTCTGGGAGAACAGAGAGAATCCAAAGGCCCGCTTGCATGGCTGGTTCCTGCTGCGCTTCCGTTTTTTGTTTGTTCTGGTGGGATTCTGATTATGTTCTGGTTGTGGTTTGCCAATATGTTATTATTTGGGCCCTCCATATCACAACATAATCTTGAATAGATAATTAAAAACAGGACAAAACAAGAAAAGGTTACAAGATCAGCTGTCTAAAAATAAGTAATTCTATCTGTGAAACTTCATTTGTTAAGTCATTCTGTCTCGAATAAAGTATAACTAAATGAGCCATTAATAAGTCTTTAAAGGGTTTTGCCTTCAGTTGAGTCAGTGTCATGTTCAGGGACTTTCCTGGAGGACCTGGGACACCAGGTGGACCCTAAGAATAAGATAGAAAACATACAGGAATGTGTCATTGAGTGACAGTTATGTGCTTAAAATATTCCTAAATCAGAAAGAAACATATTTTTTCAAAGTTGAATGTAAATGCAGATAGCTGAAAATGCAAAGTTAAGAATAAAAAGGAAAAGTAGAAGTTAACCTTGTTTCCAGACGAAAAAGAAAAACATTTTTGAACGGTTTGAAGCTTTTCACAACAATGTTCAGTAATCCTTTAACATCATTTGATGCAAATATGCATCAGACCACTTAAACTTGACTGGATGGAAACAAATTATTCTTTTTTCTTAGCTCTTACAAAGTTAAAGAAATATTATAAAATATGAGTGTCTGTCTGTAAATATACTAATTATAGATAAATGTATTTAAAAAATTGTGACTAAAGTTCTGCTTAAATGAGAAAGCAGTCCTTTATTGTATTGGAATTATCTGTAAGATAAGTTTTATATTTGCTCTCTCTTTTTTTGGTAACTCACCGGCAGCCCCTTTCTGCCAGGCTGTCCAGGTGGACCTTGGTAGCCTTTCAAGCCCTGGGAGCAAAAGTTGAATTTGATCAGTGCATTTAATAATTGTATAGTAAAAACCTCATCAGCTGATCTAGATCTTCTGAAATGTAAGATGGTTTCATACCTTCAATCCAAACAATCCCTGTAACAAAGAACAAAGAAAAGTTAGTTTGAAAACTGATGAGGGCAACTAGGGTAAGGAATCTTTCAAAAAATAAACGTAATCATAAAGACAAAGTTGTGTTCATGAAGACAAAGTTGTGAACAAATGAATACTTTGTGCACAGCTTTTGCAAAAAAATATGAATACAACATATAGTTTAACAATGAACATGTCTGTTTTGAAAAATACTTTTTTTTGTCTTGAATATGAAATTCCCCGTTAACTGTCAAAAATACGTCAAAGGGTCACAGGCGTATACATCGAGTCCTGAAACATCGATTCAACTGAGCGCGCCTGCGCATTGCAGCTCACTTATGAAACTACCATAGGTTTAAACTGTTTAGAATGTTACTGATGCCCTGGCAGAAAAAACCACTTAATAGCACAGTTCTGCTAAAAAAAAGATATTAACAGCGATGACCTGCCACATTTTTTGTTGCCAGCCAGGCGAAAACAGCTGATCATGTAAACAAATGCACCAGATCCAGAGGTGGTGGGGAAAAAAAGAGCAGCAGACATTCCTTATAGTAAATGTAAAAAAGTCTGCTTCCATGTCCACCGATGACATGGAAGCAGGGAGGATCCTCGCATAGCCGGACAGTTTATTCCCAGGACATGCAGGGCCCGAAAATATCTGTCCTGGGGCTGGAATGCACTTGTTCCAACCCCAGTGTACCCAAGGGTACATCCTGTGCAGGTGTACCCTTGCCTTAGCTCATCAATAGCTGAGACAGGCTCTGGAGTCTTTCACTGTGACTCAGAAAGGCATAGCGGGTTAAGAAAATGGATAGAGAATAATAAAACAGCAACACTAACTCTGAGCTAAAGTATGCTAACTGGCAGCCGACCGTAGCAATATTTAAAAAGAAAAAGAAAGAAAAATCCGAAAAAGAAAGAAAGTTGGGTATTCTGATTCTACTGACTTTTTGTTTTGTATTTTATTGCCGAATCAGTTGGCTGCCAGTTATCCTACTTTAGTAATTTAGCTCCAAGTTAGGTCTGCTTTTTGTTTCGTTATCCTCTTATTATCAACCAATTTTGACCAACATAGACTTTTTTTTTAAAACCCCTATTGAGGGAAGTAGTATGTCTGCTACTCCTGTCTGGGCTGTTTTTCACCACTGGGTCTAAAACGATCCACTGATGCATTGTTTACACAGATCAGCAGCTGTCGCCTGACGACTACAAAATGCGACCAGATATCACTGTATGATTGTTTTTTTTTCCATTTTCAATAGAGCTATGGCTATCAAGATAATTTTCCTGTTACAGGATCAGTATAATCCAAAAAAGTTCTTGTTTTAGTTCATTAAATAAACCTCAACAACATTTCTGCAAAGTTGTGCACAAAGTATTATTTGTGCACAACTTTGTCGTTATGAATAAGTTTCTTTTTGAAAGATTCTTTACCCCATATGACCTCCTGAGAAAGAGCCCACAGGTAGTTTTACCTGCTGATATCAGAGCCTGACAATCACTGCTTCCTGTAGGCCTTGCTAAACTGAATGTTAAAAGGAATCATCTAAAAAAAAAGCTAATAAAGGTGATAAACATGGGTCGAAATTAATCTGTTAGGTTTTTAAATAAATGTTCTTTGTGTTAAACTATTTTGTATTAATCAACAACTGCAAGAATATCTATGTTTGTATTTAGCGAGAAAAGAAACTGAAGTTAAATGTTGTTTTTTTCAATTGGCTGAAAGGAAAGAGGCAGAAAATAAAAAGAGAGACATGACGACTTGAGGAAAAGATGTTTTCATTTAAGAATGAGCAAAAAGTAAAGCATCGCAATAGTTCAGCGTATGTGTGTAGAGAAACACACTGAGTTCAAGAGGACGTTAAGCACTTTGAGGGCATAGCATGCTAATCAGCTCGACGTGTCAAGTTTGTCCTGAAAAGCAGAGAAAGCTCCTGACCCACACACAAAAGAAGATGAAGGCAGGTGAGAAAAAGAACATGGAGGATTGCAACATCATTGGAACTCCAGATGGATTTTCAGGACTGCAAAGAGGTCAAAAACTTTAGCAAGGTTTTTTTTTTATTTACTTCTGCCATAGGGCTGGATAACTCAGTTAACTGGGTGTAGGGTGTGGATTGAGCTTATTCCAGTGTGAGTCCTTAGATAAGACCTTTGGCCCAGCTGCCTGTCTAGGTGCTGCTTGAAAATACAGGGTTGTGTCAGGAAGGGCATCCAGCATTACAACTCTGCAATACCACCTGTGCAAATCAGTGGAAGCTGATTCGCTGAGGTGACTCCTGACGAGATAAGCCGAAAGATGAACAAATTTACTTTTGTCATAGGTTTGTTTGACCTAGTTTATTTTGAGGAAGAAAAAGAGGAGGGAGGGAAGAGAAAGGAGTCTTGGACTTATGGCAACTTTAAGTAGTTGAACTGCAAAAAAATCAATAAACTTAGTGCAATCATAGCACTATCTATTGGACTTGAAACACTTATTATATTTCTTGCTCCAAATATTATCATCTCTTTAAAAAACAAAGGGGGACACCTACAGGTAATCCTGGCATCCCCAACGATCCTCTTGGTCCTGGTGGACCAATGTTTCCCTGCAACAACAGAAACCAAAGAGAGGTCATGGTCCAGTGTTTAATCTAAGAAACTAAAACAAATTCAGGACATGACAGCAGCATTTTCAAAGGGATCGCTCACAGGTAAGCAGGCAAAACAGCTTCTGGTGGTTTTACCTGTTCTCCCTTTTTACCCACTGGGCCAGGTGCTCCTACCGGACCTCGAATCCCCTAAAAACAGTTAAGAAAGCAATCACATTACAATTCTGATGTTCATTGATTGATTATTTATTTTACAGGATCCCACATTCAGGTTACTGAAGACAGTTTGTATTTATTTTATAGAACTACCTTGAGACCGTCTTGACCAGGAGGTCCCAGTAGTCCTGCGTCGCCCTTCTGACCCTGACAAGACAAGAATTGATATTAAACCTTTACATTCATTCATTCATTCATTCATTTTCCAATCCGCTTTATCCCTTTCGGGGTCACGGGGTTGCCGGAGCCTAACCCGGCTACTCATGGGCGAAGGCAAGGGACACCCCTGGACTGGTCGCCAGTCTGTCGCAGGGGACCTTTACATTTGAAAGTAAATCTTTACAACTGATGTAACTAAAAAACAAAAACAAGGTAAAGCTTCTGTCGCTTTGGTTCATCTGGTGCAGTTCCCTGGTGGTGTTTCAAGTATTTGGTTAGAGACAAAATGCCTGTGAGGAACAGTTCTGAACAGTGTTTCCCATCTCAGTTGCATCTTGTTGCTTTGATCCCTTTCTGACAGTTTCTCATCATCGCCTTCTCACTTTTCTTTTGGCCTCCGAATTGTGTTTGAACTTTTTTTGTCTTATCTAAACTCAGTTTCTTGAAATATCCCATTATGATGAACTGACTTTGGCCTCTTAAACCCTTAAGGTGGACTGGAATCCCCTGATGTAGAGATTCAGTAGTGATTCAGGGTGGGGGTGTCTAAATTGGGTCTTCCATCAGGATGGTCCACACCATTGTGGAAACATTCTTCCTCCTTTGGGAGGGATGTGAGCTCTCCATAGCAACATGTAACCTGCTCAGTCAGACCCCAGTGGCAGTCACCAGACCACTGGTTTATTTCTGGGGTTCTGTAAATAATGTGTCTTGGTTCAGCTAAGCTTAAGTTAAAAACATATTTTTTAAGTCCCACTCCTATCATCTTTTAATCTATTGTCAACATGTACACAGTGGTTTTTCATTATGACTTTCATTATGCCATTTTTGCCAAAAAACTGTGCTGTTTTCTAGTTTATTCAGAGTGACAGTTAATTAGAAATTCACCTTTGAGTTGTGGGTGGCACCATTGGCGCAGAGCTCCTTGCTCCTCCCTCCCCTCCCAATTGCAGAGAGCTCAGAGCAGGGAGCTTGTGCCCCACCCAGTGTATTTTCTATATAACAAATCAACTTTTTTACAAACAGCATTTATGTCTACTTCTGATTCAAAACTACTTAAATAAAACACAGCACTCAAAAGCAAGTTTGAGTTTTAGTTTCTTTATATATGTCCTCCATTTTTAGGAAAATGGTACAAGATCATGTAAAAACACCAAAAACACAATTTTCATAAGAGTGAGTCTTTAAGGAGTTGTTTACATCACAGCTGCTTTATATTTGATTTTTTAACTTCTTTAACTTTATATTGAGGTTCTCACTGTCAGATTCTCACATCAATTGTTTCTTGTTCTTATTTTCTTTCATCTTTTACCTATTTATCATTTTAATTCGGCTTTTCATGCATTATTTCACACAAAAATTCTGTTTCTTCCACAAATACCGTCTCTTTCATCAGATCTTATTTTTTTCATTCAAGTTGTCACTTTGTTCTTTGTCTTCTTTCCATTATATTTGAATATTGTTTTTAAAATATATCTTGTAGCACTTTAATGTTTTCCTACTTTATGAATCATCAGCATGGAAGTAAACACATTTTGTTAGAAATAAACAAATTTTCCCATTTCCAGACACGTTGCTTCATTAAGAAGACATGTTTTCTGCTGCATTCTTAATGGATTTAGCTCCTGCCCTCTGGACCTGCATGCAGAAATATCTGAGGTCGTATCAGCTTCCTTGTTACCTGTTGGCCAGCTTCACCTTTATCCCCTGGCTCTCCTTGTAAGCCAGGGAGTCCCTTGATAAGACAGAAAAAAACATAAATACAAACAAATCAGATTTTTGGTTAAAGAAACTCAAAGATAAAAAGATTTGTAATGTGAACAGTAGAAAAGTGAGCACATAAACTGACTTACAATGAACCCCAGCCAGCCTGGGAGGCCTGCTGGTCCCATGACACCTTTTTCGCCCTTAAAGACAAACACAATTATCGGTCAGATGACACTCTATAAAGGTGGGGTGCTTCTTTGCAGCTGTCCCACCTTTGGTCCAGTACCTCCTCTGATCCCCCTGATGCCAGCTTTTCCTCGTTTTCCCTGTTGATGAGTTTCCCAAGAGGGATGTTATGTCACCTTCTGCTTTAATAACTTTTTTTTATCAACTAATGTCTCAAACGTGGATGATGAAGTGGTCTTACTCTCCGCCCAATGTGACCCTTCTTCCCTGGCGGTCCAACCTGTCCTTCATCACCCTGACAACAGAAAACACCTTTAAAGACTGAGAATTTCACAAGGAAAAACTGAAAGGATTGTGATTCTCAGATGTTTTTGCTAAAATGTTCTGCTGAGAAGGATTAAATTAAAAATATCAGAAAATAAAGATAACTGAAAGACAAAAATATCACAGTGAAAAAGACCAGCATGTGCATCAGCTTCTGTTCATTGGATTGATAATGAGAGGATTGTGAGTAATTTCAATCAGAAATGCTGTGTGGTTGAACTGTCATTTTAAACAATATTTTTCCTACTTTTCAATCATAAAGTTTAACTGATAAACTGATTATTTTTTTCTCATTGAAAGTCACCTTTTCTCCTTTCATCCCCTGTTTTCCTTCAGGCCCTGGTCCTCCCTGCTTTCCCTGCAAAAACAAAATTTCCCAAACGTTTAGCCACAACATTTTTACCAAAAGACAATTCTTGCATGATAAAATACCAATTTCATCTTTAGACTCTTACATGAGTGCCTTTAGGACCTGGTGGGCCAATGAGCCCCATTTCTCCAGACAGTCCCTGGAAGACAGATGCCAGTGTTAGAAGTGATCCAGCAAGAAACATGCGGCAATCCTGTGCTGTTTGTTTGAAGCTGTTTTACCTCAGATCCTGGCAGACCTGCAGGACCTTGGATTCCTGGAGGTCCATCTTCACCCTGGAAACAAAAATGTTTTTACTGGGGTTTGAACTTCAGCACACAAACATGTTTAAAAAAAGACAACAGAAAAAAATTGTTTTCACAGAAGCAAAGCTTCATTTATTTAATACATAAGCAACAGTGTTTCAAATGCACTAACCTGATCTCCAGGCAAACCTGGAGCTCCCAGTTCTCCCTTTGGTCCTTGTGTACCAGGTTCTCCTTTGGCTTCTTGCTCACCTTTATGTCCAGCCGGTCCGATCAATCCCTGACAAGCAGGTGCCAAAAAAATTTGAGACATCCTTCCTGGTAAATGGGTCAGGTTCATAGACAATCACTCCTGTCCTTACAGGGGCGCCCATCTTCCCAGGGTCACCTCGAACACCCGGCGGTCCACTTGTTCCCTGATTAAGAAGCATAAAAATGGAAATGAAATGGAAATGTTTGTCAGAACAGCTGTGGTAGTAAAAAAAACTGAGGTCTAATAGAGGTTTACCTGAGGACCTGGTTGTCCCAAAGGTCCAGTAATTCCTTGAGATCCAAACTCCCCCTACGGAGAAGAGATGGGTTTTTTTTTGTTAAAATTTAGCTCACATTTGATTGTAAAAGTGTAAAACTGTAAAAGTGCAGAATGAACATTTTAAAGACCCAATAAAAATTGTGTTTTTGGTGTATTTAACAAGTTCTTAACATGTGGCTCAAAACTGTACGGCTAAATAGCTCCAATATTGCTCACCTTTGTTGTGTTTTTTTTTTTTGCAAAGCTAATGATAGCGTGGGGTTCTGAGGAGCTGTGAGCTAAACAGAGTGTAAAAAAAGGGCTGATGGGGAAATAAGCCGAAGCTAACTTCAGCACCGCCAGTCCAGGTCATAACTCAGAGGCAATTTTTTGACTGCTGCTCTGCAGAAAATATGTCTTAAAAAAACAACACACAAGCCTACTCTTCATGTCAGTTCCTGAGGATGGTCGCCGTTAGTCTGTATTTCCTGTTCCAGAGAAAGGTCACCTGGGCTACTCCCCTTCATGTTTCCTGTTCTTGGGGAGAGTCGTCGGAACTGCTCCTCTTCATGCCTGTTCCAGAGGAAGGATTCCAATACCCCCTCACAGTCGTCTGTCTACAGAAGTGTTTTCTAGGCTTGTTTTTGTTTTGTTCCTCCACGTCCACTCCTCTCAGATATTTGGGCATCTAGGTTCTGCCCTTTGGGGAAGGGGTACTGCAAGGATTCTTGCTTTAGTTTCATTTTTCAGTTGTGTTCTTGGTTTTGGTCATGTTTTGAGTTGTCTCCTTATCAGTCACTCCAGGTTCATGCTGATCATCCAAAGCAGTTTTGATTTCTATCAATTACCCTTATGTGCTTAAGTGTCTAGTTTTCAGTGTTACCTTTTTCTGAGGATTATCAACAATCAGTAAGCACTCGATTTTGTACCTTGAAAAAAAATCTGCATTTGATCTGATCAGAACCAGATTATGAAAACTATCCAAAACTATAATATGAAATAACTCAGTTGGGGTGGGCTTATGTAAGTTTGCTTCTTCTCACTCCTTTTCAAGAAATAAATCAAGCTCTAATTGACTTTAGTTAACAATCACCATGACAACATCTGTGTCTAAATTTTAACTTTTTTTTATTACCTTCTCTCCTGGAGGTCCATCAGGTCCTAGAAATCCTGCAGGACCAAAGGTCCCCTGAAACGAGGATCAATGTGTGGGTTCAGTGTTTAATGAAAATGTTTCAGTAAAACCAGGAATAAATGAAGATTTAGAGCAGATTCTTATTAGCACTGATTTGTACGTCCTCACCCGAAAACCATCCAGACCAGCAAGACCCACGTCACCTACCGGCCCTGGTTCACCCTGAGAGAGACTACCGTTAAGAAGTTTCTTTTTAACCATTATGTTTAACACTTTTATCATGATGGTAAATGTTATGCACCAGTGCCTACTGACAGAGATGCCCACCTCTTGCATTAAATCTTTTCTTATCACTCTTTTAAAAGGTGGGTTTGTGCTCACCATTAACCCAATGAAGCCCTTTTCCCCCTTTGGACCCCTGATTCCATTTTCCCCAACAGCTCCCCAGGGGCCCTCTCGTCCGGACAAACCAACAGGACCAACTTCTCCCTGCACACAGTTTGGACTGAATCCATGAGTTTGTCACAAAAAACATGCAGCATCATCACCAGAAAACTGTTGGAGAAGTTCACCTTGTCCCCTATGGATCCAGAGTCTCCACTCTCGCCGGGACGCCCAACATCCCCCTACATAGCATAGGTAGAGAGCAGATAAATGGCTGTTATATTTACCAAATAAAAAGAATCCATTTGAAAGATTTTGCTGATTAATGAATGTAGAATCAAAATAGAAATAAAGACATGTTGCTATATGAATAAAAAATAAATCAGTTGCATATTTTCAAGCAAAAACATGGTTGAAGAAAAAAAAGATTTGAAATCACATTAAAATTGCACCAAAATTGCAAATGTTTTACAGATTGCAAATGACGCTGCGCTTTCTGGAAAAAAATTAGGGTGGAGCTTCTACCACTCCACATCCAGATGAGGGATTTTAGGGGGTTTCAGCAGGTGAAAAAACCACCTGAACACCTGGTGAGGTACTAAGGCCACGGCCAACCCAGTACATCATAAACAGGCTGGAGAGATCAAATTCCTTTGCTGGGCCGGGAACACCTCAGCATGCTGTAGAAGAGGTGAAAGAGCAAAGCATGCTAGCTACAACTGGTACCCCCAGGAGCTGAACTCCCACAGAAGAAGTTGATGATGGGTAGATGAACAGATCTACCTATTTCATGATAGTTTCAAGTTTCAATTTAATGTTTAAGGATTCAATTTTTTTCAACATAAAAATAGCACATGGATGTAGCTGAATGGTGGTGCAGTGGTTAGTGCTTTCGCTTCACAGCAAGAAGGTCCTAGTTCAAATCCAGACTGAGTCCTTTCTGTGTGGAGTTTGCATGTGTGGATTCTCTTCAGGCACTCTGGCTTCCTCCTACAGCCCTAAAGCATGCTAAACGTTGAATGATGATTCTATATAGCCCTTAGGTGTGCATATGAGTGAGTGTGTGTGTACTGAGCAGCTAGGGTTGTGTACCCTGCTTTCACCCAACAGTAGCTGGTATTGGCTCCAGCAATCCGGTGTCCCAAAGATTAAGTGGGATTAAGTGAGATTAAAAAATTTATGTACGTCATTTTAATTTTTACTTGGTTGCTCATTTTATTTTTTCCAATGGATGGGACTTGACTTTGAGCACCACCTAAATCATACATGCAGTGACTGACATTTAGCTTGAGATCTGATGAAAGGCAGTCATGAACAACCCCAGCTTGTTCCGTTGAATTTTGTACTAAAGTGCGTTGCTGACTGCAGTCCGTCAGACTGTGTTCTTTAAATTTGAGGCAGCACGCTACTGCCCTCCCTTGGTTGTTCTAATTTCTGAAACCGTGTAGTGTTTCCTTACAAGTATCAAACTCATTTTAAATGGTTTATAAAGATCTCTGTTATCACAGAAGCTCATCTGTGATGGTTTGAAGGCAGTAAATCAGAAAAAGGGCATGAGTCCCAAAAATCTGAATTTTCATGGTCAATATTTCTGCCTAAAAATTACTTCCATTAAACATATGACAGATAAACAGGTGTCTACTACAATTTGTAAGTAGTTTAGGTGATGGCCTACCTGTTTACCGGGTGGTCCAGGTGGTCCCTGTTGTCCTTTTATCCCCTCAAGGCCTCGTGGTCCCTTGAGACCCTGAGCCCCATGCTTCCCACAGGGACCCTGGACTCCCTGTTAAGGACAACAAAAACCCCAGAAAGTTGATTTGATCTGTTCAAATTGACAGTGCTGGTAAAATGCAGGAGGTGCTGAAGAAAAAACTGATTTGCTGGGCCATCTTTTTTAATACTGAGGAAAATGTGTTGCTTAGGAATATTTATAAACATGACATTTTGCAGGTTATTTACATTTTTTAAAGTTTCTGTTGTTGTTATTGTCTTGGTAAAGAGAAACAGACTTACTGCACTCAAACAACAATTAAACAGACTTTGAAATTTTTAAGTTTTGTACTTTATAATTCTGCAAGTCTTTTCATGTTTGGTGAACAAGCAGAACTTTTTTTTTTAGCTTATTGTGTTTTGTACAACATTAAACATGCAACAATGCAAAGAATAATACACAATGATGTCTTCTCTGACCTGATCTCCTTTCTTTCCATGTGGGCCTTCAGTTCCTGTGAGACCGGGGAGACCCTTAAAAGACAAAAGTGGAGATTCAGATGACTGTGTCAATGCTCAAAGTTTTACTCTAAATTCTCAAGAGAGCATTTTTTTTTTTGTAACCTGAATAAACTTTCTCACATCAACATTTTTTCTGGTCACAGCCACTAAAGGTTGCAGAAAATCCAAGAATGTATTTTAAGAAAAACAAACAAAAACAATCTTATTACCTGAAGTGACTCTAAGCCCAAATAAATCCCATTCTTGTCATTTTAAACTGGGTCACTTTTTGATTTAGTCTATAAATTCTAAGTTTGATCAAATCCAGGCAAACCCATACACTTTACCTCAAACTTCACAACTCTGAGATTATTGGTTAGCTATATGACAGTGAAGGTTCTCGGGAACCTGCTTTCAATAGGAACTATCTGTTTTAATCTGAGACACACCAACCTAAGGTTTTCTGCTTTTTCTACTTCAGTGAGGTAGAGAGGAACTTAGGAAGTGGAGAGATGCAGTAACAGCTGCACTTGGGAACCATTCCATTAACCCCCTCCAAGCCAACCCTCAATGATGAGACTGAAGCACGGAGGCATTTAAACCCCGTTTCAGAGCCACTGGCATGGTGGACAGTGGATTTTCAAAACTTTCAGTTTTGGGGGTTCCATTAGACCACTGAGCTGGACAGGACTGTTAGAGTCCTGTCAGCAACTAAAGCCTTAGTCACATGTGTCTGTACGAGGGTAGATCCATATACATATCCACGTACTTATGACGTACATGTGATGCTGTTGCATGGTGCCCTTTACAAAGTACTCAAGCCAGTAAAGTGCCCATGCTGGGTCCTTACTGACAGCGAGCAAATGCTTTATGCACAGGGTGTGCAAGTGATACAAAAATGCCCATGAGATGCTCATAAGACATTCACACAAAATACACTCTGATTGTCTCATTTCCTCCTTTCTATAAGTCAAACTGCACAAAAGGAACGCCCAATGAGTACGCACCTTTAGCTTGAACAGCTCTAACGGGCTCCCTGCGCAGTGCGAGGGAGTTTAAAAAAAAAGGAAAATATGTACGCCGTGCCTGTGTTTCACCTACTAACCCCTTACCTGTTGCTTAAATGGCTTAAATGTTCACTGCAACCTGACCCCCGCAGCTTGTCCGTTGAAAAAACATGTGCATGAATATTTTTGCTTTACAGACACTCCAGGTTGTCTACAATCTTAAACATTTGTGCTGGTTACCTGCACCGTACAGGTTTGCCTTTTTTTTTTACCTGCAGACAGCTTGTATCCACTCATAAAGGCATTTGTGACTAAGGCATGACATCAATATTGTGAGGCAGGAAAAAGAAAAACCTAGATACACATATGAGGCTCAGAGCTAGAACAACTTAAACTTTTTTACATCATTGAAAAGCCAACCTGGGGTCCACTTTGTCCTGGGGGGCCATCACTCCCTGGTGGCCCTGGAAAACCCTATTGGTTGAATTTAGAGTTTATTGATTAAAATCACAAATAAGCTGATTTTATTTAAAGTATATAAAACAATACATTTCCACAGCATGCATTTCTTTGTACCTTCTGTCCTTTGTCCCCTGTGGTTCCAGGTAACCCAGCATCACCCTGGAGGCCCTGAAGAGATCAACACCAGAGAGTCTGTTTTCATACTTTCCCTGTTGCATTCCTCAGCAGCATAAAAAATGAGCAGAGTGTATGTAAAGAAAAACAAACAGTGGTCAGTGGTAGGTACCCACTCACTGGGATTCCTGTTGGTCCCTGTGGCCCATGAGGCCCTGGGGGTCCAATGCTTCCTCTGGGACCAAGTTTTCCTGTTGCACCTTTGGGACCCGCAAGACCAGGAGGGCCCTGAAAAGCAGAAAGGGGTGACAACTATGATCCCTTTGTTCTGTCTTTTCCTATCTGGATTAACGTGTCTGTGGGAACAAAAGACTTGTAAAAGTCCAAAGTAAAACTGAAAATCCTTATGAAGGTATTCAAGTCTGGTCTCTAGGACAAGTCACAGTTGTTAAACTTTTAGATGTTCTCTAGTTTTCTTTACATCTGTCTGTTCCCCACACTCAATGAAAGGGATCTTCTATCTTTTTTGGTTGGAAAATGTAATTGAATTTGAAGAAAGACACAGTATTACCTGCATTGGGAAACTTACCAGTGGGCCCTCAACCCCCTTCAGCCCGTCATCACCAGGCCGCCCCTGAGGAAAACAAAAGAAATTAAAAAGAAATTTAAAGTATTTGATGTGAACGGTTCACATGGAGTAAACCAGGACCCTAAAATGCTCAGACTTTTAGATGAATACTTGTTTTTTTAAACTTTGTTTTTTTTTTCATGATGTCCAAGTAAATTTTTTTCCCATTTAACTCCAAAACCAAAAAGGGACAGTACTCTTTTATTTTATCTTTATTTGTGCAATAACAACAACAAAAAATAAATCAGGAATCCGTCTCTCACCTGGGGACCCCGGGGCCCAGTCTCTCCAGAAGGACCTGGGGGCCCCTGAAAAAGTCAACAAGATAAACTGTGATCTAGAATATATTTTCCTGTTTCATTACTGACAGATATTAAAGGAGACCCAGTCAACTAACCAACCTGTCAGACTAACCAATTTTTGTACTGCAGCACCAGTCATTTTTAAAGTACCACTCCGATCATCTTTTGATCTATTATAAAATCGCTCTCTGTGGTCTTTTCATTATAATTATGCTGTCTTTTTCTAGATCATTGTTTCTGCAGGGCAGCAGGAGTTCAAATTCCCCTGAATTGTCAGAAGGATATTGGCACATAGTAAAGGCTGAGCTTGCACTACTTTCCCATCTTCCATCTGTTTAAATGTTCTCCTGCATAAGTTTACAGCCCCTCACACTCCCAACCTAAAATTTACGTTGCAACAAAAATGATGAGCAATATTTAAGCTTTCCAGCTGTACAATTTTGAGGTGAGGAAAACTAAGATCTACGTGGATCTCTTTTTCTGCAAGTGAATGCATCAGGATGGAACGGAGCATAAAGCTTGTGGCGCAACGTATTTTCTGCGTCACAAATACAATCTTTTTCAAATGGTAGTTATTCGTCTGCCCCTGATTCACAACAAATTGAATGAAGAAACACTCAGAAATGTACTTTTAAGCCACTTAAACAATATTATGTGTTCCCTTGTGGCAGCAGAAAAATGCCACAAGAACATGTTAAAAAACACCAAACATACAAATCTAATCAGAGTGCGTTTTTTAGCAACATCCAGTTTGTGATAAATAAAAAAAAGGTGAAATTAAATGAGTTATTTTGGACCAATGACACACTTACAGCAGGCCCTAGTTTTCCAGGAGAACCAGGGAAGCCTCTCAAACCCGGCTCCCCCTAGTAAGAAGAGCAGAAACAATGATACAATTGTTTTGATTAATCAAGATTTGGTTTAAATAATTATTCATTTTATTTAGCAGTGTCTTTCAATAGACCAAAGGACACTGTCAAATGAAAATAAAATAAAAAGAAGATAAAAATAGAAGGTCAAATAGGTCATTTTTAGACTGGATTAAGAAAAGTAATATGGAGTCTACGGAGTCAGATGTGTGGGTGGGGGGTCCAGAGTAACTGAATGCTCTGCCTTGGATGGAGGAGGAAGATCTAACAGAGTGAAGAGAAATGCGAAGGGGATTTCAGAGATATTGAAGGGTGAGGTTGTGCATGACTTTAAAAGGAGGATCTTGAAATGAGATCAGTTCCTTTAAAGCAGGGGTGTTAAACTCCAGACCTCGTGGGCCGGTGTCCTATATGTCTTTTAACTAACATGCCACTGAAGCTTCTTATTGGAAGAACACACCTGATCCAGGTAACCAGCAGCAAAAAGGACTGAGGATGTTGGCCCTTGAGGTCTCTAGTTACGCTCTAGTTATGCTCAACAGCATTTTGAAAATCTGTCTCTTTAAAAACAAATCCGCTTCTGTTTGCATGCAGGAAAGAAGAAACCACAGGGAATTTACCCTTTTTCCTGTGAAGCCTGGGAGGCCACGCATGCCCACATTACCCTGAATGCCCTGATGGTCAGGAAAAGCAGAAATACATATTCACAGGTAATATTGGTTACTGAATTGTTGAAATGCCCAACATGTAGCAGAAAAAAAGGAATTACACTTCAGACACTGTGAAAACACAAGATTAAACATGATAGTTTATTAGCTTAAGTTTAGAAACTAAACATAAACACCAAAAACTGCTTTTGAGCATCAAAAGGCTATTCTTTTTCCTGAATTACACAAACATAAGTCTTGAGACTTTTTTGGTCGTTAATTCAGACAGAATTTTATTCCTGGAAGGCACTATTGTGCAAAAGAATGTTCTCATGAATCACTTACATACATGCCAACTGGGCCCTGTGGTCCTTCCAAGCCAGGCTTCCCTAAAAAACCCTGGAATCAAAAACCTTCCATAAAGCAACTGTGACAATCATACAGTACAGAATAGTTTGATGTATACAAGTTAAATGGCATATGAAGGCTCTGTGGGCTCTAACCTTCAGTCCCGGGGAGCCTGGTTGACCTGGGGCCCCTGTCCTTCCTTGTGGGCCCTGTTGGATTTAAAGGAGAGTGACTACAAAAGCCAAAGTACCAACCAGTGTCATGTTAGCTTTGAAGGGCTGGATGCAAAAAGGAATGTTAAATTAGTATCATAAAGTTTACGTCATCGAGTGAAAACACTAACAGCTTTGATTTCTGTGTGTGTGATAAGCAGCAGTTCTGTACGTGATGAAACTCATATTTGAAGAAAACCATGTGAAACTTAAAAAGAAATAAACAATATTCGCTTCCCAATCAGAATAAATCACCATATGGATCTGTATTTAATATTAAATTAAAAAAAAATCTTTCTATTAGTAACTTTTACAGCGAAATGCCCTTTTATTTCTCAAACACTACAAGACTAACATTAACAGAAAACACACCTGTGAACCTGGTGGACCCTCAATTCCTCTATCTCCAGCAATTCCTTCAAATCCCTAAGAAAGAGAAATAAAAATGTTAGAAGTTTTAGGAAAATATATAGAAAAGTTTTATTAGCCTACACCAGAACTTTGATATACTAATCCTATAAGTTTTTTTCTTTTTTTTTTACATTTTCCAGCTATTTTAATGTGCTTCTTTCAAAAAGTTGGAATGCATTTTTGAGAAAAAAAACATTTTGGGAAGAATGGGAGACATGAAGCACAATTTTCACACCTTTTATTTTTCATATACATGTTTCTTGAAGGTTAAACAAAAACAGAATAGTTTTTTTTTTTTCTAGAAATAGATGCGTGGGCCACCTTTCCAGACCCCATGTCTGCATGCGACTAAGAGGGAATAGAGGATGAACAGATTGAATTTGATTTAAAAATATTAACAATTTACTTCTAAAAATGACTGTAATTTGCATTTCTCTGGTTTAGCTTGCTTTCCTAACTTTTCACAATTGCATGAGCTCAGCGGCTTATTTTCAGTCGGGGATTTCTGGACAAAGAGGTTTGACGGTGAAGATGCAGGGTTTTTTGGCTCTCGTTGTCACATCTGTTTTGTGGTCATGCAAATGATTAATGGGAGGAATGTCCACAATCATGCAAATTTGAAGACTAAAGTGGAATCTGGTAATTTAGAAAAGCATATGATCAGTTGGTGATTTATGAAAGGGAATTGGACACACCCAAGGCAGAAAAATGCTTGCTTATTTTTATCTATCTAGACAGTTTTACAGATGACATTGTTTCTGTTTACGTAGGTGTTGGACTCCTTGTATAATACTTACAGTACAGCTGGGATAATATTTTTTGTTAGTATTAGCATGGTTCAGATTAGTTGGAGTGGAGTATGTGCATTAAAGTGTTTTGGGAACAGTAGTCTTCATGAGGATGAAGTTCCAACTGCACAGTTGAAATGAGATTAAAAAAAGGGGGAGAAGAAGAAAAGTCCACAAACTCCAGGCTGGAGATGAAGTAGTGTTACGCTGTCTAAGGAAATGTGTGACATTCATTCATTTTCTAAACCGTTTTATCCCTTTCAGAGTCACGGGGCTGCCAGAGCCTAACCCGGCCACTCATGGGCGAAGTCAGGGGACACTCCTGGACAGGTCGCCAGGCTGTCGCAGGGGACACAATCACAGACCCATGCACACTCACATCCACACCTAGGGACAATTTAGAGTGACCAATTCACCTATGAAGCATGTTTTTGGATGGTGGGAGGAAGCCGGAGTCCCCGGAGAAAATCCACGCATGCACGGGGAGAACATGCAAACTCCACACAGAAAGGTCCCCCATTGATGACACTGTTTCAAGTTCCTCAGCTAGGAAACGAGTAGGCATAAAGGAGAGCATAACTTCAACATTTCTGTTAACTGGCCTGTCTACCGCCACCTCATGATCATTCCAAGGTACATTACAGTATGTTTGCCCCCTAACTCAGCAAGATTGAGGGTCAGACTTTTAGCACAAAGCCTGTCAAACACCACAAATAGCAATTGAATGTCATAATCCTAAGAATCTGAGTAGACAACTTCTGGATAAGTTTCACAGCATTTTAAACCAAACAGAACAGTGTTGACCAGACGCTGGAGGGTAGCAAAGGCATTACGCATGCCAAACAGTATGAGGGCGTACTGCAGGAAGGCATCAGGTTTATGACAGCAGAAATTTCCTGAGCACAAGGACTCAGTGGCACCTGTCAGTAGTCCCTAATTGGTCAAGCGTTTGACATGTCTGGCCCCACTGACATGTTCTAGACATTCTTCAACTCAATGCAAAGGATAACAACTGTTTTATCAATGTCATTGACCTTCCAAAAATCAGTACAAAACCTTTGAAAGCCATCCGGTATAACTGCCAACAGCCAGAAACAAGCACATAAGTTTGGCACTGCAGCACCATGACCTAGCATTTAAGCATCCCATAATTGTAGCAGAGCACTTTCTTGGTTTACCTGATAAGGATCCACAGCACTAGTCCACTATCTCTCACTCAGATGGTTCCCCCATCAGCAGTATCCAAGCATACAAAGGATAAGAAGTATTGGTCTGGTTAGGTTTTCCTGACTGTTGACAAATATGACAAGTAACACTATGTTGCTGGACATCATGCTTCAACTCCATAGAATTTTTCTATGTGCATATAGTAGTCTCTGCTTTGGTTCTTTAAATCAACCACTGCCATCTCTGACAGGGGTTTTATTGAAGGGTCCCACTTTTGTTCACTAATCAGCTATTAGTACCTCTGAAACTGCTTCCAAGGGTATGGAAATTCAAGCTGCAAAGATGTAAGGTCCAAAGACTCATGGGCATCAACATGAGCATGACACCAAACTGGCTACTGAGAAAGTGCTTGGAGCCATATAGCTGTCACTCTGGTCAAGACAGTCCCCTATTGATTTTAGATGTCTCCTGTTTCTGTATTTCACAGAAAAACTTCTAGATGTTTTATTATTACACTGACACCAATCTACAGGAACTATAGTAACTTGGGGGTTGAGCAGAACACAGACCCAAGCTTGCCCCCAAGAAAAAGAGCACCCCTTTAGTCAAAAGACTCTCTCTAACATCAACCATTGTAGGACCTTTAACTAGGTCACCGATTTTGCATATTAAGTGCAAGGGCAGTCCAACAAATTGCATTCCACAAACCCTGAAAAGGAACCCATCAGAGCCCACACAGATTTCCTCAGACTAGGGCAGGACTCCTTTCAAGATGATGGATTGAGAATAGGGGTGTAGCAATTAATCACTGAATGGATTTCTATTACTATGATCCAACCAAATCAATCTGTCTGAGGCACGTTGTTAATCAAATCAAATCAACCCATATCATTTAAAAATCATTTTAAAATGAGATAAATCAATAACTTATTTTGGAAAACACCATTTGGATTGAGATATGGTAGTTTAATTTTACAATAGCATAAAAAATGACAGCATAAAAACAACAACACACGTGGCGCAGCAAAAAATGATCAACCATCATTACAGTCCAATGTGTGGAAACACTTTGATTTTAGCAAAGACGTGTGACCATACAATGTGGTAGAATTTTCTAATAATATTCCGTTTGTATTTTTCTTAATGTGGAAAAAGAACAGGGGGATGAACATTATTAATCTAAAATGTGAATGTTGCAATGTCGGACTGTTTTTTTTGGTGTTTTACTAACAAGGTTACGTGTTAGTATAGTTAGTAATTTTCTTCTCAGCAGTATCAATCTGCTTTTTCTACGTGTTGCAAACAAGGTCGGAAGTTACAAATATAGTCATTGCACTAACACGGCTAACGCTTCTAATGTGGGTAATGTTGAGCATGTTACAAAGTTCTTGAGTTACTGTACTATTAGTTACTATAAGAATGCTATCATGACCTAAGGTCCTCCAGGGGCCAGCAGTCTTACCGTTGGTCCTTTACTGCCAGGACCTCCATCTGCGCCAGGTGGACCCTGAAATGCAGGAAAGAGCAAAAGGCAGATGAATGTTAAGGTGCTAATGTTTCTTTCACTTACTCATTTATTCTTTTTTCTAAAAAAAAAAAAAAAAAAAAAACATTTTTACTCTGAAGAGCAATAAAAAAGACATTTCTTGTAAATGCATCTGAATGCTAATGGAGAATGCTAGTTACTAACATGCTATGGATGCTTTAGCACTAAAGGATATAAACGAGCTGAAACATCTGAAAAAACTAAGCTGATGAGGTCAACAAAGCTTTCAAAAAAGCTGTTAAAAGATGCGTGAATCTTATATACTTTACAAATGCTGTCAAGTCATAAAAGTGCTGCAAATGATTGAACAACTGCTAACAATACTAAAATGCTAAATCCGCTGAATACGCTTTGTTTTTCTTTTATTTAAATACATTAAATTCTGAAGACTAAACGAGTCTCTAAACTTGACATTAAGTGATAAAGACCTAATCTGAGGTCCTGATTAAGGGTTTGCCTTTGCAAAAATATGAACTACATAGTTTATAAACAGGATGCACAAAAATTTCTGGTAACGCTTTATAATCAGCTTAATACCACACTACTAATGTTTATTAATGTCTCATAAGGCGTTTATTAAGTAACCTTATTATAAAGCGTCACCAGATTTCTTTAACAGGCAACATTCCTGCAAAAAATGTATTGCCAATTGAATTATGTAGAAACTTTTGTAAACTCTGAGACTTAAATTAAACACAAACTTCAATAATTGTAAAAACCAAAAATAATTTATATAACCCAAATACAAATCAATGAATCCTTTGTTCCAAACTGGATAACCTTTTTAGCTAAAATTATGATGACGTTATCAGCACTTAAGTAGCATGAATAAAGTTTTTAAACAGCGTAGTACTTCTAAAGATGGAGAGTAAACCAAACCATCAAGCAGGAATCTCCAGAAGGAGCTGCACATTTTGATGCTAGAGCAGTGAAAATCATAAAAGAACAAGAAAAGGGGTTTTGACCAAAAAAATTTGTGAAACAGTCCCTCCCTTTGCCCTGTATGGGGTCAGAAAAGGAGAACACATTTTACACCCACATGACGTTATTGACCTATTGCATATCAAAATGTGAGCATAGTGTGTGCACTTAATGCAAAAATCTTTGTGTTTAAAAATCTGTGCCTATAATCTCCTCACTATCAGACTAAGAGCATCTCAGATTATGCGGAAATTAGGAAATCACACAGCAATAAAAAAGAAAGGATGTTATGGAACAATGTGAGAGATAAGTAAATGGAAATGTACATTTTAGTGAACACATACACATATGTTCAAAAAGATTAGAACACACATAGGCACAAACAACACATGAGCAAATGCACTCGCACACACGCATACACACACACACGCACACACCCACTACACTTCTTTTAGTTGATGGGATTGAAATATGATAGAATGGGAACCTGTGTACCAGGCTTTCCTTCTGGTCCCTGTGGTCCAGGTAGTCCTTGTAAGCCCTGTAACAAATACGCATGTGTAAATAATTAAAGAGTTCAATAGCTTGAAGAGATGTTGCACTGCACTCCTGACTCCTGTTTTTTCTAGCTTTTGCTTGTGAATCAGCAAAAGATATGAGAAATCACATTCTATTAGGGGTCGTACACAACATATTTTCTGAACCACTCACATACCTAGCTGCATATTCTCATTCTCACATACATGCATTCCCACCTACATTCACATTTTGAAGGGGTTCATGTTCAACAGTTATCTTGATAGAAGCAGCTGCAGTAGATTTTGAAACCATATTCAATTCATATGAAGAGACAATTTTGCACACCGGCTCAATAGCCCAGTGGCGGAGTGTCCCCAATGGTAATCTGAAACTGTGGCTTTGAATCTAGTCAGGCCACATCAAAATTAAGACACTCTCTTCTTAGCACTTAGCCTTAACAGTTGGACTGGTGAGGTAAACCACCACAACAAATTTTATTCACCCAGAGGATCTCTTACTATAAGAATTATACACTTACGGGTTTCTTTATTAGGTACACCTTGCTAATACCGGGTTGGACCCCCTTTTGCCTTCAGAACTGCCTTCAGAACTGCCTTAATCCTTGGCGGCATAGATTCAACAAGTTACTGGAAACATTCCTCAGAGAGTTTGCTCTATACTGACATGACAGCATCACACAGTTGCTGCAGATTTGTCTGCCTCACATCCATGATGCAGATCTCCTGTTCCACCACATCCCAAAGGTGCTCTACTGGGTTGAGATTTGGTGACTATGGAGGTGATTTGAGTCCAGGGAACTCATTGTCACCAAGAAAATATCCTCCACACCATTACACCACCACCACCAGCCTGAACCACTGATACAAGGCATTGTGGATCTGTGCTTTCATATTGTTGACGCCAAATTCTGAACCTACAATCTGAATGTTGCAACAGAAATGGAGAGTCAGACCAGGGAAGGCTTTTCTAACCTTAAAATGCTAGCTTGGTGTGAGAACTGAATGCCAAAAAAGGCACCAGTCAAGGCTCAACCTGGAGCTTTCTGGTTGTGCAGCCTCAGTACTGAACCCCCACAACTGCACTGGCCCACTTGGATTTGGCAGATTTGACAGTATAAGGAAGAACTCTTTTTTTCAGATAATATGCCAGGAGCCTGGTGTCCCTTCAGTATTCAAGCTCACCGATGGACCAGGTTGACCAGAAAGTCCTCTGTTTCCGTTCAAACCCTGTAGAAATCAGAGTGACAGACTAAACACAATACATCATAAAATCATACACGAACTCCAAATTATAGGCAGATTTTAAAATGTGTGTAGTTTAACAGGGTTTACCTTGTTCCCTCTGGGTCCTGGTTTCCCGGTGCGTCCATCTAGTCCTCTGTTCCCCTTCAGGAAAGATAAAAATATTTAGTTCTGAACTCCAACAGCACACTATTTAAAGCAGCTCAATCACAGTTTCACAGCAATGTTAGATATTTATTTAAACACATCTTTGCTTGTTTTTTTTTTCTAGAATTGAATCTTGAACAGATAATGTTTACTCCACATTTAGCTACATGTGACTTCACATCTTCCCATAGCATCTTAGGATGGCAATGCAAAACATGCTGTTGAAGTAATCTACACAAACGTCTGCTGTAATTTCTAATTTTGAAATGTATAAAACAGTTTATATTAACTATATACTTGACATTCACCAACAAAATAAACCTGAGCATGTCAGTGTGAAGACAGCATCATTTTCTTTCATAGAGACCACAGTAATATCAGAGTCACCAAAGCATCTTCTGAGTTCTCTGGAAATCAGGGGTCATGAATCACTGCATAGTTGCATAGTCAAACAAAAGCCTATTTGGAAGACCTTTCACAAATAAAAACTATCATCTTATGAAGTTCCTAAACACAGCAGTTTGTGAATTCCCGTTTGACGTTTCTTTGTCTTTTCCTCCTACAATAGAGCTGAACGGGAGTTTCAACACGGAAATACTGAGTTTGGTTCAGTAGATGAGGTCTGACATTTGCAGAAATATTCACTGACCTTCAACCCAATGCTACCTTTCTTCCCCTGAAGACCATTTTCACCATCGAGTCCCTGAGAGAAGAAATACAAAATCCTTACAGTTTGTGTCATTATTTACCTGCATCAGGCAATCAGATTTTTCATGAATAGAAAAACTGGGATAAAAAGTTCTTAAAAATAAAATTTCAAAAATGTGTCTGGTAATCAAATCTGTATTTGTTTTCAATTATCTCAGTTCATTTTAATGGAGCTCTGAAATCAATTATTATCCTTTTATTTTTTTAAATGACATCACAAATACAACAGATAAAATTACTGGAGTTCTGACTGAAAAAAAAACATTACAAAAAAAACCATTATCAAAAATCTGATGGCTTTAGTTCTTTGCTAAAATCAAATTCCAGAAAAAAATTATAATAAGCCTAAGAGTTTTTTTTTTATATTAAAATGTTAAGAAGCATTTATCTAGTGTCTTTTTGTCTTCACTTTGTACTTGTACTTTACTGTATACCTCGCTGCCTCCAGGGCCAGGAGGACCACTGACTCCTGAAAAACCTGGCAGACCGACGAGACCTCTTTCTCCTTGAGGACCCCGAATGCCCGTGGGTCCCTGAAAACCCTGAACCAGAAATTCAGACACTTTTATGTTGTCTTAGATATCTAAACAGACAGGAAGATATTCACCTGCACAATTTGAAAAAGCTAAAAAACATTTTGAATCAATACATTTATTTAAAATTTTTAAATAAAATTGAACTAAAGAAATACATTACCTGGTGTATAATTTAACTATATTGTAAGAACATGGATATTTTTCAAATGATTTGTTTTATAAGTAAAAATAATTTACTGGATTATTTATTGCAATAATAATAGTTTACACAAAGTGTTCTTCAATTAATGTTTATGAATATTTGTGTGAATTTCTTGAATGTTCCATTCAAGAAAAAAATAACTCTTGGTGTTTTGACATTGTGGCTCCATGTATACAGCTGCTTCAAAATGTTGCTTATTCGTAAGCTTTATGTCATTATGACTTGAGGAGCAGTTTTTCTAAGAACCCTTAAAGGGCCAATACCATGAAAAATTAACTTTTTGAGCTTGTGTAGAATGCCATATATAAATAACCTCAAAGCGGTATTTAGATCCATTCACTCATTTTTGAGTAATCCTCCAAAAACCACAGCTCTTAGCCGCAGCCCCTACCATACCCATAAAAACAAGCAGGTCCTCACCATGTGATGTAGGCCAGTGAGAACACTCCCTATCAGGAAGAATCTGCGCTGCAAACCCCGCCCCCAGGCTAACACAAACACACACCCACTTTTCAGCAGAGCTAGGCAAAATGTCTCATAGAAGAAGTGGTTCCTCTTGATCTGCAATGCAATGTCTTTTAAGTGGAGAAAATGTTTTTTAGGCTGCGAGAGATTTCTGTGTTTTTTCAACCTTCCCAATGAAGAGCCTGCTCATCAGAAATGGTTGGAGTTTAAATTAGGGAGCATCTGACAGACCGCCCAGCAACTTTTTTACTGTAACTGCCACTTCACAGATGACTGTTTAGTTAACCTTGGCCTGTATTAAAGTGGATTGTCTGGCAGACTGATCCTCAGAGCTGGCACCATTCCTACAATCAAACGTGATGAAGATGCCAGACCCAGCCATAAGTAAATCATACAACTAGCTGAAATTACACAGAATAAGCATTTAATGCATGAGCTAATGCTACATTTCCACACGCGTGGATAGAAATTCAGGATCAGACTGTGGGTCAAGAGTGTGAGGCTCCACAACCTGCACATTCATCTTTAAAAAAGTTCAGGGTGGTTTGTTTTCATGAACAACCACGTGCAGACACGCTCCTGAGGCCGGCTCTGGGTTGACATCATGATTTGGGCATCTACCACAAGGAGCAAAAGGCGTTACCTCAGAGATCGAGTCATTTTACTTCCGGGTGTGAAAACAGTCCACAAAAATTATTCTTATTTCTTAAAGTATTTATTCTTTAGTGTGTCAAAGGTGATATATGATCATATTTATGGATATTTTTTTACTATAAAAGGCTTAAGAAAAACATGGTATTGGCCGTTTAAGGAGCGAGACATTTTCAGTTTTCTCCTGAGCTATTAATCATGTTCCTACTTTGTCTCCTTTGAATCCTGGATCTCCCTTGTCCCCATCTGCTCCTCTATTGCCCTGTTATCAAGAAAAGAATGTAAAGATTGAGAGGACCAAATGATAGAAAACTATTTGTGAAGTTTCAAAAGATTACACACTGTTGCTCCTGGAAAACCCGCATGGCCACGACTCCCTCTTTCACCCTGCAAGAGTAGGAGGACAGTGTTGATCAAAACATCCCAACCATGAATGAAAGATACAGATAACTAAGAACAGAACAATAAATGGAGGAATTTGTGATTTCAAAACTGGAAATTTAACCTATTAAGTCATTGTCTTCTGTTAAGTTAGGTTTATTGCAAAATAAGTTTAAAATGTTGAGATTGAGAGTTTCTGCACAGAATATAATTGAGGATGTGAATAATGTGCAGAATGATCACAGACTGACGAGTGAAGAAAAGTGTCAACATAGACTCTCTGCCAGCAGAGGGCGCTGCAGTGCCTTTATGGTGGGGGCTTACAGAACATAGCAGTCCGCTCTGAACTGAAGAAAACGATTATCCCTAAAGTCTTCCTGACTCCCTGGAGCTCCTTGGTCAGAAGAAGGAGCAGAAATGGAACCTACCATGGGCCCTTCAAAGCCAGGATCCCCTTGTGCACCCATCGGCCCCATAGGCCCCTGTTTCAAAAAAGAAGCAATCGTTACAGATCAGTTAATATGATGACTTTGTCTTCCTGTGGTTTAGCTCTAAATAATTTCATATGGGGGAGTCAATTGGTCCTCAAGGTAATCCTGCTTCACTTTCTATTAAAAAAACACGTGTACAAAATTGTGAAACATAAAAACCTGTTAATACAGTATGTTCTGGAATTAGGAGGACATCCAGGTATTATCTTGTGAAGAGCTCTAGAAGCTGAAGTTTTATATGTTTGAAAAAACAGGAAAACCATTTTAAACACAATGGCAGGAAGATGCAAGATTTAAAGTATAGGGGCTGTTTTAAGCTAGTGATTCATCAACAGTTTTTAAAAAATATTGTCAGTGAGTGTCTGTGATTGTGTGCCCTCTGACGGACTGGCGACGTGACCAGGGTGTACCCTGCCTTCACCCAACAGTAGCCAGACCGGGCTCCAGCGGCCCTGTGACCCCAAAAAAGATTTATATAGCGGTTTAAGAAAATGAATGGATGGATGGATGGATGGATGGATGGAAAGACTTACACAGACAGTTCTTTCCAAGCAGAAAAGGCCTATGTCTGGAAACAATGGAGTTTAGCTTTCAAACGCAGCACTTTCTTACTTGATGTTGTTCTGGTGCAGCATACTACTGTTAAACACCAGCACCTTTAGTTGAGAGTTCACCGTATGGTTCTTGTGGTTTTCTCAGTCACAGTTTTTAGAGTTGTAATGTTCTTTTCTTCATTACCCAGAGATTTCCTTTTCTTTTTTTTTGAGTTCATAACTTTTTTTATTCCAGGTTCAGATCCTCTGACCCTTTTTGCTTCTTCTGAGCATTGGGTTTGTCAGGTCAATCCTGTTTATTAAATTAAGTTTCTTATTTTATCAAAAATTTCATAACCCCTTGTGATAGAAAAAGAGACTTTAATGCTTTTATGAGGAAAAAAATTTAAACCTGTAAACTTACAGGCTCTCCTTTTGTTCCCGGAGCCCCCATCCTTCCAGGATATCCCTGTTAATGAGTGTAGACTGGCATCAACGTTAAGCAATTCACTTGCAGTAAATTGAACCAGCGACTCAGATCATTCTCTCTGTCGTCATGCCTCGATCGGTACTCACTTGTGGTCCTCTGCACCCTGGAGTTCCAATCTGACCCTCTAAACCTGGAGGCCCCTGATGAAAAGAACAGACAGGTAAGGCTTGTAATGTCAAACATTTTTAGAACCTGTCAAGTTTATACTTAAGCGAATGCATACCTGAGGGCCCTGGGGGCCAACGCTGCCAGCCGGCCCCATGTCCCCCTGAAGGGAAGATTGAATGTTTGATAAACAAACCTGACAAATTTGTCAGAACATTCAGTTTCATGTTTATGAAATCTAAGAATGAAAGCATGAAACAGGTTTATTGGCATCTGTTTGGTTTGAATGTTGCTGGAGGCTAAAAGGCTCCTTGAAAAGAGCTGGAGTTCATTTGAACGGTTCTTTGGGGATGGGGGAATATAAACATTCCTCTTTGTTGGGGTCAAAACCACAAATGGAAATAGTTCATATTATGGATTCATCAGTACCCTTGAGCCATTAACTCCCTGAGCGCCGACTTTCCCGGTCATTCCTGGAGCCCCCTGAAACACACCAAACCCCAAGTGTTTATGCAGAACGACGTAGAGAAAACATGAAAGGGCTTGTTTTGAAATGTCCTTACCGGAAGCCCTGGCAAACCTGGGGGTCCGTCCAGTCCACTCTCCCCCTGAAGATGAGCGTGAATAAGTGACTTCAACTCTCACAGAGAAATAAACAGCTTGATAAAGTTAATAAACATGTCTATTGTTGAACCGTTTTACTGCAACTGCAAAGACTTTGTGATCACTGCTAATAATGACAGAGGGAGAAAAGTATTTGCGCCCTCTGGACTGACGGTGGCGGCGTCTGGAACACTTTGATCTCCAGAGACAATCTTTTACACGGTTACATAAGAAAAGGAGGAGTTCTTCTTTACAATATGGTCACATATCTCAAAATGGCACAGTGAGGTGACCTAAATGCAAGTTTTTCAGTGAGCTGTGCAGCCAATGCAGGTTTCTTGTAAATAAAGACTTACAGTATGTTACTGAACTTTATAGACATCTGCCTCCTATGTACACCAGGCCGCTCTGGTCACACTATCTTGTGACACAACGACTGGACAGTTTTTCTCTAAAAGTTGACATCGGTTGAGGTCGCATGGTGGTTGTCCAGTGACAGGCGGGGATGAAATCAGGCGACAGCTGGGTGGCCCTAGGGCAGATCATTGGCACGCTGCAGCTCTGACTGGACAATGTGTAAATGTATCCGGACGGCAGTTGTCCATATCAAGTGCCACTGGCTGCCAGCCATCTGGGAGCATATAAAAGCGGGCCATTCTGCACAACTGGCGGCCGCCTGACTGCCACAGTCAACATTCATGACCATGCTAACAATTTTCTGAAATATCAAATGGTGGCATGAAATCTTGAAGATTATGCCGATGCCTCCCCATCGCGCAGTGGCAGCTGTATTTGTGACCGTAGTATTAACAAGCAACCTAGTGTTTTCTGTCTAAAACCAGAGATGAAGACTTGGACTTGAATTGCACTTACAGTAAGTCTCACATGCAGAAACTTGAGGCTTGGGACTTGTGAACAATGTTTATATTTTTAACTTATATAGGTATAAAACTAAAGTTCATTGTACAAAGCTTTTACATTGAAGATGCAGAAACACCTGAGTGTTTCCCACCAAGATGTTTCAAATAGTTCCATGACAATTTGCAACAACAACATACTCAGCTAAAGCCTTTAGTCACATGCACCAGTACAGGTGCTGTGGGTTTTTGGGTTGTCAGGGCCTGTGGGGGATTATATAGAGGAGCGACCTCATCTTAAGGGGAGCACAGGTGTGTCTTACAGCACTGACAGGCTCTTTGCACTGGATTTAAGGGGATGGGGGACTGAAAAATCAATAGAACGTGCCTTGGGAGCATCCCTGTCTGATACTCACATCAGGACCGAGGGGCCCCTCTGGCCCAATCCCACCACGGAATCCAGGTGGTCCCTACAAGAAATGAAACTAGTGTCAGTAATTATTTTTAAGATTTAATAAACTGTGTTTTTTATGAACTACAAAAAGCCAGATGTTTACTTGAATGTATTCTGTCTGTAGCAAATTGTAAAGGTCATTTCTCTAATGTTTAACAAAATGACTTTTCACAGTTTAAAGTCTAAACTAATGCATAGTTTACTTCAACAGTTAATTAAAAACATTATAGGTTTTTCTCATATGCCAGTTATTTCATGTAAACTCAGACTATAAATGTTAGTTTGTTACATAAAAAAGACAAAATACTTAGAGAAATAAGAGGATTTTTTTAAACTCACTGAAAGGCCAACAGCTCCAGGGGGGCCAGGCAAACCTTTTGCTCCCTGAGAAGTAAAAAACATTCTTATCTAACAGATAAAAAATAAATTTGTCTCTTTCAAACCGCGATCAATACATTTATGCTGCTGTGTCTGAACAGGTCCTGTGGGTCATGTGAGCTGCAGAGTCCAGCTGCCTCACGATGTTTCGTCTGCATGTTTGAATGAGAATGGGGTGTGTGTGTGTGTGTGTGTGTGTGTGTGTGTGTGACAACTGTTTGACATCCATAAATATTGATGCTGGTGTTTGTCTGATCACATTTCCTTGATGTTTCAAAAAGGTAATCAAAATCTTTATGTTATTGTTTGTCTATATTGTGGCACTTTTTTTTCAGGATATTTTCACAAAATATCATTATTAGTGAGAATGTGCTTTAAGTTTAAAGTGTTAATTTTAAATACAAAACGCTGCAGACTGGGTTCAAACTCTGCAGTTGCAAACATTTACCAAAGAAGTGAACTTACTCTCTGATTTGATAACAAAGCTACGCTTATTTGGTATGTTTTCAAACTGCTGTGGACTTTCTGAGGTTTTCAGTTAAACTTTAGCGTGGCTCATCTGCTGTAAGCTTTAGTGCAGAGCTCACTTTACTACATATCAATCAGTCAGTCAATCAGTCAACCAATCAATCAATTTATTATTTGTAAAACACATTTTAGAGCAGGAGCAAACAAAGTGCTGAACATAAAATCAAATATAAATAAAATAATTAAACAATAAAGCAATTAAACAATAAAACAATAAAAAATCATTACTAGCTGGATCACTTGATCTGCTCACTGGAATTAATAGCCTGGTTAAAATAATATGTTTTTAAAAGCGACATAAAATCGGTAAGGGAACTGGTCGACCTCAGAAGAAAGAGGAGAGCATTCCAGAGTTTGGGAGCTGCAGTAAGCTTTGTCATCCCGAGTCACAAGCCGAGTCCTGGGAACTATTAAACACGTTTGATCTTCAGATCTTAGGACTCAAAGTGGACGATAAAAATGTAAAAGTTCTGAAAGATACTGAGGTGCCAGACCATTCAAACATTTAAAAAATCTTAAGAAAAGGAAGAAAAATCTTAAAAATAATTCTAAAAGACACAGGCAACCAGTGAACGTAATATTAGAGTGATCTGCTCACACCGTCTGGTCCCCGTTAACAGGCGGACAGCTGAATTTTGGACCAGCTGGAGACGGTGGAGCAGAGACTTGTCAATACCACTGTACAAAGAGTTGTGGTAGTGCAGTCTAGAAAAAAGTCAAAGCATGGATCACTTGTTCCAAAGCATGAAATTGAAGATATGGCTTGACTTTACTGATTAGCCTCAAGTGACAAAAACTAGACTGGATACTGCACTGACCTTTTTGTGAAATCTAAAAAGCCTGTCAAGATTTACCCCAAGATTCCTAATAAAATGAGCATTTGAAGGGTCCAGGGGGCCAAGAGCACTGCAGCAACCTGTCAGCAGGTCAGTTTTTCCAAACATAAAAACCTCTGTTTTGTTTTCATTAAGACAGAGGAAGTTGAGCTCCATCCAAGATTTTATGTCTGCTAAGCACTTCTGAAGATTGTTGAGACACCCAGCTCCACCAGACTGTAAGGGAATGTAGATCTGGATGTCATCTGCGTCGCTGTGGACTGATACATTGTATTTTCTAAAATGAACCCCAGTGGCAGCAGGTAAAGAGAGGAAAAAAAGAGGCCCTAAAACTGAGCCCTGGGGTACACCATGTTCGAGTTGAACCTCTGGGTAAGAAAAATGTTCGAGTTGGACAGAAAAACTCCTCTCACATAAATAGGACCTGAACCAGCTGAGCGCTGTGCTCTTTACACCAACAGCCTGCTCCAGTCGGGATAATAAAAAACTGTGATCCACTGTGTCAAACACAGCAGTAAGAACTAAAACAGTGGTGGACCCAGAATCAACAGCTAAAGGCAGGTCATTGCACACCATGATGAGGGCTGTTTCAGTACGGTGACATAATATAAAACCAGACTGAAACTTCTCGAAAATATCATAATTTTCTAGATGGCCCTGCAGTTGAAGATAAACCATCTTCTCCAAAATTTTAGAAAGATAACTTGGAAATTGGCCTAAAGTTTGAAAGAACATTAGGTTTCAAGTTATTCTTTTTAAGAGGGTTGCACAACAGCATGTTTGAAGGCAGTTGGCACATAGCCCGAGACAAGAGAAGAGTTAACAAGACCAACTATCCAGGGGCCACAGCATGGAGGACCTCCTTCAGGAGTCTGGGGGGAACGCAGTTACCTGGGCAGTAGGAAGGCGGCAGGTGCTGAACAATCTCAAAAATCTGAGAGAGTGACAGGCTCAAAATGACCTAAAACAACAGGTGGTGATGTTAAAACAGAGGGATGAGGGGTACAAGCAGAGGGTAAAAACCTGACAGCACTGACTTTGTCAATAATAAAACTTTAAAAACTGTTCACAGAGGAAAACAGAAGGAGTCAGGCAGGAGAAATCACAGGGAATTAAAAGAGACTTTAAAGAGTTAAAAAGGATGATAGGTTTGCTGATGTTCTAAGACACAACATTTTGCATGAACTGGGTCTTGGAATATTTTACAGCAACTTGATACTCAGTCAAGGAGTTTTTAAAAATCTCTAATGAGACATGAAGCCTGTCTTTTTTCCATTTCCACTCTGCGCGACGACAGGAGCATCTGAGTATGCGCGTCTTCATTGATACAAGGCTTTGATGCCAGTTTGCAATGTTTAGTCTTAAAAGGAGCGATCACAAATATGACTTTTCTTTTTTACCATGTAAGCTCAGAAACAGGCAGAAGGCTCAATATTGCCAAGAAATCAAGACTCAAAAGGTTAAACTTTAGAAATGAAGGCGGAATAAAGAAATAAAGGACTACCTTCTCACTGGGTTCTCCAGTTTCGCCTATTAGACCATGCAGACCCAAGAAACCCTGCAAAAAGACACATAGTACATATTTCAGCAACTACTACCCTTTGTGTTGTGCAGGGCTGTTTCTTGCCACAGCAAACGAGGTGAGTGCCTAGGGCCCTCAAGCCACCAAGGGGCCCCAAAGCTGCATGTTCAGCCTTTAGGCAAGATTTAAAATGTCAGTTTGTAACTGTAGCTATCTCCTGTGTTTCTTAGACCCTTATGTGCTTAAAAATAAACATTGGCTAAAGAAACAAAGCAAAAAAAGAGAAAAAAAACTGCAATAATGAGCTGTGGCTGATATTTTTTGGCAATATTAGGTCTTTTGAAAATATTGTCATACAGTTAGTGACATAGCGTGCTGGCAAAACCCACATGTATGGTGGGAATGATTGACAGCTACCATTCAGACCCATTAGGGAGAGGATTTGATTTGAAAAACAAACACTGTTGTGACATGACATCAAAAAGGAGTTATCCCAGTGGAAGAAAAACTCACATAAAAAGGAAAACCGATGAAGAAAAATGGGCAAAAGAAAAAAGTAAGTTATTTGTTGTTGACGTGGGTTATAGCAGTGAGGTGAAAAATAATGTGTCCCCCAAGCTTGCTGTCTTGCTAGCTAGTTAGCTAGTATTTAAACCAGTTCCGTATAAAATCCCATAGGTATCCAGACCATTGACTGTACAAGAGAACCGAACAGAGTGAGTGTGACATCAATCATAGAAAATGGCTTACTTCCGGCACCAATCAAATTAAGTCAATTCAGTTTTCCATTTTTTCGCAATATGGACACTGCCAACTTGGAGCCTTACAATGTCAGGAGGCAGAGATTAGTCTGAGCCAATCTGAGTCAATGTTTCTATGGCAACCACTCTCGCCAAACAGGTGTGAGCTTGTTGGATGTCCACACCCCTACCATGAGCGAGCACATTATCTTGCCTAGGACCAACATGGAAATGATATAGATTAATCTTTTTTGTCTGTTTGATCTGAAACTTGTAAGTTAAGCATAAGACAGACATTGAACAGTTAAACTTTATCAGTTGTTAGGTTTTCTAAAAACCAGCAGCTCTGTATCTCAACTATAGGATGTTGCTAACAGTATTACAGGAGTAACACTTATTATTAGGATTTTAAGACCAACAAGCACTGATGAAAATGGCAACATGATATTGTATCCATAGAGCAGATATTCAAAATACACATGGAAAGTAATCAATATGAAGAAAAGAGATAGAAGACTTACACTCTTTCAAGTGTTGCTAGAGAAAGACTTCTTTATTTTTGAACAAGACTATCATAACATGAAGCACAAAATGTCTTCAGTAAGAATACACATGAGATTTATCTTTGCCCTGATAGGTGATATTTCATTTTAGTTACATTGGTAATCCTTGAGACAAAAATTTCTCCATTTGGAAACTCAAACCCTATCCTGGTTTTGTGTGTTTCTTGTGTTTATTGTTTAAAGTAATTTTTGTGTGAGGTGGACATAGACTTAAAATCATGAAAAAAGTCATGTCTGAATTTTCACTATTTTCCTTTTTTACACATTTCTCTGTTTATATCAGTGGGTTTGTAAAGTGACCAAAAATCAAGTAAAACTCAGGTAAAACAGCCAACTCAAGCATTAACAAACAACAACCAGAGAGTTGTAAACTTTTTGTATGGTGTAATCTCACCTCATCACCTTTTTCCCCTTTGGATCCTCGTTCTCCTCTGTAGCCCCACAGACCCTGATGTTGGACAAAAAAGGAAGGAAACACTTTAGTTGATTAACATTCACAATATGACTGGACTTCTCTGCTCTGTCAAAAATTTTGCACACACTTGTGATCCAGGAGCACCAGGTAGTCCAGGCTGACCATCTTCTCCATTTTCCCCATCTTTTCCTGGTGTTCCGGGTCGTCCGGGAGGGCCCCTGGGGCCTCGCTCACCCTGTCAGATAACAGTGGGACAGTCTGTTTTGTGTTGCGGTGGACCCCTTGATGACATTCAAAACTGCTGTTGTGCTTTAAAGTCAATTTTAAATTATTATAAATATAAATAATAATTCTAAAAGGATTATTATTGTTTTCACATCACAACGTTGTGCCACGCATTTAACCTGACTTGTTCAAAATCACAAAATATTTACAGTAATTAGATTTTTGATGAAGTTATGAAAATGTTAGGATTCAGTTAACAGTTTCAGCCCTTTATATTTCATCATGTTTTATTCTTCCTTTCTGTCCATTTAGAGGGTTTCTATTTTTCTCCGATAGATTTAGAAGAAGAATCATTTTAGTTATTGACTTTTTTTTCTTCAAGTCTTTTGTAGAAAAGTACAAAATAAATCTTCTTGTTACAATAAAATAATTAATTGTTACTTAAAAGTTTTTGATAAGTTCACTTTCAAAAATGTTCAAAGATTCAAAGAAAAAAAATATTGTTTCTAATTAAAGATGCTCCTTTCTGTCATGACCTCATGCTTCATTGGTTTAAGGGGAGGCCACTGTGTCATAAACCATATTTGTCCAAAAAGATTTTTACCTGAAAGTGACAAGATGTGTTAAGTCATCTGGAAAAAAAAACAAGTCACCTGGAATGTGTCCAGAGTTTGAATCTGTAATAAGATAAATTATCTGACTTCAACAGCTCCTGCTTCCGCTCACTTGTGATTCTACAGTGTTTTACTGTTACAGTAAGTGTGACAGAGATAAATTTCAATCTGTTGGTTTGAGTAAATACATTAATCAAGACAGTGGTAAAAAAACCAAGTCGGGAAAATGTAAAAGCAGCTTTAAAGTGGTTCTGGGTGTGTTAGGGTAGGGTTTTATTGATTCATTATTTAAGTCTTTTACACATTTATAGATTCACCATATAGAGAGTAAAAGTAAATTTGAGTAATTTTTGAGAGATTACCATGCAATATTCCCAGTATATGCATACTTTTAAACTGTTTTAGTATTATTGTGACAATGTAATGTTTTTTTGTACTCTTTCCAACTCTAGTTTATTTTTTTATTTTTTATTCTTTGTGTTGGGTTATTTATGAATTGTCTCTTTGAAAACAAACTGAATTTAATTTGTGTCTAAACTGCACCTGTGTAATAACACAGGTTGGTCTACTTGTTTAAATACGATTGACCCCACCCCTTAACCCTTGTGTGGTGTTCGTATTTTTGCTGTATGTAATATATATGTGTAGGGTGGGTGTACAGTATGCGGTCAATGAAAATGTGTTTTGATTTATGTTCTTCACAGAAAATGAGCCAAAGCTAATGAATTTCAGGTTGTAAAAAAATTAATTGTTTCATTTTTCCACGGATAGAAAAACTGCAAACAGGTCCCACAGACCTGAACACCATACAAGGGTTAAACACATTTTCAAGGACTTCTCAAAATGTCTCTGCTTTTCTATAATTATCTTCATATGACACACTGCTGTTCCGCATTCTGGTGCTGTTCTTTGTAGTATGAAACATTTCTTTGATAAATTTATGATTTTGTACATCTTTCACAGATGATAAGGAATTTTACCATCTCTCCTGGAGTTCCTGGTTGTCCTCGCTGTCCAGGTTCCCCAGGTGGCCCCTGAAAAGCAACGTCTTCTTTACCAACAAATTCAGCAAACAAACTTAAAACAAGACTCTGGCCAATGTCTGACCTCTATGCCAGGTTTGCCCATTTCCCCAGGGGGGCCTTGTGTGCCTTCCTTAGTCTGCAAGCTCACAAAAAAGAAACCAACCTCTGAAAAAAAAATTCTAACAAACCAGTCGATGCATCTCAATAAAAAACAGCTGTTGTTCCACAGCATCAAATGTAGCAGTTTATAGTAACAGCTTGACTCTCATAAAGCTAGTGCATTATCTGAATTCCATGAACAGTAAATCCATAGCATATAAAGTCTGAGCAAAGAAAGGCTGAGGACATACTTACAGGCCAACTGGAACAAAGAAGCTGATAGAAGTTGGTTTGCTGTGGAAAAAAAACAAAAAACACGTACCAAATAAGAGTTGCAAACTCCAAAACGAATAGTGAGAAAAACACTTGTTAACAAAACATAAACATAGTGTCCCTGTTTTATCAGCATTCAGTTTTTACAGGTTAAAAATCTTTGTTTCGTGGCTCTCCCTCTTTGGGTTTCAATGAAAGTCTTAAGTGGTCTTCTTTAATACATTTTGAAAATGTAATCTTCTCAAACTCAAACAGACTTTCACTTATCTTTTCAGCAATAAATCAAAAGTTCTCCATAATCAGAATCCATTGTTACACATGGATATCACACAGCTGTGCTTAGAGCAGGGAAGCAGCACAGATGAAGATAATAACTGTGAAGCTTAAAGACCCACTCTGATGAAAATTGTATTTTTTTTAAATGTCCTTGTGAAATTTTTCTGATGATGGAGGACATATAAAGATGATTAATATTAAAATTGCATTTCTGAGTATCTTTTTAAATCATGAATCAGGAGCAGACAAAAAAAGCCATTGGAAAAATAACTTATTTGCAACGTAGAACAAATGTTAGATGGGCCATAAACTCCCTGCTTCGCTCCATGTGCATCTTAGTTTTCTTCATCTGAGCTGGAATCTGGATCCAAACTGTATGGCTGCAAACATGCATAGCTACAATTATTACTTGCCATTTCTTTGTTGCACCAGTAATGTTAGGTTGGAAGTGTGAGGGTCTATAAGCTAAAGGCAGAGAGTGTAAACATTGAGCTCTCAGCAACTGGGACGAAGGGGGGAGAGGGAGTTGCTCCACACAGACGGTCCCACCCACAACTCAAAGGTGAACTTCTAATGGAGTCCTGCATTAAAAGACCACTGGGAATCCTTTTTAAATGATCAAAAGATGATCAGTAGTGGGACTTTAAGTTTTAATGGGGTCTTAGTATGTTAAGGTATTTTTTACAAGTTACTAAAAATAGTCATTCTGATGTTTGGATACCTGGAAAGCAATCCATTCCTCTACAGTGTTTCTCCACAGGTAGAAGCTTGGTAAACCCGGTGGACCGGGAGGCCCCGGCGCTCCTGGTTTGCCCTGCCTCCCTTCACTGCCAGTCGTACCCTGCAACAGACAGTTAACATTAAAGCAGTGGAGGACAAATCTGGCTGGAAAAACCATTTAATCAACAAACTCACATGATCAAAGACAAAACAAAAGGTGTAACCAAAGTAGAGTTTCAACCTTTTTGGAATATTACTGCACTGTTGGATGTTACATTGTTAAAGCATAATAATTAATTGCACTGACTTGAGAAGAACTACTAGCTTTAATTCTGTTGGGGGATTCTCTATACCACCCTGGAAAAGCTGAAATTGTTTGTAAAGAAAGTTTTCCTTTAAATATTGCTCAGTTCCAGCAGGAACTGCACCTCCACAGTCTGTGGAAGGGGTCTGTCACTGATCAAGTGTGGTCAGATCTGAGAGGAAAGCTTGCTCAATGACCAGTTTCAGCAGTTGCAGAAAAGTTTCCCTGTGGAGATAAAGAATTTTTCATGTGTGTCTCATTTGTCAGTTTTAGACAAATGTGTTTAGAAAATGTTTCAGGAATTAGGTAGAAAATTACTGAAATGTTGCAAATAAATGGCCAAATTAGTCAGAATTTTGGTTTTGGGCATAGACACTCAAATGTACCTTGTCTTCCTTTTCACATCTCAGTTCTGATTCCTAGTGATCTGGTTTTGTTTTTCAAAAGAAGCAAGTTTGAAAGAAACAGTTTGAAATTCAGAGATGAGGCTCGTGGTTCTTATTTTCTTACAAAAGTATCCGTTATCATTCCTGCAATGTTGGAAGACAACAAACAAACTGATTATGATGTGACTTTACCATAGCCAAGAAGTCTTGGTTGAATTTTCTAAAAGCTTTACTTTCCAAGATTTCAAAATCACCAAATTCTCAATGGTTTTTAATTTTGAGTAAGATCAGTAAAGGTTTTATGAAAATACTAAAATCCTACATTTTAATTCTAATGGCTTAGCAAACAACATTTGAAGGAAGGAGAAGGAAGATTGTTTTCTACAAGCTGCATGTCATATGGTATCCATGACAACCCTCTGTACCTTTACTACTCAATGATGGTCAGAAAGAAATGTTACCTTGTCACCTTTAAACCCTGGAGGACCTGGATCACCAGGACAACCCTGTGGAAACAGCAAGTCTTAGTAAAGAACCAAAGAAAAACAGCGGCATCAAATTTGTGTCTGCTCCCTCTCTTTTGACACATGTCAAATTTACTGCTCAACGCTTTGACGCCCCAGCGGCAGAGTAACTGCCAACAAACTTCATTTGTTGACCACATCATGGAAAACATGGATGATGTTGAGCGAGTGGCCTGCGTTTAGGCACCGTCAAGCACATCACCGTGTCTGAGTTCACCAGATCCTTCAGCCTCTCACGGTGTAGTGTTTCACTGCATTTCCTGCAGCGGAGCTGCACCTGATGGTCATTTTACACAGTGCTTCTGTCTGTCTGTGGCCCAGTTTGTGCATTAACCCCAGAAAGGAAAAATACAAATAAAACTGAGGGATCTTTTTATTATTGAAAATAATTTTCAATGAAAATAAGAAAAACATCAGAAGCCCATGAAACTGTAGCGATCGCACGTGCTACAACGGCACCCGCAGCAGCTGTCTCCCAGGCAGTCAGCCACCGGCGGGAAAGCATAACGAGCTCTGCTGGCCAGGGACCGGCATCCTGGGCAACAGACCTCACTAGTTCTGCCAGGCGCCTGGGCAGCGGGATCTCTTGTTCTGCCGGAGCTTAGGCAGCCTTAGAAGCGGCGCTTGCTAAGCTGGTCACTGGGCAGCTGGCTAGCATAGCAGGCTCGATTGCAGTAGCTCCATGGGCTCTGTGACAGGCTGTGACCTGTCCAGGGTGTATCCCGCCTTCGCCCAACAGTAACCGGGACAGTCTCTGGCAAACCCATTGCCCAAGCGAGTTAAGAAAATGGATGGAAGTTCAGGACGAAAATCCTTGCATCACATTCCATATTGAATTCCTTTTTGAATGAAATATTGAATTTTGCAAGCTCAGAAGGAAAAACAGGAATTATTTCTGTTATAGAATCCATGCTTCAGCCTCAATTTACAGACCTAATTAGCAATATGGGACTTGAATGACAGGTTGTTATTTAATAAAAATCCAAAATACTTAAAGCTCACTCACTGGGTTATTCTCTGGTAGCTCACTTGTGTGAGAAAACCATAACGCATCAAAACCAATTTCAGTGAATGCAAACGAGATTGAACAATTGAAAAGGCAGACTGCAGGAACTCTGCAGCTTGAGTAAGTGAGGAAAAGCAACAGTATAATATTGTATCGTCTGCATATAAATGATATGTGGTATTAGACAGATCTGCACAAAGAAGTGAGTGAAGCAGAGAGTCCCAGTGGCAAACACAGCTAGCAAACGGGAATCCACCAAATGATTGGCACTCTTGTTGCCAGCATGTCTTCCCCTTCACTTCATGGTGTAGGCACTCCTGTAGGTTGACGTAGGAGTTCTCCACAAGGAAAAAGCGGACCCCGTGGGGATCAGCTAGGGAAGAGCAGATCGCCCGAGGGGGAGTGCAGGGCAATGCGCCAGATTTTCTGGACCAGATCCAACGGTGATCCCAGCCCTTCTCAGGCCCCAGGGGCAGGCTCATAGGCACCAGTAGGCAAGGGAGAGATAGCCCTGGAAGCGGCAGCAAAAGGTGACGAGGCTTGAGTGGAAAGTGCTGGACCCAGGCCACGCACTGAGACTGAATCTCCGAACTCCAAAAGTTTAACAGATAGCCAAACAAATGGCAAAATATTTGGCCTCCGCAAGCCTCCATTAGCGGTAGGGTGAGTAGAACAGTAGAGCAACATGAGATGTGTTTTCGGCCATCTTGAGGCCGAAAAAGGTCTTGAGTTACATTTCAGCTTTTAGATTGTATGTGACAAGTGATACACATACAATAAATGTGGCTCAAAGATTTTCCACCAGATGAAACAGGAAGAGCTGAGATCCTGTGCTGCACAAACTTTAACGGGTATAGATATCAACTAGCACTTTTTCCTCATGATCTCTGCAACCGACTTCAATCAGGCAATCCTGGGGATTTAAGGCATACATCCAGATGGAACCAAATGTGCTTTGCATGGCCCAACAGTCAACAAAGTAACCTCCACAAGGTTGTGAACTGTATGAGATCATTTTATTCCTCCAAACACACATCCAGTCTGAGGTTAGGTCTGCTACACTAAATACATATTTTACAAAGAATTCCTCATGCATGCAGCTATTATGTGACAGAAATGATCAAAGAATTGTGGATGAGCATGAGTCTGAGCAGCATGACTCCACCCAATTAGATCCAGATGACAGCTGATGCAGGACAGAGCTTGTAATGTGCAAAAGACTAAAAATTCATCATGTTTGTTGAATTCTCCTTCATCCAAGTTGCAGGATTTTGCTCTTCAGTCTGGCTGGACTATAAAAGTTGATCAAAAAACCACTTCTCTGATTATCAGTGTCTCTTTTTCAGTTCACAAACCAGTAATAATTGGAGGGTTAGCTAACATGGAGTGGCCGTGGTACAGAGGTAGAGCAGTTAACCTCTGATCAAAAGATTGCAGGCTTGGTTCCCATCCTGCCTCCCCATGCATTGAAATGTCCTTGGCCAAGACACTGAACCCCACGTTGCTTCCGGTGGTTACAGGTTGGTTCCATTATAAAGCTGCGTTCACACCAAATGCAGTGCAGAGGCGGACAGTTTCAATGTTAAGTCAAAGATACAGACATGAATGTAGTCCTGTGGTGGGATTTGAGCGGCGGACGCGGTGGGCACGAGGGTGTGTCAGCACAATTTGAGTGGCGAGACAGAGTTTTAAAAAATCTGAACTCTGGGGAGGTCGCCTCTTCACGTCAACCTATCAGGTACTCAACTTTGGGCACGTGACGTTTTCAGTGACAGCTTTACTGACAAAGAAACACAGACTCCGTGGTTACCTATGGTGCAGAAAAAAATATCCTAACTAGTTACTGAAAAATACACCTAGTCACCACTGGATGGCAGAAGCATCTGCACAATGACAAAGGAAAAATCAAGAACACCATAAACTCACTCACCTCCAGACCCGGGGGACCCATCCTGCCAGGTGGCCCCCTTTGGAGCCTGTACTTTTTCCCATCTGAGCCGATGGCCAGATCACCTTCTTTGGAAAGGATGGTTATAATCCCAGAATGATGCTGGTCTGGCTTTTTTCCTTTTTCTACGTGCTTGGTTCTTAGGTCAAAGGGCATGGTGGTTGGCACAGGGATGATGATCTTGGTTGGTGCTGGGGTAAAAGTTTTGCTTTCTTTCTCCGTTTCTTTGATTAATTTGTTGGGATCTGTGGATGTTCTTGGACTTGTTGGGGTCTTAGGAAGTGGAGAAAACCCAACTGAAGGCTTTTTAGGAGGATTTCCAATGTCCAAGTCAATTATAACATCTGAAGGTTTTTTGGGGAACTGCTGTAAAGTTCTCCCACTAGAATCAATCTTCTTTTTATCTGTTGTAACATTGTCCTCAAACTTTTTTGGTATTCTGTCAAGTTTTCCCTTCTGACGTCCCTCAAGTCCATTTCCGAAAGGCTTCCATTGAGGGTAAATAGGATCCAACAAGTCAATGTCCTCATCCACCACAAAGACATCTCCATGGCCTGCTGAGCCTTTTCGGTCAGGTCTGGAGGGAATGGTACCATCACCCCGGTGTCGTAGGGATGCTGCCTGTAGAGAGAGAAAACAAAGTCAAACTCTGAAAGATCTATTACTGATATATAGTGATGGTGTTTGTTCTTCTTTCCAGGTCCTCTCATTGATAAGAAGTGCATTCACCTGTGCCTTTGCCATGATGGAGCAGTGAAGCAGTCCTGTGCAAAGACTCAAGACACCACTGGTATGAGCTCTGAATACTGAAAGTCTATGTTAAATAGCTGCTCATTTGATTCATCTTAATTAAATTTTATATAAATGGTAACTTAAAGGCCCACTCAAATGAATATGTTGTTTTTAACATGTTCTTGTAGCACCTCCACCTTCCACCAAGTCCTATCAAGGAGGAAATGACAACAAATAAACAGAGTAGAGGAAACAAAATTCCAGGAGTCCTGTAGACGCTCAGAAGTGAAAACTTATGTCAGGGAGAGCTGGAACAAAGAAATCTCAACAATTAAAACAAAGGACCCATCATCTGTGGTTGACCACCTTAAAGACCCACTCCAATGAGAATGGCGTTTTTTATGTTTTTAACATGTTCTTGCAGCATTTCTCTCATGATGGACGTATATGAGGAAAATTAAGATTAAAATCTTGTTTCTGATTATTTCTTTATACAAATTATTGTGAATCAAGAGTAGACTCCAAAATTCTGTTTGAAAAAGCTTGTAGATGTGATGTAGAAGCTATTACGGCAAGCTACAAACTCCTTGCTCTGCTCCATTTTGATGCATCCACTTGTAGACAAATAAATCCATCCATCTCTTCTTTTTCCTTGTTTGAGCTGAGATCTTGATCAAAACTCTACAGCTGGATAGCTGCAATATTGTTCACCATTTTTGCTGCACCGCTAATGTTAGGTTGGGCTTTTTAGCTGGAAAGTGAGAACAGATGGATGTCAGATAGCAGAGGAGGGGTTACTCCAGATCAACAGCCCCGCCCTCAACTCAGAGGTGAATTTCTAATTAACTACTGCTGCTCTGCAGAGACTATGTTCTAGAAAACAACACAGTTTTTTCCATTTTGCCACATTTGCCTCTACTTTTGTTTAAACAGCAACATTGACATCTTTCTTGTTCTATAACTTGTTGGTTTTTGATCCACAGATTTCACAAAGAACTTGAGAAGTTTAAGCTCTGTACTTTGAAATCTAAGCTTACACAGTGGCTCATTTTGCTACACAACCTGCATACAGATTTAACAGTTCAGCATAATACATACATTAGTCCTTATGGACTTGGAAGACTTGCCTTTCCAGTCCAGTCTAACCTACTGTCTATTACAGTTCTTCAAAGTTGTTCCAAACGGAAGTTGGGATGTTCTCGAACAGTTCTTGTTGCATTTGACTTCAGTCACTTCTGCACTGCCTGTTGCTTTCAAAAACACACATCAATTTGTGTCAGATCCAGAGGCGACCGCAAACACTCCAGAACCAGAATTGCCTGCCCCCCCCCCCAGGTGTTAATGACATGCGGGAAAAAAAACCCTCAGACAACAAAGGAGCAAAATGTTGGGCCTCAGGGACTTGTGACTTAGTGAGAGGCCTCTCAGGGGAAGAACCAATAGCTGTAAATTCAGTTTGATGATGCTGATATTATTATTGTTATTATGATACAAATAAATAAACTGTTTGGTTTAAAAAAAAAAAAATCAAGTGCCTCGAGGAAAATGTTTGTTTTTATTGTACTTAATTGTTTTAAAGGGTTCAAGTTACAGTAAAGAATCTAAAAATGTTCAAAATTGAATTACTAGAGTAGACGCGATGAGTTATTTAATTAGATACTGGAATAATCTAAAATCTGTTGCAGTTAGAATTTATAAAATCAGAAAAAAAAACTCTTGTGAAAGGCATTTACAAATGTTCAAATAAACGCAGAATAAAAATAGACATATTTTTGTGTTGATACTTTTTGATACTACCTGAACATGCATCATCGTGATCACACACTTCTAAATAGACATTTCTGTAAATATCCAAGAATCAACCAGAAAGCTGTTTTTCATCTGTGGTTCCTCAAAGTGTTTTTTTGTAAACCAAGAGTAATATTTAAAAACAGTGTGAAAACCTTCTAAATCTGGCAGTGAAATAAATAAGGGAGATTATAATTTTGTTTTCTTACATTTTAGCTGAAATGAATTTAGCATTACATCTTAATTTTTGATGATATGAAATTGAACATCTTTTTACTTTTTTAGCCTTAATATTCACAGCAAAAGACAAAAGGTCTGAGCTTTAACCTGAAAGAAATAGAGAGCACAGTTGGTTCTATAGACACCAGCATGCAGATGTTGCTGCTTTACCAGCTGTTTTCTCAGATCAAACCAAGTGAGTTTCATGTGACAACAGCGTCCTGTAAAGGGATGAAGTCTTGTGGAAGTAGACAGTTTTCTCATGAATGCAGAATGTTTCAGTTCTGCAATTAGTAAATGCCTGTTTAGAATTGGATCCTAAAATAACTCCCATCAGGCTTTCAACCCTCCGTCTCTCGCAGCCGGTTGGATTACAGGACAGACATTTTCTCAACAAACTAAAATCCAGCAGAAATTAATAAACTGTTGTGGCACTTTATTTACTATAAAACATATTAGAAACATCTGGGACTTGACTCAAACAAACTTACAGGCCAGACTGCAAACATAGAAGCAGACGCACTCGCAGTCTTTAGAAATTTCCTTTTAAGCTTTTCTTTGTTTTTAAAAGTCAGAACAAAAGTGTGGATCTGATTGGTAAGTCCTACAGATTCTTTGCCCAAAATAAAGATCAAGACCTCGGTGTCTCCTTCTTTATCAGCATGCTTGGCCAGAACTTTGCAGAGCATCAGGGTCCAGAAAAGAAGTTCCTGTATCCTGAACTCCACCTCATACTAAAGAGTCAAAAGCTGTGTGTTTGACTTCAGGCCAGATTTAAAACAATTACCTTTTGTTGTTTGGGAAAAAGATCGCTTGAATAAAAATAATTTTAAGATCATATTTCACCTTACCCCTGCGACAGACTGGCGACCAGTCCAGGGGTGTACCCTGCCTTCGCCCATGAGTAGCCGGGTTAGGCTCCGGCAACCCCGTGACCCCGAAAGGGATAAAGCAGATTGGAAAATAAATGGATGGATGAATATTTCACCTTAATACAGTTTAGACACCAAATCAACTTTAAAAAAAAGAAAAAAAACAAAAAAAACCTCTGTGGTTTCCTGGATTCAGTTTTGACATATTTCAAGGCAAACATCAATTGAACTTCCTTAAACTTCACTGTGATTGTATACCTGAACATTTTACAGCCACAGATCAGATTATTTTAATGTGCATTCCATTCATCCGGTCTAGAACATATCTGAGTTTGCATTCTGAATGTGCAGTGAAGCCCAGAGACAAGCAGGAGAACCAACACACGGCTGCAAGCCAAAACAAAAGCCCTTTCTCCTTCTCTCTTTCTGGGCTGCATTCAAGTGGCCAGTCTCAGCTGATAAAGTGACATTGGATCCTCTCAGGTCAACACTTCCCGTCTACTTATCTCTGCTCCTGTCTGCCAGACATTCATTCAAACAGCAGCTTGGCCCATGCTTAGAAAATAATATGTGAAATGCTGACCAACCAGTCATCAATGCTGCTTTAGGAGTGATCATTATAGAACTCAGATTGTCATAAAAAAATCTGATTTCGGGCAGTGGTGTGAGAAATGGTGCACTGCTTCAAGCAACTCACAAATCAAGTTTCCAAGAAAAAAAATGGCTAAATAATGAAAAAAAGGCGAACATGTTTACAACTCAGTTAAAACTCAGTTTGAGCTGAGAAACCCATACACTATGTTACCAAAAGTACTCGCTTTACCCATCCAAATGATCAAGGTCAAGTGTCCTAATCACTTGGCCTGGCCACAAAGAATGGGCGGCTCTCAGGAGGTCAGTGAATTCCAGTGTGGAACTGTCATAGCATGATACCTGTGCAACAAAGTCATGTCTCGTCTCCAGTCATGAGATTTCCTCGTTCCTAAATATTCCTGTCTATAACTGTCAGCTCTATCATAACAAAATGGAAGAATTTGGGAACAAGAGCAACTCAGCCATAAAGTGGTAGGCCACATAAACTGACAGAGATGGGTCAGTGGATGTTGAAGCTCATGGTGCAAAGAGGTCGCTGACTTTCTGCACAGTCAATCACTACAGAGCTCCAAACTTCATGTGACCTTCAGACCAGCCCAAGTACAGTACACAGAGCTTCATAGAATGGGTTTCTATGGCCGAGCAGCTGCATCCAAGCCACACATCACCAAGTGCAATGCAAAGCGTTGAATGCAGTGGTGTAAAGCACGCCACCACTAGACTCTAGAACAGTGGAGACATGTTCTCTGGAGTTATGAATGATGCTTTTCCATCAGGGAATCTGATGAACCAGTCTGGGTTTGGAGAATGGAACATTTCAAACTACATGGTGCAGAGTGTGAAATTTATTGTGTGGGGTTGTTTTTCAGGACTTAGGCTTGGCCCTTTAGTTCCAGTGAAAGGAACTCTGAATGCTTCAGGATACCAGAACATACTGAACAATTCCATACTCCCAACTTAGTGGGAACAGTTTGGAGCGGGCCTCTTCCTCTTCCAACATGACTGTGCATCAGTGCACAAAGCAATGCCCATAAAGACATGGATGACAGTCTGGTGTGGATGAACTGGACTGGCCTGACCTGTACCTGATAGAACACCTTTGGAATGAATTAGAGCGGAGACTGAGAGCCAGAACTTCTCCACCAACATCAGTGTATAAGCTCACCAATACGCTTTTGGAAGAAAGGTCAAAAATTCCTATAAGCACACTCCTCAACCTTGTACACAGCCCTCCCAGAAGTGCTGAAGTTGTAATAGCTGCTAAAGGTGGACCCATGTCATATGGAACTCTATGGGTTAGGAATGGGATGGTACTTCAGGTAATCTGTGAGCAAATACTTATGGTAAAATAGTAAATTAAAATAGTGTTGTTTTATCTTTTTTTAATTTGACATTTAGTTATCAATCATAACAATTTTATAAGAGAAAAATGTTTGAATTGGCAGTTAGATTTTACACATCTGCCCTTACGGATGCATATGGGCAGTCTGCAGGCAAAAAAAAAAGGGAAAATCTGTCAGGAGCATGTAGGTGGCTCACAGGAACCTTTAAGATTGTAGGCCACTCGATGAGCCCATAAGGCAAAAATGTTCATGCAGGTTTGCATCTTCAGGGATGCTGCAAGTGACAAGTTGTAGTAAACAGTTAAACAGTAGGTAAGACCCAGGTGTGGCGTACAGATTTTTCATTTATACAACACCCTGCACATCCCTTGTGGACAGCCTGGCTCTTAGAAATGAGAAAATTAGACAATCATAGCATTATTCATGTGGAGATCCTACAGACACTTATATCACATCCACACCCACTACTGGACTGCTGCATAAAGAGCACCATACAACAGCATCAGCTGTACGTCATAAGTGCACACAACTTAAAGTGTTCTTGCAAATACGTCACAATACCCTTACTACCCATTAATGGCACGTTCCATTTTCATGATGTCCCTTAAGATGATCACACGGGCAAAAAAAGAAAATGTAAGACACGCCTGCGCTCTCCTTAAAATGCAGCCTCTTCTCTGTTTTAATATGGTGAGGCAATCCAAAACCCCCCAGCACCTGTAATGGTCTACCCCTGTATGGGTGCATGTGACTAGGGCATCATTTGGTCCAAAAAAACTCAGCAAAGATGTGACCAGTCCTTCTGTTTCATCTTTTTTCTTCATCACCTCTTTGTTTAAGTGACTCAGATCACCTGGAGATCTCCAAAGCTTCAGTTTGCATTCCATATATTTGTTTAGACCCACATTTAACAAGCAGAAGAGTGTAAGACAAAATCAATCAACACCCAATGCCAAAAACTTACTCAGACAAAACATGGAGCATCCAAAGTTGAACCAAAATGCGCTGAGACAATTCATCACAAATGATGAAGTTTTTCCACTGTTTTTCTTTGAGTTTCAGTCTTCCATGCCTGAGGCATCTGGTGACTTAACAAGCAGGGACTGGACTCTTCTCTTGTTTGATTGCTCTCCCGGTAACAGGATCGTTGTATGGAAAAACTGCTAGATCAGAACGCCGCCGTTGCTGGGTAAATATACATATCTAGATTGGTTTCATTACACATTTGCAAGCATTTCTCATGGTTGATGACATAAAATAAAAGGCTTCTGTTTGGCAATGAAGAAAGGCAGGATAAAGGGTCAGATGATGACAGGTGCACCTGGACTTGATTAATGGTTATTGTTAATCAGAGCAGCGTTTGTCAGCACACGAACCCTCAGGCGTCCTCCTTCATGTGGAGATCTTCTGTTACCTGAAGACGCCTGACAAAGGGGCTGCAGGCTACAGCGCTCATCAACACACATGCACACACACAGACAATGAACATGCTCCTACAAAGGGCCAATCAAACCACAGGGTCTGTAAATCTTACGGAGACACAGGCATGCATGCAGGCTGGCTGGGTCTTGCCCAGGAAGACGGTTTGATCTGGAAAACTTCAGGATGACACATTTCTGATTATTCAGGACTCGTGAAGACAGACGTCCACTGCTTATGTGAGAAGATACAATAAACACAGAAACCAGATGTCAACAACATAAGGAGCCGTTTGAAGTCTGTCTGCACTGCTGTAGGTGATGAAATGACGCAGAACTCACTGTTTGACACTCTGGTGAGTGCATGCATACATGTAAGTGTTCACATGTCTCAGTATGAATTGAAGGCGGCATCAAGATTATTGTGCTTAGGGATTTTTATTCCCTTGGAACACTCATTTCAGAATAAAAAGAGCAAGCAAACTGGCTTTCGACTTCTCAGGATGTGCAAGGAAAGTTTGAAAGGAAAGGTGTAGAAGACTGTGGTGAGAGCAGCCATTATGTTGGTTTAGAGACTCTGATGTAGAGCTGGATGGAGATCTGGAGGGAGCAGAGATGAAGATGTTGAGGTTCTCTTTGGGAGTGACCAGGATGGAAAGAATCAGGAATGAATCCATCAGAGGAACAGATCATGATAGATGTTTTGGAGATAAATGCAGGGAATCAGATGGAGATGGTTTGGAGACCTTGAGATGAGGAGAGGTAATGATGTTGGTAAAAGGATGCTGAAGTTGATACCTGGAAAATGGTTTAAAGCAAGATCAAAAGAAAAGATACTGCATGTAGTGAAGGTGAATACAAATGAGAGAATGAGATATAAACAGTAAAGCCTAAAGAAAGCACCAAAAAAGGAAGCTAAGGAAGAACAAACAGTAATAGTAGAACAATATTTTATCGCTGTCTATAAGAAAAAAATATATAGGCTAAATTGGTAAATATGAAAATTTCTTCAGATAAACTTTGTCTTATCTATTATTAAAAGAGAGTATTTTAAAATATAGTGTTACTGTAAAACATTGTTTCACAGTCTTGTTAATGTAGCTATGTGTATCTGTCTTCATAAGTTTGTGCAGTTTAACAGTCACACAAAGTCACAGATGCTGATTACCACACATGTAATATGAAAGTCTTGCTCTTTTGTTCCTTTTTTTTCCGCTCTCATAAATCAGACTCATTGAGAACTTCCATGAAAATAATCACGTGTGAGACAAACATCCCCAAATACAGCATATTTTAATGGTGCACAAATCTCTGGATCCACACGCCTGGCCTCTGGAGGTGAACATGTTTTTCCTGATCAATATTTGCAACCAAGTTTCTGAAAAGAGAATTTTTCTGGTGGAACAGGACAGGAGGAGAGAGGCCTCTATCATCTCAAATAGTTAGCCAATCAGAAAGTCAGAAGGTTTTATGGGGAACATCAATCAGTCGATCAAAAATGAGATGTGATCAACAATTTAGACAAGGATGATGAAAGTGCGGGGGGAAATGGCATTTGTGTTATTTACAAAAATGTGATTTTTTTAAAGTAAAAAATATGTCACTTTTTAACTCTTCCTCGCTTTTTTCTTTTTAAGTAGTATCTGGTGCTTCACTCATAAGTGACTCTCCCTCTGGACTGAGTGAGGTCCTCTCCTGGTCACACTGTCCCTCTCCTGTCAAAGTCTCCTCTTCTCTTTGGTTAACAGTGATTGTGTCCTCACATTCTCCTGTTTGGCTCCAAGGTTTTAAAATATTCTTCAGAAATGTTGCCTCAAAATCTTTTGAGAAAGACAGACTTGTGCATGCGCATCCAAGAATGTAGGTGTTTAGGCAGACAAATATGCTCCATTTGTAAGTATTCTTCCTCACACATTAGTAAGCTTTTTTTTTTGCAAGTTCTGAAGCTGTTTGCTTTTTGAATGGGAAATAAGAAAACATGCGACTTTCAAATGAAATGCATGCAACTCAGCATCTGTGAGTGACAAAAAATAAATAAATAACAGAAGTGTGACTTTCAAATTAGATGTGTGCACCACATACACACACTTTACAGCAACAGATTTCCTTCCATAGAGCAGCAGCTTCATGCAGGACAGAGCTCCTCCAACACTCCAGTCAAGCAGCTGTTCATGTTAGCACTCCTGCTACTCCTTCGCTTCTATCACATGACCCTTTCTAGCAGTATCTATTGCAAAAATTAGACTGAATGATAAACGGTGGAGCTCAATAATGAGAGGCTCCATTCTCCACTGTAAAGGTGTCAAACAGCTGCTGACAAGTGAGCTCTGTGAGCTCTTTAAAGCTAAATTACTTTTAACTTAATCTGAAGTTGGTTTAAGAGCAGTTGGATATTTGTTTCATTTTAAATAGAAAAACAAAAAAAACATGTTTCATTTTTTGTTTTTATGTTTACTATGTGTTACAAAATAAAGCGTTTACTGTCCAAATGATGAGGTTTATTCTTTGAAAAAGTTTGTTTCTTAAAAATATGTTAAAAAAACGGAGGAAGCCATTTTGTTATCCAACACTACAGTGATTTTAAACTCAGAAGTAGGAGAGACTTGATATTGTATCTTCTGTCAGAAACAAAAGTTGAAATATCTGTACTTTATCAGCCAATGAACTTAGAAATGTCAGCATCAGACATTGGCTAATATCCTGTACTGTGCACCCTCAATTGGGTTTATGTAATCTTCCTTGCCTATTATCTGAAATTAGGGCTCTTGTCACCTCACTATGGATGTGTCCTGCATGTGAGCAGAAATTTTATTTTTTTACCCAACCAGCTGCCTTTTTTAAGGAGTGTTTTAAATTAGACAGCTGCTTAAAAGACTTCACCTTCCCTTATGCTTGTTTTATTAATTAGGAAATACACACTGTTGAAGTTCAGCAGCCTCACTACAGAAGAACAGAGCTTTTTAATTTGAATGTGTACAGGCTCTTGAAACCAAATGAACTGAATCCTTACAGCAGGTGTTCAAAGAATAATCATTGCATGTTAAAAAATTTAAGGAAAGTAAATCTATTGTGTGTTTCTATAGTATTTGTGTTTTAGCAGCATTGCAGAAGAATTACCTTTTCATTCTGTCGCCTTTCACCTTGAACATGCAGGCCTTTTAAATCCAGCAGCAGGCAGCCCAGCAGAAGAGACCGTCCCACATGGCAGAGCATGACTGCAGGAGACACTGCAAGTCTGTGCTCTGCAGCTCTGCTCAGGCTGGAGTCTGATCAGGCTGACACACCCACACACCTACAGCTCCCTCAGAATACACTTTAGAGCAGATAAAAACCCAAACTTATGAGCTCTCAGCCAGGTCTTAAGGATGGAAAAAAAACCAACAAAGGCAACCCCAACTCAGCTGGACTCCAGAGCAAACTTTAAATAAAAACACATTCTGCTCCTGCACACATGCATCCTTCTGTAAAAGGCTGAAATCCAAAATGTCCCAAATTATTGTCAGACAGGGAACTTCCGATCACCAGAAAAAACTACTTAACTACAAAACTAAAACTACATGGTCCTGCTTGGCCGGATGGCCCTGCAGGCGCATTTCCTCCATCAGCACTAATGTGCGGGTGTGGGGGGATCTTAGTCGCCGCTGCTGCTTTAGTGGGGGTCTTGGTGAGAGTATGGCCAGGAACTCTCCCCCCTTTTTTCTCTTTTTACATTTCGTCCTTCACCTCAGCAAAATATAAACATTCACCTGAACACAGGTGTGGGCTCACCTTTGCACAAATAGTGAAATGCTTTACATGTGTTGGCTTTTTATGCATAAGTGTGTGTGTGAACTGTAGTTCTTTTGTGTACATGTTGACAAGTTTGTAGACTCTTGGAGCTAACAGGTATGTTTGTAACATCTGTGGACAGGCCCTGCCCATTTTAGACAAACATTCAAACCTGACTGCAATGATTATAAACTTCCAGCATCTTGTTGCCTGTTTTTTTATCACCCCCCCCCCCATAAATAAATAAATAAATAAAATAAAATAAAATAAAATAAAATAAAATAAAATAAAATAAAATAATAATAATAATAATAATAATAATAATAATAATCCTCTATTTTCTTTAACCCACCCTTTTTCCCCTGTCTTTTGTGCCATTACCCCCGCTCTTTAACATCCTTCTCTCTTCTTCCCCCTTCTTCTTTTCCATCCGGTTCAACAACAACAAAAAAAGGATACAAACATAATCATTAATAAAGTTCAGCCTAAATTACAGAAGGGGTTTATACAAATGAACTCCATGTGTGTAACAGCAAAATCTGTCTAACACTGGAGGCTCTCAGCTCATATCTGTTTGCTAAGTTGTTGGACAGGACAAGTATAAAAAAAAAGAAAGCTTCTTATACTGTTGACAAGGGAACGTAAAATCTCTCCAAACAGATGATGGAAGGGAATCCCTGCCGTTTCCATGCATGGAAGAAGTTAGATGGGAGTTAGGAAAGCTGGGAAGGCAGAGATTCCTTAAAACAGCCACAGCTGAAGGAATGGGGGGGGGGGGGGGGGGGGGG
>BSAI01000108.1:22391066-22421855 GCA_036245035.1 Adrianichthys oophorus | reverse complement strand
TATATATATATATATATATATATATATATATATATATATATATATATTTAATCACAGGTTATTCAAGTAATAAACAGACCAATCAGAGACTTCAGCAAAATAATGTGGTGCCCACTGGCCACGTCGAATGTTAGAAACATTTGTTGTCTCCCGTGCTGCTTTCAGTGGAAGGGGTGTGGCTTTCCAACAAGCTCACCCCTGATTAGTGAGAGTGGTTGCCATAGAAATGATGACTCAGACCGGCTCGGACCAATCACTGCTTACTAACGTCGTCTGGTTCCAACATGGCAAATAAACTGACTTTGTTTTGTTGGAACCGGAGCTAAGGCATTTTCTTGAGTGATGTCACAGCTGCTTTGTCCATCTCTATAAATGACAATGTTCGTAACATTAGACAACTGGTTGCTGAATATTATACAGTTTTTTATTATGGAGTAAAGACTCCTGGTTTTTGTCTGTTAAATGCAGATTTGTTTTTTTTTTCTCTGAACTCAAAGACTCTTCTTCTGTCTCCTTACTGACTTTTTTATGCAAAATTAATTTAAATGGGAAAATTAAAATGTAGGCTGTGCTTTTTCATCTGCAGTTCAGTACTACTTAATGTTCCACGAACTGGTACCGGTTTGTGTTTCAGGGGTTGTGTATCACAACACTGCCTCATGTGTGAACAATTTTATGCATCCCTGTGTGTCCCAGGGACCTGGTGGTCAGTGCACAGCATACACCTGTTGGCTCTAGATTGTCAGGATGCATCAGAATCAGTTTGCTCCTGGGCCATATTCTAGTGTCTGTGGACACATTAGTTGGGGGACTGTGATCAAAGACAGCCAGTGCTGTGGGTGTTTACAACCAATTAGGAATTGTATCAAAACTAATTTGTGCAGCTGGAGTCCACAATTGTATACATATATAGGATGATTTTCAAGGGCTTCACCACAGTCTGAAAATGTACCTCAAATTTTTATTTTTATCACACGGTACACTAAAAAATGAGCCCAAGGTGGTGGTGTTGGCAGTGCTTGGCCTGCAGTGAAAGCTTTAAGATGATCCTTATTAAAAATAGCAAACTCTGCAGCAATGATGAGCTTCTGAAATTGTGAACTTTTCTGATTGAAAGGACATTGTTCAGGGTTCAGTTGGACTGGAACTCTTTCCCTTGTATTTCTTGAACAAACACTTTTGCCATAAAGATCATTGTACCAGTGACAGCAGAAGTACATTCAACTGTTTGCAAGCCACAGAAATTATTAGACAGCAGACTCAGATTTCAAGAACTCTGCCCAAAAGCAGAGCGGTGGACGGACATGAGAAAACTCTTGGAGACAGTGATGAGCATGGCTGCTTATTTTCTTGAAACTAATAACAGAAAAGTAATCAAAAAAAACAAAAGAATACAATGAAACCAATCCCCTGGCTTGTGCACAATGCTTTGCCAACAAACCCACAACTTTAAAAGCACCAGACATGTAGTCCCCTGCCATTAGACTGCAGCTTAATCTGAGAAACCAGGCGGTTGCATTTTTATTCATATGTAGCATAAATGCATGCTTTTCTAATGTCCTGAAAAAAGAAGCTGCTGGTTTGCTTGTGTTAATATTCTACTCACAGTTTGGTCAAAGCTTAAAATGGACTCCTCCCTAGAATCCCCCTGCAGGTCTTTCAGGTCATTTGAGGACAGCAGAAGTCTCTGAGAGGAAGACAGGTGGTGCACATTGATGAAAAACCAGACACTATTCATGCAACTGCATCAAAAAACCCTCAGGATTCAAGAAAGCTTTTACCATAAACTCACTCTAAGTCCATTATTATGCTGAAGCTAGTTTAAAGTCAGCACATGGACTGCAGGAGTCAGAGCGTCTCACGCCACCTCAAACGCTTTCAGTTTCACGTTGGAGCTGCGTATACTGAGTTTAAAACTGTTCTTCTTTTTAGTCATTTCCATTTACTGTTCCTCACCTCAGAGGCCTTCATGGTATGTGCAGAGGAGCGAGGGGACTTGAGGGCGGGCTTACTGCAGAGGGGTGGGTGGTGGCTGCAGTGTTGATTGGCGCCATCTGGGTCACCCAACCGAATGACCAGCTGCCGAAGATGACCCTGTATCAAATATTGCAAAAAAAGAAATTAATTTAGTTTTTGCTTTTGTGGTTTTTTTTTTCTTGTTAGTGAAGTTACAGTTGACTGCGGGTACTAAAATACAATACCCATATTTTAAGCTCAAATTAACAGAAGAATTCTTACTTTAAAATATCTCTAACACATAAGAAAAATAAGATCAAATGTGGAAGGAAACAATATTTATATAGCATCCATAATCCCATAACTTATTCTAAAACATCATAAGTCATATTAAATAATTACAATGAGAAACTACGATTTTGAAAAGTTTTAAATAACATTAAAATGAATGGCAATAACTCAGCTTTGACATCACATATTCTGTATGAGGCGGCCATGGCGTAGAGGTAGAGTAGTCAACCCCTGATCGGAAGATCGCAGAGTCAGTTCCCACCATGCCTGCCTAGTGTAGAAGTGTCCTTGGGAAAGACACGTAACCTCACATTGTTCCTCGTGGTAATAGTTTTGCGCCGGTGTTAGGACACAAGGAATCAAGAACACGCCTAATTCAGGTCCTTCAACTCGATTTTAGCATATGATGTTCACATTGGACTGTCACTACTTGATACTTGGGCACGTATCTACAGTTGGAAGAGGCTCGGTGTGAAATGTTAAAGCGGGACGAATCTTGCTCCAGGCTTTTTCTTTCACAGCTCTATTATGATATATAAAATACTTTGTGTAATTTAATTCTAGCCAGTCACAACCACAACTGTTAATTTCTCCTCCATGATCAATATTCAAACTGTTCGCCCTTCTATAAATTAAAAAAGGATGATACCCATACGTATATGTATTCAAAGATAAAACCCTAAATCCCACACCCTCTGCATATGAACGTGCCTTCCTCCTCTCATTCCTCTACCAATAGTAGTTCCACCAGCATCTTGTAGGTAGACAAGGGGTTGCCGGTAACCTGGGCAACAACTGATTAGTTTGAAAGTTCTGCTTTATGATTTGCATGATTGATGGTTTGGTTTTACATCCTGACATGGTCCTCTGATTTACCCAGACTTGAGGCAAAGGGTACAGGCACTGAATGTGCTTCCTGATAGTTGAATTCATTGATTTAAAAAAAAAAAAAAAACTTTCTTAAAAGTAGAACCATGTTCCTGATAATTGTTTGTCATACAGAGGACCAGAAAATACCCAACTATTTGGTATATAAGGTCAAACCAAGCCACTGAAGTTCATTTTAAAAATTTGTCAAACAGGTTGCCACTCTATTTAGCAAAAGTTCTTCAGAAGTTCAGACACATTTTTTAATACTTCCTCAGGATTTCATCGGTTTTGCAGTTTGAAACAAAGAAAGGAAGTTTTAACTTTATCCTACAGTTGCAGCACTACACATGTTTAAAGTGGCTTCACATGCCTTGAATAACGATGTGGAACAATGTTTTTGAGAATTTTTTATCATAAAGAAGACCAGAAAATACTTAACTATACAGGTCAAAACCCATGTCAATGCATAGCAGGATGAACTGACAGGTAGTGCATCCTGTGGTCATGAATTGATGAAAGAATTAGAGCAGCAGTTTCATGGGTATACAGATTTTTTTTTTTTGCTTCTTATCATCCTTGCTGAAAACAGTCACACTTATAAGCATCAAACACTTGATGAATGGAGCAGTGACACTGGCTGGAACAATTGTGTTCATTGTGAAAACAAGTGTTACAGATGGGAATGAAGAAAACAAAACATTAAACACGTGGGTTATTACACCAAAGAAGCATCTGGCTTTGAATTTGGGGCCCTAAAGTAAAGATAATTATTCACAAATTATATTTGGAAACCCAATTCTGGAAAAAAAAAAAAAAAAAGTAATGATCCAATTACTCGCAAATATCAAATTTGGATAAACTTCCTGAATTTGAAATATATTTTAAAGGCTCAGAAAGAGCTGCGGTGTTTGATTGGGTGGGGTGTTGGTGATTACTGTGGGTGGTGTCTGGGTGGAGCTGCTTAACCTTTTTTCTTCGTGTTTGGAAAAAAGCAAACACTTGAAAAGCTGCCTCTTACTTCAAAAGGAGTCTCAAAAGCCTCAATGATGCCTCCGACCATGAGCAGGCCATCGGTGTCGATCCCCATGCCAAGGTTCTCCCAGTCCACGCTCTCCAGCAGAGAGCAGTCAGCGTACAACGACAGACGTTTAGTGGACGCACTGACCGCCACATGATGCCACTCCCCGTCACACAGACCCCCCACCGGGAACCTGAAACACATACATTAGCTGTGATTACATGATTTCTGAGTTTCTGGATTTGACTTTTTTTTATCAATAAATAATCAAAGATTATTCAGAGGTTACTGTTAAAGAAGAAGATTAATAACCATATGATTGAGGTTAAACTAAATTCTTTGGTTAAAATATATAAAGAAAAAAAGGCCTACATTTTATTTTATGAGCAAAAAAGTCCAGCAGACAATCCCAGGTCCAGTTTTTTTAAAAGATTATCTGTGATCTGTATCCACTTTTTAGCTGTGTAGTATATTTACATTTTTAGTGTTATATCCACTTTAAAGCTTCCATGTTTGATGACTGGAGGGAGCGGGGATCAAACCGCCAATTGCCAAGGTTAGGGACCACTGATACAGGTTACTTGTGTTTCATTTTCAGGGTCATTTTGTAATTTAGCTCATAATGTATCCTGCGTAATTCTCATTGATAGTTTTTTTTTTATTCTAACTCGACAACATTTAACTTTATTTGCAAATGAATGACATTTGATTAGCAGCTCACAGCTGTTGGAGAAACACCACAGAGGGAGAGCAGAAAAGGGTGATCCACAGACGAAATGAACTCATTGAGTGAGTATGAAGCTGAGCGTGTCCTTCACAAACACAAAAATGGAGGAAGTGGAGATGTGCAAGTCAGCAGACAGTATCAGGAAAAAAAAGGGGGAATTTATTTCTAAAACTCTCATTAATGATGCTAAATCTCTGAACACATTGATTCATATAAAATGGAAACATGCTTGTTTGAAGTGCCACTATAAAAACTATTAAATTCTTTCTTTGCTGACAATGCAAAATGATACAGTCTGTGTCCTCGTTTCTGTTTTGGAACCCGTCAGTGAGGCATTTCATTCAAGTGCTGTGGTCCCCAAAAGGCAGGAAAAGATGGCAAATAAATAATTACATCAAAGAGACAGCTCAGTGGAGCCATTTTCAGCAGAAACAGATGCACAAAAACATGTTCTGTAAGGTCTTATCTTTCTTCAAGACATATTTGTAAATCACTCAGACAAGTACCAGGACTGGGCACACGACAGATTTTGTAAACATCTTGAAATCAGCATTTTTTTCTAAGTAGGAAATGTGTAACAGTACGAACATGTCTGGGTTTGGATCATCAAAACTGAAACATTATGGGCACTTTTACCCAATAATTCACAAAGGCTAATGTCTTTCATCTCTCAAAGGCTTCCATTAACTGACTCAGTACATGACATTTCTGCTGCCAAACAATTCTGACATTTTTCCAAAGTTACTCTGACAATAATATTATATTCTTTCTCTGTTGCAAAAAACATGATGATTAGAGCTTTTGTGGTCTGAATTTTGCACTTCCACACAAGCCTGTCTAATGAAAACATGCTGATGAAGATTGTCTTCTGATTCTGCCTGTAGATCTTTTGAAATGTGCAGTGAAGAATTCATTTCACACTCGGACAGATACATGGGGAAATAAGATAAAGAGACTTACTCATAGTGTTGCTGCTGAGTTCCAATAAAGATGACAGCACGGGCGCTGATCCGCAGCTGCAGCATGATGTGGCTGTCAGGGCTTAGCATGGTCAAGACACTGCACTCTTCTCTCTGATGACTCCGAAACTGCACCAGCAAACTGAACTCATCTGCAAAACTAAACAAAAGTCCCTGCTCCTTTACTTTGTTGCATTTTAGCAGCTCATTTTAGGGGTTTATGTGTTCATCTAATCCTCTTCTCTGCAACGTCCTTGTTCACACTATCTATCCTAATGGACTCCTTCTCTGCATCCCTAAGTTTCCACTTTAAACTTCCTCTAGACCTCTTTCCTAGTAGCTCCAACCTCAGCATTTTTACTGCCCACATCATCCAAACCATCTCCATCTGCTTCCTTGCATTTATCGCCAAAACATCTACCATGATCTGTTCCTCTGATGGATTCATTCCTAATCCTCTCCATCCTGGTCACTCCCAAAGAGAACCTCAACATCTTCATCTCTGCTACCTCCAGCTCTGCCTTCTGTCTCTGCATCCGAGTCTATAAAACCAACAACATGGCTGCTCTCACCACAGTCTTCTACACATTTCCTTTCACTCTTGATGACACTCTTTACATCATGCCTGAAACACCATTATTCTAAAAGACCACATTCAAATTCATTACAAAAGACTCTTCTGTCATAAAATTTCAATCAAATGATTCAGGATAAATGATGCCAATCATGTGTCTGTTTTTTTTTTCTTTTAATGAGGTGTCTTGCTCTGATGTCATTATTTTACAAATAAATAAACTTGACAAAGTTTGACCCATGCAGGAGTACAATTGTGAGTACAATTAACTATATTAAGAAAAAAATTGTCTAAATTGTAAATAGTTAAATACGTTATTTATCAAATAAATGACAACCCTAATCTGTTTCTAAACAGTAAACACATTTTTAAAAATTTGCAGTTTGAACTCTAAGAAATTAACCAATCAGAGGAAACTCAGCGTAAGTGGGGAGGGCTATCACCCAAAACAACTTCACCCCAATAGACATTTAGTGAGAGAACTGAGGGTGGGGTTTTCTATGTAGAAATTTTAAACAAATGCAACAAATACTTCTGCAGCAAATTTGAATAAGATCAGGATGAAATAATCTTAACAGTCTTAATACACCAATATGTTTCCTTTTCAAAACACACCTGTCGGTGAAGAGCTGCTGAATGGGAAGAGCCAGAGTGGAATACTGTCCCACTTGGAGGACCGGACACATGCCATCCTCCACTGTCAAGGAGGCATTGCTGCTGTCCGACACTAGATGGGAAAGCTCCTGCAGAACGTCCACTTCCTCTGTAGAGCGTAAAGGAAAATACAATTCATGAAAAACATAAGAACATTTTACTTTAGGTTTCATCCATGTGGCTGGGTTACTGAGTTCTTATTGAGTAGTTACTGAGTGACTCATTGTTTTTCTGGTTCTGGAAATGTGTAAATTATTCAGGTCATTAAAAGAAGGTTAAACATTAAACAAAATAAATAAATAAGTGCAGATTTTAAATTATTATTTAATTCACTAAAGAATTCAGTGTAACTTTTTAGGGGGGGGGTTGCAACAGGGTTTGAGAAATCATGAAGTTCTCCCAGAGAGGCTGGAAAGTTAAAGCTAACGTGATCTGGAGGAGTTGGAAGAAGGCACACCATGTGTCATCCGGAATGAGGAAAGCAGATAACAAGACTTGGTGGTAGAATGACAAATTCAGGAGAGGTGTAAGAGAAAAGGCATGATTGAGTAAAGTGGAACATTGAGAAAACAGCAGACAGAAGTATAGGAAGATGCAGCACAAGGTGGAGGTGGATGTGGCAAAAGGCCAAACCAAAGATGCAGGCTTAGGTAGCACGTGTGAAGATGATGAGGTTCTGACTAGGATCGATAGAAATGAATCCATCTGAATGAACAGCACTGTTGGAGGTTTTGGAGATGAATTCAGGTAAACAAGATCAAGATGCTTTGAACATGTTGATCTAATGTTGGTGTTGTTAGAATTTTTTTTAGGTGTTTGTCTCCCAGTCAGACACTTCCATCAGTCAAAATATTTATAATTAAATCCAAGCACACCCTCAGACCTGAAAGAACTTGTTTGTTGTGAGAATTGAAGACCCCAATGATGAACATTTCTGTTTGACAGAGACAAACAAAGATCCACCAATTGCACCATACGAAGATATGAGCCCACCCCTTACACACTGACTGTTTAACCCTGTAAAGCCTGAACCATTAAATAATTGACAGAAAATTCAAATTCTTTGGATTTGGAGCCTTAATATGTCCTTCTGAACAAATAAGCACCATATTTACATATACATTTTGTTTTGTATCATCTCGGATACATCAAGTCACACAGCTCAAATATATAATTTTTTTCCTGAGCTAACAAAAATATTCCAAGACAAAAAAAAAAAAATACAAGAAATTTGTATTTCCATTCCATTACTCTTGTGGAGGGCTGACAGACTCATGTATCAAATATGATACTTTCGGCTTTAAAGGGCTAAGTCAATTTTTGAAGTAGTTCAAAGTCTATTAATATATATTTTTAACATTTTTTTTTAATGTGAGGATATCCATTTCCTGAAATAGGCTTTCTTTTGGCTTCTTTACCTCCTGTGGAAAGGAACCATGCTCATTCAAATATTCTAGTTGTAAAGACAGCTGGATTCATGTTTTTTTAGCTTAATCTCCATGGAAAAAAAATAGCTCCATCATTATTAATTTCAGAACCTGAGAGCCAGCAAACATGGTAAATCCCGACAGTATCAAAAGAGTGAAGGGATAAAAGTATTTTTTTTCCATTCAGAAAGAAAAAAAAATGGAAGAGAACCTTATAAGGAGTTATCAGTTTTGCAAACTAAGCGTGTTGTTTAGAGACAAAAAGGAAACCCTCGGTCAGAGAAAAGTTTGCATGTCTCTGGTACAAGATCTGTGTAAACGTTTGGGACATTTGAAGCCTAAGTTCACTGCAGACCATGCATTATTCATTCAAAAATGAACAATCAATAGTATCAACTAATCCAAATTTTGAAAATCTTTCAGTAACTTGGAGTTTTCTTCAAAAATGTACTCTCAGTTCTGCAACTCCATCTTATCACTTGCAAAGAGGTTTTTCAATTTTTGCGGGGACTCAAATTGTCTTTACATAAATGCAATAACGTTTTGTTCCTTTTTGTTTTAAGGTTTTTTGACACGTCGTTGAATAATTTATTGATAAATCTATTTCATATAGATTTGTTGCAAGTGTCTTAAACAGTTCTCACTTCTTCTCTCAGTTAAATCGTCAAGACATGGGGAAACAATTTTCTATGATTTTAATCTTCTTTTTCCAGGATGAGCATAATATGTGGTTAGGTCATCAAACAGAGAGGTAGCACCCAATGCAGGGTTGGCCATCAGTAAGTAAAGCCTGCATCAACTTTTGTGCAGAAATGAACAGAGAGACAAAAGCTGTTTTATAAATAAACACAAAATTAACACTGAGAATCAACAGTAAACAGAAGACCAGTAAACTGTGAATCAAAGCTGATATGAGGTCTCTCATAATTGTTTTGACCTTCACTTAACAAAAAAATGGAATGATGTTTTAAAAAAGAACAGAGTATAGCTCTTAAATAAAGACCTCAGCCGAACAGTGGTCTGTTATTTTCTGAATTAGAACAGCTGATTCATCAGAATCTAAAGAAGTTGTCTTTTGTTGCCCCAGGAAATGGAAAATGTTTTCTTCCACGTACAGATCTCCTGCTCAGATAGTCTTAATTACACTACGCTTCTGTGGCAGCGTTCAGAGAAAATGTTTTGCCCTCACGGAGAAACCTCAACAAAGACAGTGGCACATCAATCACACTTTTCGTTAAATGTAAATTCAAAAGATGTTTGAGTCACACTGATGTGTTAAGAGCAAACCGTTTGCCAAAGCTTTAGGTACACTTAAACTCTTTAGGATAAACATTAAGCTGTGCTAAAACTGTTAAAAAGATCATTTTAAGAAAGTACAATGAGCCAAAATTTTATTTTGAAAAGTGTATTTTCAGGTGTTTTAGGGAGATCCAATCTGCATGCATCCTTACTGGAATGAACAAGGATTTATGGGAAAACACAAAAAATTGTCACTGAGGGAAAGGGGGGTGTCAGGGGTCGTCAGTTTTTCTCCTAACCTGTTCTAGTGCAGGGTCACTGCCCTTCATGCTCCAACAAGAACAGTGTTCGTCTGTCAGCTTGCTAACACCTCTGACAGCCCTTCACAGACCCAGCGGTGAACTTTCTAAGCTCACAGCCTCCAGGTGAGGGCGGTTCTGGCAGGTGAAAGGGGGCGCTTGTATAACAGAGCTGCCACAGTTACAGGACAATCATAGTGTTTGTTAAATGGTCAAACAACACCTCCTCTATTAGGGTTTGCTCAGCCTCCACCTTTAGAAGAGACCATTCCCACCGAGCAGGCGGCCCTGACAAACACAATATGTGACAACAAGAGCAGAGCTGAAGCAGATTCAGGCTTTTAAGCTCAGGACAGAAATGCCAACATACAATGCAGAAAAGACAAAAGCACAAACACTTTGCTGCACACAATCTTGCATCTGTGATATGGATGGCTGCACAATATTTCACATTGTGGTTAACAGCCAGTCAACAACAAAACAAAAATCTCACAGAAATTCTTTAGAGTTTTTGGTTTTTATTTTAGAATTTCTTGCAGATCATCAAATACAATGTTAATGATCGCTTTGTTATATTTTTAAAAGCTCTCACGAAACTTTTAGTGACGAAATAAAACATTATTTGTGGCGTAGCTGTCACAAAACCTAAAATGCCAGCAGCACAGCGACCTAAATGCAAGGTTTTTTTTAGCAAATGCTGTACGTGGCCGCGCGGAAGTATTTGTAATTCTATTGTATAAATTGTAATTGCATTTGTAAGTATTTGTAATCAAGGAGGCGGCAGGCGCATTTCCGCACGTGACTTGGTGGCCATGGAGATATTAAGAAAAAGTTTAAATTTTACAGCAACCATTTTTTTTACATTTGTTGGTGGCCACCCGGGCACATTTGGACTTGGTTTTGTGGTAGCAGTCCAGTGACAGGCATTTCTAACAATCAGACGGGCCTATGTCTGATTTCTAACAATTGGACAGTGATACGGGGCAAGGGCCCATGTTAACAGCCCTCATCAAGTGCCCGTACAGCACCAGCGTGGGCAGCGTGGGCTGTTTACATGGTTGGGGGCCCAGATATAACTAAACGTCCATCTAGCAATCTCTGCGATTGTGGGGAGACAGCATTGATGCAGCACCAAACTCATCATAGCAATGATAGCACCACAGCGACTCAGAGACCTGCATATTGACAAAGTCTGTTTGATGCTGAGAAGAATACGAAGAAGACTGAACATTGTACTTTCTTTGGAGGCAAGTTGTCTAAAAAATGTGTAAATGTGTACATTGACAAGGTTCTAATGTGTGCTCAAAATCTGAGTTGTGAATGAGCAGTTGTGCAGAATGGCCCACTTTTTATATACCCCCCAGGCTGCCCTTACACCTTACCCTTACCGGATACGGGTTGTCTACAGGCCAAGAATGGGATGTCTTAAGGCACTCAGATATCACGTTCACACTCTGAGCATGCAGTATATGCGTGCGGGGGGGGCATGGTGCAGAGGTAGAGTGGTTGTCCTCTGATCTGAAAATTGCAGGTTTAATTGCTTTCTTGCCCACCCATGTGTCAAAGGGTCCTTGGGCAAGACACTGAACCTGAATGATGGTTGAGGTTGACGCCAGTTTGAGGCAGTGGAGCTCCCATCAGTGTGTGAATGTTTGTGTGTATGAGTGAATGGAACTCTGACTGTAAAGTGCTTTGGGTCCTAAAGTGAGGTAGAAAAGCCATTTCCCATTTAGTATTTGCAAGCGGTCAGTTAAAGGCTGTATCTTAACGACTAGAGTGTTGCTTTAGGGCATCATACAACTGCATCCCTTGTGCGTCACAAGTGCATGCAGCTTACATTAGTTTTACAAATATTTTTATGATACACTTACTATTTGCACACCAATTGTACATTTGTACATGTTTAATACTGCAATACACACCTTCAATCTATACGACCCTCCAGGCAACTTGTACACCCATAAAGAGTGCATGTGACTAAGGCTTAACCAGAGCACAGTCTAAACTTAAGTGTTTAAAAACACTGGACATTACATCTCTGAAAGGGACCAGTAAGTATGTAAACAAACTGTTAAGTTTTCAGTTTAGAGAAGCCCTGTTTTTAAAGTCAAAACTCCAGGAACATCTTAAAAACTAAGGATGGTGCTCATTTATTTAAATGAATAATGTAAAGAAATCTGCTGCTTTATCAACCACCTTGTTGTAAAACTGGTAATTTCTTGCAGAATGTGCCTGTTCCTCTGTCAAACAGGGTTGAGCGTAGATGTTTTCAATGTTGCTAAATTCTGAGGATAATGAGGGCTGATCATTATCAGTGAGTTTGGAAATTCTTTGCACTTTGGGGCTTGGGCAGATTTTTTCCATTCATTTGGTGGGGCTCTTAAACACAACACAAGTTCTTCATATTTCATTAAGAGATGATGGATCTTTGCCCGGCTATCTGAAGATGTTTCACTCTTTCAACAAGCTGACACTTGCTTCATGAAGAAAACAGCAACATAATAACAAGATTCAACCAAGTCTGCTCTTCCAAGGAATTCAGGCATAATTACAGTTTGGTTCTAAATGTACAATATGAAGTCAGGAGCCACCACAGAGGAGCTTTTGCTTCCATCTTTGTCTGAACATTTGCAAACATCTTTTTACCCCTAACAGCCCCTGATGGGTTACAACTGACCACTAGTGCACAAGGGTGGTCCAGGAATCTGCATGCACCTTCTGAAAAACAGGCTGGAAAACAGGCATTGAGCAGTCTGACACAGTTTTGGCACATGTACCTGTGTTTGATGAAAGCTCTAACACAAACAGAGGCCTCTACACATGCTGGCTCTGCACAGCGTCTATCAGATCTTTCCTCGGTAACCCCGGCATATGAATCATGAGACGACTGTGCCCAAACAATGCTGTCTTCCAGAGCTGTCATGTAATCTGTGATGAATATCACTCTGACAGAAATACAAACGACTTGTTGAAACTTTTACCAGACGGTAGGGGGGGAGAATTAAATTAAAAAATGTTTTACAAAACAAGTAAAGACTTGTGCTGAAGAGTAAAGCACCAGTGTGCTACTTTTTGCTGCCAATCTCTATTTTTCTTGTATTTAGATGTTTTGTGTTGCCTTTTTTTCCTATAGGTGTGCACAGGAACAGAGACGGCATTAGAAAAAGGTTCCTTTTCTAATGCTTGGAAAGGTGCCTTTCCAAATGTTTGTAATCAGATGATGCAATGAAAGGCCACACTGGGTGAAACAACAAATGGTAAAGCAATGAAAGAAAAAAATGGAAATCCCATGCTTTGCAATCCTTGTTGAGATAGTTAACTTACTCAAACTTTATATTTCGAGTATCAATTTATCTGTCTCAACGACCGGTACAGCATTTTTTTTACTGCCACTTTAGGACGGTGGAGGCATGCTGCAAGATGGTTAAGGCGACGACTAAGAAGGTATGCTGATAAGTGTTTATGAAGTATAGATTGTTTGGTAAACAGTCTTCATTGTTTTAAATGAGCCTGAATGTAATTGACCACTTTTTTAATGAGTTGATGTGTCTCATCATTGCTCCACATTTTTCTGTGGCTCTGTTTACACCCTGTAATGTAAACTGCACATCTACGGTGGCCGTTTTGGTACAGGGTTGGAGCCTACTCAGACTGAGGAAACAGATCAATCAGTTTGATTGGAAACAAACCAAGACCACCTCAAAAGAGAGCGGTTCCTGGTCCAAGACCAGGCTCTGCTTGGGTGTATTGTATTCAGACTGATTTATCGATTTTTAAACTTATTTTATTGACTTATTTAATGATTTTGTAATTTTGTATCAAGAAAAGCAAACAGGTTGAATACCTGCGTCTCCTATTCTCATTCTTTTTTTTTTTCTTTTTTTGGAGGAGTGTTGGTTTTTTGTTCTTATAATATGATCTTATTTGTCTTATACTCACAATTTTTTAGTTTATGACTATATTTTTCCATTGCATTTTGTTTAACTTTATTTGTTTTTATTTAAGTTTGGCGCATGTAGTTTTACTTAATGTTCTTTTATTGGAGTGTCTCTATTTTCTCCACTGGTTATAGTTTTGCTTCCTTTCTGTTCAGATTTCTTATAGATGTGAATTGGGGAGTCATTCATCCCAACAGCACAACATCAGCTTGTCACGTTCAGTAAACAACACAAAAGCAGAGGAGGTGTGAGATCTAACCACCGGCAGTCCAACCCATTATTCGCAATTTGTTTCACTGTTTGACATCATCTGCCTTCAAGCTTGGGGACCCTCAGGTCAGAGAGTCAAAGTTCATTGTCAGTGTGGCTGGAAGGGAAAGAGTTTCAGATTCAAGGTTGGAGAGCTTTGTTTTTCCAAGATGGATGTGGTCCCTTCAGGAAAAAAATACTTCATCAGGAGTAAGATGTGTACTTCAGAGTCAGGAAATGGTTGTCAGACCGAGACAATGAGGAGTGAAACTTTACAAATAACAGAACATGAGAATGCAAAAGCATGAACTGAAAAGTACAAAAGAGGGGACAGAGTCACTTAACTTTATTCCTCAAACACTAGGAGTAAACAGCCAACTGTTTCACTTATAGCTCCCAGAAAGTAAGTGCTGCAAACAAATCATTTTTTAACTGGTGTTTGCTGCAGAGCTGCAGGAAACTCCTTTGTGAAGAAAAACTTATTGCTTTAGCAGATCTGAGAGCTGAGGTGGAGGGAGTTTCATTTCTCAGAGAGTGGATGGCAAGCACACATCCAGCTGCAGGTTTCATCCTTTAACTCACCAACAGAGATGCTGTGCAAATAAAGGGAAAGTGTCCTCATAAACTGACTCTACATCTGGATAAATGGAGCCTGCACACACCAATTCTCTAATGTCAAATAAACCTGAGTTTTGCAGGCAACATAAGTCCATCTTTCACCAGTTCAAGCCTGACTTTTAGCTTTACAAGTGAATTTTATATGATTCCATATCCATTATCACTATTTCAACACAATTATTTCTTTCTGTAGTTCCAGGAACCACTCTGCCAGATGAGGAATGCAAACCCGTGCTGTGGGGGGCACTCTGTTGGACAAGAGTTTGACTTACCAGCAAAATAAATAAAACTGCAGAGGGCAGAGGGGCTTGTAAATTAAACTTTTACGTGTGATGAGGACAGCAGTGACGGGCCGTCTTTGTATCCAGGGGGGTTGGAGAGTCAGGTAATGAGTGTCTTGGAACCCTGAAGGTATTGTACCTGGATTGAAAAAGTGAACAAACCCATTTGATCTACCAGGAAGAGATTTTCCAGAAGATTACAGAATAAATCACCAAGAAATCCGCAGGCAACATTAAAATGTGTTCCAAGATGTCCCAACAAATATACAAAAAGCTTTAATGAGGCAAACATGAGTCAATTTGGAGCACTCAAATGTATTTTCCAGATTAAATGACTGACTCCTTCTCAGATCTGTTCCTGTTTATGTTGCTCTGAAAACATGTTATCTTGTCAGTGATTGGATTCAAGAAATTTCTGTCCAGTAGAGATCTAATAGATGTTAAATTAGTTATCTAGTAGACATTTTGTGCCTGGTGGGCAGAAACTTCCCAAATGGCTTGTTCACGACACGCAAGCCATTATGTGGGACAGAGATACAATTAGTTGTGGAAAAGTTGTCTGCTAGAGATCTAAATCACGGTATGCAACACAACTCTATGAATTGATGTCCATCAGGTGCATAATGCATATCTATAGCTGTAAGCTTTGTAACTGTCAGGATTTAGATATCTAATAGTGCCTCTGCCTAGTGGATACAACCAGACATTAAATATGTCCACAGTCTGGAGCTCTGTTCACACTCATGTCACAAATGAAACGCTCGCCCCACAGAGTGGGTTTCTAACTATAGTGTAAAGTATGAGATAACCTGCCAACAGTTTTGATGATAAAACCTCACTTAACTTGTGTTTGTGTCAGCTGTATAGCACTTCAATAGACATTCCAAAATTCTTTATTCATTCATTCATTAATTTTTCAATCCGCTTTATCCCTTTCGGGGTCACTGGGTTGCCAGAGCCTAACCCGGCTACTCATGGGCGAAGGCAGGACTGGTCGCCAGTCTGTCGCAGGGGCCACAAACACACACCCATGCACACTCACATTCACACCTAGGGACAATTTAGAGTGACCAATTAACCTATGAAGCATGTTTTTGGACGGTGGGAGGAAGCCGGAGTACCCGGAGAAAACCCACGCATGCACGGGGAGAACATGCAAACTCCACACAGAAAGGTCCCCCAGCCAGGACTTGAACCGGGAACCTTCTTGCTGTGAGGCAGGAGCGCTAACCAATGCGCCACCGTGCAGCCCCAAAATTCTTTAAATGTTTGAATTGCCACAAAACATTGCACACAGTTGCTCTATCTTGTTTTGTTGTTTTCTTGTCAACTTTGCTGATTGTTTCTAAATAGGTTCCTACTTTTTTTTTTAAACCACATTTCTCTAAATTTACTTTTTTTTTTTTTTTTTTTTCTGAATTTCAGCCATAGCATAACTTAGGTGGATGCCTGTGGCTGAATATGAGGATATGTAAAACTATTTAAAGCAAGAAAGTAAATGCATAAATCTGAATCTTTACTGTCTTGGTAAAGTCAAAACTGCCCTTCAGGCTATGGTGAGGGTATGAAAACACAACACCAAAGTCATTAAAGTGCTTGTAAAGTCTCTCGTAAAAAGAGGAAAACTTTACAAGATTTGCTTCATTCTGACAGAACCACATGAGTCCTGACCTTAAAGTCCAAACCAGGCGTCTGTCTGAATCCCAACAGAATGAGAAACCTGGAAGTCAGAGGTTTTCTCTTTTGAAAATGACTTTTTTGACACACTGAATATATATCCCTCATAATTTCCTTTAGAAGGAGAAACACCAAACAATCCTGTCTAGATAATCCAATCCCACAGTTCTTTTATTTTCTAGCATTGAAACCAAACAGATTATTGGTGGTTTCTGATCACAGTCAGTAGAGAATCAGACACATTTTTTTATCCTCTTTCTCCTGTTAGTTCATTTTTTAATGAACTTCACAGCTGTTCAAGATGGATTGTTGTACAAACACAGCTAAACTGAACTCTCTGAAGAATTCACATTTCTGAGTCTTACCTTATTGATGCAACAACATACATTTTCTGTTGTGTACGATTAATAGTTAACGATTTTTTATAGCTCAGCTATAACTGCACATTTTAGAGTCTAAAACCTCTACATTTGTAGTTCAAATACAACACCAGGCACAGAAAGACAAAGCACAAATACTCTACTAATTTCCCCTAATGAAATGCCTGTGAAAATAGATGTTTTGGTCCAAATTCACTCACTAGTCACTAGTGCACAGTATAGGGCGTTCACCATTTTTGGAGGGATTTCCAAATCTACAACTACAAAATCCAGGTCATGGAAATTTCCCAGAAGTCTCTTAAAAAAACTTGTTTGTATTCATGCTCACTAAATTGACAAATATTGACCATAATGCATTGTGTTTGAAAGGCTTTTATTTCAAAAACATATTTAAATTTCTTTTTTATATATATACATTTTTCAAGTTTTCATCATCAGTACACAATTGATTTACAAGAATTCTTTGTAAAATGTTTATATTTAATAGATTAGAGGAAAAAAAGTTGTGAGTGTGGTGTCCAGACTGCATTAAAAGCCAGAGCACTAGATAGTCTTACGCTATATAGTCTTAAATTCAGAAATAGCCAGTGATTCTTGAATCTATAAAGTAATGCAAAGATTTTAAAATATTGAATTTAAATCATCAGATGACAGCAGAGGATAAAGTCTGGAAATCCAGGCCAAAGGCAAAGTAATATTTGGAATAAAATTAACAGCAGAGATTCTGGTTTTATTTTTAATCATAATAAAAACACATAGACTGACTTTTTTTCAGCACATTTAGACTTCTCTGTGCTTTTGAAGTTTCTCAAGTTAAGGCATGAACCCTGTTGCTCCTTTATCAACACAAGCGTCACATTTCTTTGTTCTCATGTTGCTGCACACCCCGGGCCCCTGCAGTGTTCCACCTGTGTGGCAGGTAAATCAAATGTAAACACACTGTCTATACATTGAATCATGTGAAAGATTCATTATTAAAATGTTTTAAAATTGGCTGCAGATGTGAATCAATCATTCACTAAAGTACCTCTGTGCTTTGTTTTTTCATTAGGCAATACCTGGAATAACCTGGCTAGACAGCAAAAAACTATTTCAACTCAACATAGTAGTCATATAAATGGATCTTTGCAATAAAAATTATTGATGTTTTTTTTTTTTTTAAATCAAAGGTTAGACAACGCAGCAAACAGTAAGTAAGACTGACTCAGAAAGGTGTGACACTCCACTATGGCTGCCCATTGCCTCAGATTTTATAGAGCAAACTTTTGGACAGAGTCTGTTGGTGGAGAGTTTCCAGTCTCTACTGCCAACAGGTGGTCAAAAACAAATGAGTCTAAGATAAATATTAGGATAAAATTATTTAAAAAAATGATTAGGGCAATAACATGAAATAATTTATTAAAAATGACACATCTGTTGAAATTCAAGATTGAAGTTTAGTTATAATTTTGGATGCGCAATAAAAATCCATACATTATAGGTATTTACATCAAACTGTACCATATAGTTCAGACTGTAAATTGCTCTGGAGTATAAGTCGCACTTTTAGGAGAAAAGTGCTACGCTTCTGAACAAACCTGCCAAGCGAGCTTATGATGCTGCGTTCATACCGAAGATGATTAATGAATCAAATTTGCGTCCACTGCCTCTTTTTTGACTTGTGTCAAATTTGATGCTTGCCCAAAAATATGTTCAGAGACTTGATGCTCCAAATGTGTGTGCAAGGAGCAACTATTTAAAGCTTTTATTCTCACTGCAACATGGAAGTGTTGATTGTATATCTCATGTACAATGCATGGAAGTCACAGATGGTGCTCAGAGATCAGGTCAATTTATTTCGAAGAACTGTACAAAATCATTGGTAATCATGTCTCCATGTCTGGGTTCATGAGATCATTCAGAGACTCTCCCCGTACGGTGAGGTCTATCATTTACAGGAGCTGCATCTGAATGAAGGCAGCTTTTAGCTGTACTTCCGTCTCTCTATAACCCAATTTGATGACTCGCTATCCCTCAATAGTCAGAAGAAAAAACAAACATATACAAAAATAATAATGCAAATAAGAAAAATTTCATGAGCCCATATTTATTCTTTATAAAGTAATATATCTGTTGCTTGAGTGTTTAAGTCTTACCCTCTGGCCAAAAATGCTAAAAAGTTAAAATAAAAAATAAAAAAACAATTTATAAAACACAAAAAATATGGTAATTATTGGAGGGGCTCATATGAATATAGGTGGCATCAGTTTCATTGTACTTTGACCCTACAATCATGTTTACAATGACTGCATCAATGCACCTGACCTGCAACAACCTTCAGCTAAAGTCCATGGTTGCACAATTTGTCAGTTAATGAGGCATTTCATTATTTTACACATCAGAAGTTTTCCTACAGTTCCAAATTCATTCAAAGTTCTTGGCAAAAAGCTTTCAAAAAAGAGATCTCTGACTATAATGGACTAAACTAAACAGCGTTTCTGTTCCTGAACAGGCCCATCAAAAACCACTGGAGAAAGTTTGCAGAGGGGAGTAATTCTCCATTGACCACTGTTAAAAATTCAATTTTCCCCAGAAGTAAACAAATGAACAGACTTCAAATGAAATGAACTGGTTTTAATGATAAATACGTTTTTCATACTTGTGACAACTCTGTGGGGAGAAACATCCACAAATGTAGATGTTAAGGCACATTTTTGTGTTCAGAATCCAACAAATGACATCTGTCTAATGACCTTCTGAACTTAGAGAACAATTACCAACTGGCAAAATCTGGAATAGTTGTAAGAAATTATGCAAAACGGAGGCACAACAAACATTTTCTTTGATTGATGAACTGAAATTAAAAAAGATTTTGAGGTGTGAGTGGATTAGGGGGATTTTTTTTTTGGAGTTCAACTTTGTTTTGTTCAGCATTGATACGGTTTTGGGTTGACTCCAATGTGGAACTTGGGTTTTCTTGATTTGATGTTACACTTTACACACACATTTTCTCTCTTTTGGCAGCTCTCTTTAGTCGCCACAACTAGTCATTTCCTTCCATCTAACCCACATAACCCAATCCTCTGGGTCCTCCTCACTCATTCACACCAACCACCCTCATCTACAAACATGAACCCCCTCTTTGGTCTTCCTCGAGACCTGTTTCCTGTAGCTCCAACCTCAGCATCAGTTTGTCAACATCATCACTGTTACTCCTTTCAACGGTTCCACATAATCTCCATCTGCTTCCCTGCATTTGTGTCCAAAACATCTAACATGAGCTTTTCCTCTGATGGATTCATTCGTAAAAACCCCAGAGTCTGAGGAAGCTGTGAGAGAAGAAGTTGTCATACTGCACTTTAGATAAAATCTACCTCAAAAAATTTAACAAAAGCCTAAACAAGTGAAACATGTCCTCACTGACAACAGCTGGCAAGACTTTTAGGAGAAAGGTCACAGTTCATCTGCAGAAGATGATAGAAAAGGTGAAAATGGGACTTTCCCTCCAGCTCGTTTTTACAGCATCTTCAAGCCAGAACAGAACAGCTCAGGTCGACCATCAGTCAAATTCTGTCACACCAATAAAGATAAGCATCAGCACGTGCTCTTATCAATAGTGGACACTCCAAAAGCTTTAAATCCCTGTCTGCCTGCTTCTGGATTCAGCTAGTGCTAATAAAGTGAGCAGTTTGCAAGTTCATTTTAGCTTAAAAAATTAAGTTTCCAGAAAGATTTGTGGGTGAGAAATATTTAAAACTCTGTAAACAGGACACGGGGCCAAAATGTTAAACTTAGCTCTCTCTGATAGATCATAGGGTAGACCTATTAAAAAAGCCTGAAGCTACATTCACACCGCTCTTGGCAACACGCGTTCAAGCAACCACTTCCAATGAAAACTCTATATATGAATGTTTCTGGCTTCTGCTTTCAGGTGTTCATGCATATCTACCTACACTTTTAGCACAACTTTTGGGCTCTGCATACAAATGTGTGGTCATTGAAGTAAAAAGTTAAACCAGGTCCAACTTTGACCAATCAGAGACTCAGATTTGGTAATGACGTATGATTGGCAACCTCTTTAATTCACAGAAGTGCCAACCATTTGAAAATCAATCATGGAGGTGCAATCAGTTTGTGTCCGGCCAGAATTATATGACAAGTTTTTCATATACTCTAATAGACGGAAAATGGAAAAAGTTGGAACAAGATTTGCGAGATTTGCACGGATTCGACATCCGATTCCAACTGTAGGTGGTGGACCTGCGCTAGTAATAAGTAAAAAAAGAAAAATAATAAGAACCCGCTCCCTTATTGTTTACTCTGAAGACCATTTGCTAAAAGCTCTGGAATGCATGTTTAGTGCCTTTTTGAACGTGCGTCACATGCTGGGAGTGAATGTAGCATTAAACTGTCAAAAAAGCTGAGGATGGCATCACTTATATGCCGAGAATAAAAAACACAGTTTGGTGAAATGCACACAAATGTTGTGGTAAGTGTTTGTGCCACCCCATTCATTCATTACTATATGTGCACGCAAAAAAGCCTCAATGTTTTGATCCAAGACACCCAAGACTGGTTGTCAAAACAATTCTGAGTTGCACTTTTGTATTTGTCCTGGAAAGCTCTGTTCATGTGGGGTAGAGGAAGACAGCAGTAAATTGTGAGCCTGTCTCATTCTGTGAGACAACATTACCTCACTTGGCATTTACTTAGTGAAGCACAAGCACATTGCACCACTCTCACATGCCCCAGCTGCAGATGTTAGAACTGCCCTCCTGGCTCCACTTTGACTCTTAATGATGAATTACGACAATACGATAGTTTCAAATGTCCTGTGGGGCAAATGGTGGATAAAAAAAGTCAGGCTCTGCTATTAGACCCCACGCTGTGCCCTTGGTGTCACTGAGCCCTGTGCTCACAGTTGCTGTGTCAGGTGACGCAATTTGGTGCCAGTTTACATGGCCGATTCAACATCTGGCAGTCACAAAAACGTGACCTTTAACACACAGTTAGCACTCAAAAAGCACAAGACAACGTGATGCTATTTAAAATGAAGCATGTGGCACCCTAGTAACCCTATTCCTGCATTTATTTATTTTTATTCTAAAATTATGGGTGGTCGTGGATAATCATCTTCTCCTGTGGTAAATCTCCAAGTTACATATTAAAGGGTTTTTAGGAAATTATTGAACCCTATTTAGCTGATGTGAAAATAGAAAGCAAAAGAGCAACATACACCCTTTCATGAACCACCACCTTAACGTGGTGGAGAGGTTTGAGCACTCGAGTAATCTCAGGAGCGATGCTATCTGGGGCTTCAGCCCCTGGTAGGGTCTCCCATGGCAACCAGGTCCTGGGTGACGAGCCAGACAAATAGCGATTCAGAACCCCTTTATGAGATGTTCAAACACAGATCTAGCTTTATGACCCAGATTGGCATTACTGGGGCCCAACCTTGGAGCTAGTGCCTGGTGGCCAGAGCTCCTCCCACAGGCATGGGATCACTCTCCAGTTGGCCCATAACCTGAAGGAGTGCTCAGAAGGGTACAATATTGTTTGGGTGGCACGTGAGTGCCTCAGCGGCCTAAACCCCATCATGGTACTTGGATTTTGGAACATGGAGCGTCACCTCTAGGAGACTCTCCTCCCTGGGGAGGTGTTCAGGGCATGACAGGGGGTAGGGGGCCCTCAGGCAAGACCCAGGGCATGCTGGAGAAACTACGACTCTTGGCTGACCTGGGAACGCCTCGATGTTAGCAGTTGTATTTGTGACTATAGCATTAGCATCAGTAAAATAATGATGAATGACTTCTTCCTTTCCACATCATCTCTACTGTTCTGCTGTCAGCATCCACAAAGGCTTATATAGCAGCCCAAAGCTGTTTTGAAAAAATAAAAAAAAACTCAACCTGTTCAAATCAAGTTATTACTGCAAAGTAAGAACCACAAAAAAAAAAAAAAACTCTCACTAGGCCCTCTGTAGCCAACTTCCCACATTTAGAACTCTGTTTAAAATTTGCTGGCAGGTGGTTGACATTGGTAAACTACATTGAAAAATGCCTATGCTATAATATCATATGTCCACATGTAAGCAGATCTGAGCAACATAAGAATAACAAGTGTTAAATTTCCCTCTCCGTCTGTTTCCTGCAGGCTCCGGGTTCTGCAGCGTCTTCGTTCAATCTGAGTACCAGGTGACAAAATAATACAACAAAGTCATCCCTGACGTAATGCTGTTAACACACAGGAAGGGAAAAAAGTGCTTTGTTCTGTTCATTCCCGACATCAAACATCTAAAAACTCTGGACATTTCAACCCACTTCTCCGGCCATCTGGTTCCATTTGAAATGAGATTACAATGAAGAGGGGGGGCTCTGAACCAACATGTGCTTTGCACCTATCTCCTCACATTACCTTTTCTTCATAAACAACTAACCACAAGCTAAGACCTGCTCTGAACCCAGAACCAGACTGAGAACCCACTCTTCTTTCTGAGCATGCAACAGCACACGTGAGCCTCGGTCTGGGTAAAAGGTGCCTAATGAACTCCACACTAGCTCACCAAATCCCATGATCCAGTTCAAATTGGATGCAGATGTCCGCTTATTGATCTGTTATTACATCGGCAATGACATCATCAGCTCAACCTGCAAGAAAAGAGTCTGAGCAACATGGCAAGGTCCTGTTTCTGAGCCACTGTAACCCCAAAGTGCTGACACGAAGCAGAAATCAGTCCATGTGACAGGAACTCTACAGAACATTGACTCATAGACAAATTTTACACAGCAACTTTAAAAAAAACCTATGCATTAGCTGAATATCCAGTTCACTTTACTTGCTACATTAAACACAGCGTGTTCAAAAATTATTATGCAAATGATATTTTTCTATGATTTTTCTAAACACTCAATGACACTCAACATAATTTTCAAGCCACTAACCATTAGAGTATATATTGAATGTTACTGAACACACCTCATAAAAGGTTACAGTATTTTTTTTTTTAAATAAAAGTCTTCAAATGCACCGTTCCACATTATTACACACAACTTGGTGAGATTAAGACTCTGCAATGCAGATTAAGACAACATATTATTTACAGCAAAAAAAAAAAAAATCTGCATAAAACATCTCCTCATCCTTTTTTTTTATTTTAGGTTCCTTGATCATCACTCTTCTAAGGTGTTGTTACCCTTCATGGAAATTCTCTGTCATTTTGAAGAGACATTCTGTTCTTCCTCACAGTGATGGATGAAGAAGGAAAAAACATTTTAAAGAGTGATAAACTGAAGCATGTGTGTACACGTCATCCTTGAGCAAATAGGGGTGGGGGTGGGTGGGGTGGGGTGGGGTGGGGTGGGGGGGTGTTTACCACATATACACTTATCTCCAAATCTCAACCTCTTGGACGTCCATACAGAGTCACAAAAAAACAAGAAAAGGCCGGGACACTATGCAAAAGATGGAGACAAACAGGACCCCTCCCAGGATTTTTTCCAGCAGTTCCTCCAGCTGCAGCATCCCACAGGTCAGAGGTCACACACAGGTATTCCACACAAGGGGGTCACAGCTGGATTTGATCCCAGGAGGGGTGGATCCAGACTTAAGCTGAAGCAGATCAAGTCTTTTGGCTTTGAACCCAACTGCAGTTGTTGAATCCCCAGTTGGACACATCTTCTTCATGGGTGAAAAAGGAGCAAATGGGGGAGCATATTTTCCAAAGCAAAACATGATTAAGAAAGAGCATTTTAGATTATGTTTGCATTGAACTTTTGAAAGAAAAGTTATATATTTCCCTTTTTGCTGCTGATTTTTTTTTTTTTTCGTTTTTAGAGTAGTTCATGGTTATTTTATTCAATGATCACACCCTTTGAAGCTGGTGGTCATCTGTTCCAGCAGAGGACAATGCTTAAATCCTGCACATCAAGTTCTGATCCTTGAAAAAACATTTCTAAACTTAAAAAGCTCTCTCAGCCTGACGCTGAGTAAAGAAGAAGCTGAGGTCTTCAAGTTCTGATCTAGTTCTGAGTGCAATTTCAAAGACAAATTAAGATAAATTCCCTTACTGACTGCCAGAAAAATAAAATCTGCTCATGATCAGACCAGTGCAGTGCCCACTGCACCACAGCACAGGGGACATATAAGGACAGGTAATAATAATGATGCAGTTTTTTAAAGTGCTTCTCAAGCACCCAAACATCCTGTTTCTGCTAGAATATTAAACTCACTGAAAATAGAAGTATAACAAACAACATCAACAAATAAGCATGAGAAGAGTGTAATGTTATATAAAAACTATTTTTAATTGATGTGCTTTCAGCATTGACTGTATGAGAACTGGACTGAGTGACTCCTCCCCCTGGCATTGCAAACCGTAAGTACCTGCTGTCTCCAAGAAGTCAAAATCCCATAGACTCATAGAGACATACACAGCTATTGATCAGTCACTGTATGTCACAAAATAACCTTTCTTGCTCTGATACTTTTTTATATTTTATTAATAATCCTAATTTTCTTCATGAAATGTTTTCTTTATTGCAAAATATTCAAGTTATAAACTTACCAATCAGATATCTCAATAATATGGTCTCATGTCATTTAAATGTTAATTTTTGACCGATTTTCCCAAGCCCGCCCAAATTGTCATAAAAAAGCCAAAATAGATGGAAAAACCATTCATGTGTGAGTCAGAAGACTTTGAAACTTCAGAAGGGAGGAAAAATGAGTACAAAATAGAAATAAAATAATTCTATTTATTCCATTCCATTAACTTTTGATTAAATAATTAACTTATTTGACTTAATTTAATAATTAAGTGAGCTACTTCTATTGGAAATTGTATTTCCAAAAAATAAACTTTAATATTTAAGCAATTATTAGTTATTATGTAAACCCTATTTTATTAATAAGTTTTATTGGTGATAAAAATAGAAAACTTGACGATGTACTGCATTTATTTGTAAAATAATTACATTGTTGTATTATTGTTTTTTTTTATTTGCATTCACAAATTTTTGAATAACCAATATTGCAATAATTAGAGATCTTTTAAAAAGCTCCATCATTGTTTCTGGATACTAAGCTGGATCCTTACTCCTGTTCAGTTTCAGCTTGCTATGTTTTGTAAAGATTCACAGATCAGTGGTTACACTGTGACCTACAGAAAGGATGTCACACTCCTCTGCTCGTCAGCACCAAACAAAAACATTCAAAAATGTTACTCTGAAAAATATAATTCCTCTAAAAAATCAAAGAGATAATTTTCTAGTTAAATTTTCAGTGCTTTATTTATTTATTTTTACACATTTGCTATAAAACAGTTTACGGTTTTCTTAATGAGCGTACTGATGAACATCAGTTCCTGCATTTTAAGGAGCAGCTGTATTTGAACTGATGCTGAGGTTAGCATCTCACAGGGTTGCAAAAGTTTAGTTCCACTTAACTGTGCGTCAACAAAAGACGTCACAGGTTTTTGTTGAATCAAAGGATTTGAACCAATAATTTAGAATGGATGCACATCTGTGTAATTTTACAAAATATTCTTACAGGAACAATATTAAATTCATAAGCAGCGGTATAGTCTTTGCAGGTATCTGCCAGAAAAGTTCATGGAGAGTGTAAAACAGATGAGATTTATTCCATGTCCATCATGAACATCCGTGCTAACAGTTTTTTTCTGTATTTTGTAATGTTTCCTGGAGAACCAATCTAATAAACTTTTGTCTGGATGCTGCACACTTTTTTCTGAATAACTGTTTTTGTGCTTTTGAACAAAAACATTTACAGAAAAACATTCTCACAAAAAAATTCAGCGAAAAGTTACAACAGTAGCTGCAGATAAAGTACATAGAAGTATGTAAAATAGAACTGGGGGGGGAATCAGTCTGAATGAACCACAAATGCTTCATGCAGTATCTGTGATTTACAGCAGACAGACGGTTACAATATGAAGGTGAGGGATTGTTTTGCAGGACTTTGCAGTGCGTGAGCTTTGACCCCCTTTGTTCTCTTTTATCTGACGAATTCCTCAAACTGTGGCTGAATGATGTTGGGTTTTTTGCAATGATAATGGAGTTTGGCTCATATGGAATCACTCCATCTTCAAGTTAAGTCTGGTTCCTCCTATTAAGATGGTAAAGTACAGCAGGAACTGAGTGGCCTGCACAGAGCAGCCAGGAATGTTACCGAGAACTCTGGACCCAAAATTTAACGCTCAATCTGTTCCCTGCCGAGATCAAAGAACAAAAGAAAAGATGGTCCAGTTCTTTTTTACTGCGAAGACGAGAAGCTGAAATGCAACACTGAGCCAGGCAGGCTCATCATTGGATTCAGAGTTACAACAAGTTCAAAGAAAAAACAAAATTCAAATCAAACAACAATTCAAAGAAAAATGTGCTCATGCAGGTTCTGACTACAGACTTCCCAGCAAATACAGAGCAGCAGTTTTTCAGCCCACTGATTACTGATCAATGTTAATGAGCTTCATCTGAAAAGCTCATCACACACACTCGATGTTTTCTGAGATTGTCTGAGCAATGATCCAGAAAATAAAAACAAAGCAAATTAAATAAAATAAAAACATCCACAAGTAAGCAAGTCAGAGTTGAATGCTGTAAATGATGTACAGTGCTCTTCTACCCTACTTTAAGGCTCAAAGTCCTTGACAGTCACAGTCCCATTCACCCAAACATACATTCACACACTGCTGCTGCTACTAACCTCAACCACCAGGAGCAATGTGGGGTTTGCCCAAGGACTCTTCGACACACGAGCGGGCAAGACGGACACCACAACCTGCAATCCTCTAACCAGAGGTTGACAGCCTTACCTCTGCACCACTTACAGGCCAGGCCTGTTTACACTGATAAACTGCAAGATTTTTTGTATAGACTTAAAGGTATAAAGCTATTATTCTGAATATTTTGATCATTTAAAACTCTGAAAGTATTTTCCTCTGATTGCGAAGAAGTTGTGAAGTTTGATCAGATAATGAGAAACAGCAGCTTTGAGGGCTTCAGGTTCCTAAGAGGACTTTGTGGATGTAAAATCTACACGCTGTGATTTGAATTATAAACATGAAAATGAGGGTTTTCTTCTCTAAGCAGCAAGTGGGAGTCGTGCGATAAACGCAATTACATGTAATTGCCTGGAGTGAAGAATTATTGCTTCATTGTGGTCTGAGCTTAGCCAAACAAAGTTGAGTTCACTCTCATGCCTCGGTAATTAAAGGAAAGTGAACAGCTCTTTTGAGTCACGCAGCACTGAACAACATTTTATGAGAACTTTCATTTGGGTCCAAACTAAGAGAAGCAAAGATGCAATGTGGTACAGCTGAGAAATTCAGCTGTGCCCCCGACCAACTTGAGCTTGCTGTTCCTTCAGGACAGATGAGGTCGAGATGCTCATCAGCAGCACAGAGAGAACATGTCCAAGCTGGCTCTGGTCTGATTATACTCAGTATATCATAATGAGTATATTTGTGTAAAATGACTACCATTTTAGGTTTACGATTTTACCTTTGATTCACAAAGTCTTTCCATTCAGAAGCTTTATTTGTTTGAAAGTACTTTGTTCAGCCAAATAAACTGAGTGTGGTGAAACGCTTTTCCTGAAAGTCTGAAATGTAAAACATTTTTCTTACAACACAAGCTGTATGATTCTAACCATTGCTTAGAAGAATAAAAAATAATCCATCCTTCTTCTGAACCTGCCTAATCCCTTCCAGGGTAACAGAGTTGCTGAAGACTATCCAATCTACTAAAGGCGGGAAACAGGTCTCCAGTCCGTTGCAGGATCACAAACTGACAGACACACTTGCATGCACACCCAGAGACTATTTAGAACCACCAGTTGGCCTTTGCTGCATGTTCTTGGACTGTAGAAAGAGGAAAACCCAGGCATGCACATGGAGAACATGCCTCCAAATGCAAAATCATGTAAAAGTAAAAATTCACCAAAGATCAGCTCAGTAAACTAAAAAAATAATTTCTAAAGTTCAAAATGTAAGACTGAAAATGTTTAAAACTCCTATTAGAAATCAAGGGAATATTAAACTTAATAATATAAAACAAATAAAAGTAATGATAACTGGTTAACCCTATATAACGATTCGCATCATGTTTGATAAATGCATTTCTGAAACTCCTAGCGGGCTGCACGTTGGCGCAGTGGTTAGCGCTCCTGCCTCACAGCAAGAAGGTTCCCGGTTCAAGTCCTGGCTGGGGGACCTTTCTGTGTGGAGTTTGCATGTTCTCCCCGTGCATGCGTGGGTTTTCTCCGGGGACTCCGGCTTCCTCCCACTGTCCAAAAACATGCTTCATAGGTTAATTGGTTACTCTAAATTGTCCCTAGGTGTGAATGTGAGTGTGTGTGTGTGTGTGTGTGTGGGTGTGTGATTGTGGCCCCTGCGACAGACTGGCGACCAGTCCAGGGGTGTACGCTGCCTTCGCCCATGAGTAGCCGGGTTAGGCTCTGGCAACCCCGTGACCCCGAAAGGGACAAAGCGGATTGGAAAATGAATGAATGAATGAAACTCCTAGCTCATTAGCATGGTCCAAACTTGGCCCATGCTTTCTTTCTTTCTTTTTCTGTAGTTCATCTTCATTCCACTAGAGGCAGTTGAAGAACTTTTCTTAAAAATTTCAAACAGGCTGCTTCCATGAAATCCAGAAAACAATTTCATTCATTCATTCATTTTCCAATCCGCTTTATCCCTTTCGGGGTCACGGGGTTGCCGGAGGCTAACCCGGCTACTCATGGGCGAAGGCAGGGTACACCTGGTCGCCAGTCTGTCGCAGGGGCCACAATCACACACCCATACACACCTAGGGACAATTTAGAGTAACCAATTAACCTATGAAGCATGTTTTTGGACGGTGGGAGGAAGCCGGAGTACCCGGAGAAAACCCACGCATGCACGGGGAGAACATGCAAACTCCACACAGAAAGGTCCCTCAGCCAGGGCTTGAACCGGGAACCTTCTTGCTGTGAGGCAGGAGCGCTAACCACTGCGCCCCCGTGCAGCCCCCAGAAAACAATTTTCAAAACTTAATTGTAAAAACAAGTATCTATTTTTAGTCATTTTGGGTGATTATTTGCTGTGTCAAAACAAAGCAAAATTGCTGATAATTAATTCTTAATAATCCAGTCACACCATGCTAAAAATATTAAAGTTTGAGACGGCGAGTATATGATGTTTTTTTTTCTGAAAACTCATGACAATATTTCTGCATCTAAAGCTACATTCACACCACCTTGGTAAATGTCTTTTAAAGCACCTACTTTCAATGAAAAGTCTATGTAAATGTGCAAAAACATGCAGTTTGGTCTTCAAAACTCTTGCATTTACATGTAGTTACGCAAGTTTTGATGACCATTTTTAGGTTCTTCGTACAAACGTGCAGCCATTGAATGCACATTAAAAGTTAAAGCAGGTCAAACTTTGACCAATTAGGAACTCGGATTTGGTAGTAATGAAAAGATGGCTCACCTTTCAAATCACAGAAGTGCCAACCGTTTCAAAATTGATCATGGAGTTGAAATTAATAATTGCTGTTTGTGCCTGGTCGGAATTACACGACACCAAGAATTTAATATAGTGGAGTAGAGCTGTGAAAGAAAAAGCCCGGAGCAAGATTCAGCAGATTTGCACCC
>BSAI01000108.1:22318587-22391056 GCA_036245035.1 Adrianichthys oophorus | reverse complement strand
GATTGAAGAAGGCTATAGCAACACATTACTGAACAAAAGACCCACAAGACCCATGGGTACTGTCAAAAAAACGGTCAGTTTTAAAACAGGCAGAAAAGATTTTGCTGATGTTTTTTTCTTCTTTAGGCACCCTTCAGAAATTCAGTCAAACACATTGCCGTCTTTATTTTTCTGAAAGAGAATCATTTGTGTGTTGAGATGAAAAATTACCAAAAAAAAGACTAATGCTACCTTTAAACTGACCTTGACAACGTACATCCAAGCGGCCACTTGCAATGAAAGGTATGTAAAAAAGTGTGTTTAGGGATCCCGAGTTCAAAGCTCTTGTGTTCACTCAACCATTTTTGGGCTGGCGTATGGGTAAAGATAGCTGTCAATGACAAAGATATTCATTAAGACAAATTTGTGCACAAATTTATATTTTGTGCACAACTTTGCAGAAAAAATATGCAAACAGCATTTAGTTTCATGCTAAACATGTCTCATACACAATTTCTTTGTCTTGAATGCAAATTTTGCTCAGTTAGCAAACTGTCAAAAATACATGATGGGGTCACAGGCTTATACATAGAGTCCTGGGACATGGATTGTTCAAACTGTGTGTTAAAGTTTTATTAAACTAAAATAAAATAGAACTTTTTAGAATGTTTTTTGATCTCATAACAGGAAATTATCTTGATAGTCATAGTTCTGTTGAAATATAATAAAACAGATCAAAATACAGCGATGTCTGACTGCATTTTGTGGTTGTCAGGCTGTTTGTGTAAACAATGCTGTAGCAGATAATTTTAGACCCAGAAGTGGTGGAAAACAGCCAATGGACGGGAGAGAGGGCACAGAGAGAACCTCAGTCCACGGCCCTGGTGCAGTGAGGTCTGTAGCCAGTCTCGAATGCACCCAGCAGGGGCTGGCAACACTGGGGTGGGGATTCTACTCCAGAAGTGGATCCCACCCAGTCTCTTTCAGAGGGACTCAGACACCAGCACGATACCAGACAGGCAGTTTTCTGTACGCCACATGTCCCTGTCCGCCGGCCAGACAGGGATATTCGGCGCTGGGCTCTTCTCTCTTTGCTCACTGCTACAGAGGAAATCATGGTTAGTTTATTTTTTTCCGCTTAGCATTATGCTTAAATTCAGCGGGTCAACTGGTCTGATCTGAGGTTGAACACATACAAATACCATGGTCATCCTCCATAAAACAAAAAGCATAGATGGTCCTGCCAGAAAACATGGAAATAGTGTGAATTCTAAAGTTATCATTGACTCCGCTACAAGGCTACAAGATCCGCCTAAAGGTTCACTGTTCTGAGTAAACTCACTCAGATATTTCTAAAATGCATTGTGGAAATTATTCTTTATTAGCTGACAGTAAAAATTTACTTGTGAAAAGTCACATCCATGTTTTTCCAACTCGGTTTGTAATTGTAGCACAGCAGTGAAACAGCATCTCGACATGACCAATGTCTTGATATGTCCAAGTTTACGTATGCAACAAGCTAGCGTGCCATCTCTAGCCTATATATCTCATTGGTTTGAGTCAACATCTCTATGCCAGCCACTCTCAGAAATCAGGAGAGAGCTTGTTGTAAATCCACAGTCCTATCACTTGAAACCGGGCTGGGGAGAATCTGTCAATCAAACAATCAACACAAGGTCTCATACTTTTATTGATTGGCCTGGTTATAACTTGAAGAATTTACGTTAAAGAGAAAATATATAAAAACAAAATAGGATTATCAAGAACATGTTCACAAAAGGTAGTAGAACAAGACTGGTCATTGTGTCAAAAAGAATGACCTAGTAATAGCTGTTTATTCCTCAATAGAAGTCTATGGGATTTTGCTTCTTGAAACCAGTGGGTACTGGGCACTCAGTCCAGTTCTCTTATACAGTTAATGGTCTTTAATTATGATTTGTTGGCAGCAAGAAAAAAAAAAGTCTGGAAGCTCCTCTTTGTTTAGATCTACCACCAACAATCTATCCTAGACTTTTACATTAATGCTTAAAAGCAAAAAAAAAAAAAAAACTTTTCTTGTGTTTTTTTAGAACTTAATGTGGCTTACACTGCAAAAAAAGAACAAAAAAACAAAACAGTAACACAAAGAACTTTTTCACACCACACTTTTAAAAAAGGTAAAAGACAAACATTTCAGTGTTTTGTTTTCTTTAATGAATGACATTTTTCCTCACACTTTACAGATAGAAATAATATGAATCTCCTGGCAAATTTAAAGCCACTAAAAGGATTTAAAATACATATTGATCCAGTTTTATTTTTGGTGGTCCTTCAGAGCAGACAGTCGACCTTGGAACCACAGAAATGCCCCGTATTTCACGTCCTGTTAGTCAGCTTTGACTATGTTTGTGCCTTACTGTGTCGTCTGTACATCATTTAATACATGAATCATTTACAAGTCTTCATACACAAAATTTGGTCACAAGAAAGCCTGAAACTTTCCAAGGGTAAAGCTACGGGCCAGGTGAAGTGTCGTCTTGTTGCATAGCCCTACGTTTGAGTCAACAGTCATCTGGGACAACACCAGACCTCTGAGTTCATATACAGGTATGGAAACCCCGCCCCGTCTCTGCTCTCAAGTCAAAACTTGAGAGGAAGGACGCCTGCAATAGTCAGGCTAATATGGCAAACAGGAACTCGATACTGCATGCTCGACGAGGCATGTGTCTCTGATTTATTCGAAGAATGGCACTGTTCCCTTTTACAGAGACTTCATCTGGAACAGGCTGGCAGTAACAGTGAAAGAGAAAGGCAAATGTTCATCACACACTCTTAACCAAAGAACAGACAACAAATGTGACAACCCTATCATGCACTACAATGCTTAATTTGGATTAACTGGACTAAATCACATGTATCTACCGCAGAATTTAGTTTAAAAATTATTCTTTTTTGCATTCTTTCCTACTTAACTTGGTTCATCTTATTGTCTGCTTTTTTCTGCTTCTGCACATCAATTCATATGTGAACCACATCTCAACACGTTATGGTAAATGAGGCACTTGGTTTTTTTTAGCCACTTAAATCCAAAAAGCATCTGCTCCATCGACTCACCCTGAAAACTGCAGAAACTAAGCTGTAGCTACACTTGTAGCTCAGGAATCATCAGGTTTGATGGTGTTATGGCAGAACTCTGACGCCCTAATAAAGGAATCGTCACCCAAAAAGATCAATCAAACAAGCACAAAAGTAAAACTGCAGTGAGCGGCCATGTCAGTGTCAGAGCTGAGGCTCTCTGATTGGTCAGAATTTCCAGTTACCACCATTTGCCAGGGAAATAAAGATAACTTTCTCTTCTGCTTTAATAAATGTATTGATTATAGCAGAATCAATCAAATGTGCTGGAATTTCAGTGCATGTGTTTAGTTCTTCTACCATTTTGCTTTGATTTCCTTTCTATCACTTCTCCCTGACTTTTTTTTATTCACACCCCCTCTCTAAGATGGGTCCAGCAGCCTCCTGCAGTTCCCACTGAACGGAGCCGACTTTAGGGCAAAACAGGATTTATATCCAGCCATGATCAGCCAACACTTAGTCCAATAAGCTGTTTCAGCACCAGTCGTCCTCCTCCCTCTCCCTGAGGTTCCCAGTCCCTCTGCTCCCACTTCCAGGGGCAGGGTTGACTCCGAGGGTAAAGTGGTACCCGTTTGGCACGCCTGCTGCGCGTCCCTGCATGGCGGTGGCTGTGGCAGCCTCAGCAGCACCGCGCTGTGAGGCTCCAGAGGAAGCAACAGTTCTGGCAAATCGTCCTCCTCCGTGGCTGCTAAGAGCATCCTGGAAGTCCTCTGACTCTTCAAGGAGAGCGTGTCGAGAAGAGTCCAGGTGCTGCCTGTTTAAGTTCGGGTCTGAACCCATGCAGATGACGGACAGCGGGGCCTCGCTGTGGCCCATGGGGTGCCGGTCATGCTCTGAAAGGCCACGGGTTAAACGAGCCTGCTGTCCTGCCGCAGCGGCGCTGCCTGGCAGAGCAGAGGAGCTGGCAGTCTTGTAAGCCACACCTGGACGAGGTGTTAAGGGGGTTTGAGGGAGCTGCCGACGCCCTCGGCCTGCTGTGCTGGTACCAGTGGGGAGGCCAACTTTTACCGCACCACTAACCTGCTGAAAAAGCAGAGAAAAGCACACAAAATCAAGTAGCAGCATTCTCTCACTCACCTGCTAAGGAACTTTGATCTGATCTTCTCTCCTTCTGACTGTAAGAAAACTAACCAATGCCTATTATATGACTGACAGATTCAATCTACAAAAGAACATTTGAAAAGATGATTAACCCCTGTCACACATACTGTTGCTGACAAATGAATAAAGAAAGAAGATGTTTCTCTGATAGACACATTGGCCAAATCAGAATTAGTTCCCTACCCCTCCATGGTATGGAATGTCCATGGACATCATCCATTCATTTCTGCCAAATCTGAGTCCCTGATTGGTCAAAGTTTGACCTGGTTTAACTGGCAACGCGTGTTCAGTGGCTTTGCGCTTTGTACATAGAGCCTAAAAATGGTTGTAGAACCATGCATAGATACGCGTGAATACAAGAGTTTTGAAAGTGGAAGCCTAAAACACATGGTACGTGCATTTACACAGGCTTTTCATTGAAAGCGGACACTTGAACATGTGTTGCAGAGGGCGGTGTGAACGTTGCTATAAAGTGTGGCAGCAGCTGGAGTTCTACAAGAATTTACTGTGCACAGAGTACAGAGAGGCATCACTGTCCCCTGGGCCAAACCAAGCTGCCTACAACTAAAACAAGCGAATTTGTTATCTAACTGGCCTGGTCATCTTATTTTTGAGTGTTCACTTGTGACTGCAAAAAACCCCCGTCACACTCAGAAAGTGTGGTTGACTTTCAGAGGTTTCTAAAATTCTTCCAATGTAACCAGATTTTTCCAGAAAATCTGGTAAACAATCTGGTAAATCTGCGAAAACAGTTTCTCAACACATCAGCCTGACAGTAAATTGATAAACTATTTCTGAATTGTATCCACAGCTTGTTCAGGAATAACAAGCATCCTGCATACTTTTGTCCCACAAACCCCACCTGTTTTAGGGTGCCAGGGTCCTGGCCCTCCCCTGGAGATGTGGACCGGCTGGGGCCGGCTGACCGGGCCTGGCACGGCTCTCTGCTGCCATAGCGCTCACAGGAGTAGTAGCGCTGTTTCTCCCCTGCAGAGGAGTGGTGCCTTCTTTCATGGGGGCGACTGCGATCTCGTTCCCTTGCTCGTTCTCTGGATAAACCGTCGGCTGAGGGGTCTAAATGAAGAAGGGAGCAGAAAAAAACATCACATCTGTCACTTTTTATGAGAATTAATGAAGAATCTTTAGATTTCTTCACATCAGACACTTTCAATTAGTCCCTACAGTGAAGAGCAGCCGGCATTTGTCTCCTCCACTTCCCCCAGCACTCACAGGCTCAAAGACATTCAAACTCAACCCACATTTTGAAAGAAATGCTTTAATTGCAACATTTCACAAGTTCAGTTTTTACTGTTCCCTATTAAATATGTGGTTCTACTCAGATTTGAAGCTCTGGTTGAATTCCCATTTTCCACACCATGAAACATTTGTGGAAATTCTTTTGGATTTAATTATGAAAGTCAAATGAGGGATTTAGTGAGCGTCTAACTCTTCCCTCATCTGTGAAACAGCTAATCGGTGAGTGGGGAATTCTCGTCTTCAATCCTGCCTTTGGATTGCAGATATATTAAGTCCACTGACAGACACCAATTCATCAAGATCTAATAAGTCAAGTCTGCTAAAAGCTCTGTGGCCTTAAATTCAGTCCATCTCTGCTCCTAATGTTCCCCTTTCTCACCAAGTCGGAACTATAAATCCAGTTTGACCTGTCCTCAGTGGCCTTTCATCTTAGCACTAAGACCCCCCTGCAGCCGTCATGCCACCGGCACTCTGGCTCTGATTGCTTCAGCAGATGAGCTCTGATGGAAAACAAAAGCTGGAGCCGTGATACTTGAAACAGAAGGGGATTTTCTCTGGTGAAGAGTGCATTATGTAATAACATTTTACAATTGAAACACACTAAACAAATTGAGCTGATGTGGCTTATCAGTGGTGGCAAAAAGGAAAAAAAAATAGAACAAAATAAATAAAGCTTTATTTTTCATAATGCTGAACCAATGAAAATCACTGTAATGGCCCCAAAAGGCAAAATGGGGGATGGACAGGACGTGAGGCTCCAGGATTAGATTCCTCCACATTCTAACCTGAACTGGTTTATTACTATCAGGACAAACATGGCTGCAGTACAGCTCAGGATTCAGCAGTCACTTGTCAATCAAAATAAAACAGTCACTTTTGATTGCAATCTATTAAAGACCCACTCAGATTAAAAAGTTTTGGGTGTTTTTAACATGTTCTTGTTGCATTTTTGTGATGATGACATATGTACAGAAAATTAAGATTACAATTGCATTTCTGATTATTTCTTTTTTAAAATCATTGTGATTCAGGAGCAGATTAAAAAATGCTGTTTAAAATAAAACATATTTATGATGTAAAAAATACTCTGGGTGGGCAACAACCTTCCTGCTCTGCTCTGTTCTGATGCATCCACTTGTAGACAAATAGATCCATCTATGTCTTTGTTTTCCTCATCTGGGCTGGTATCTGGCTCAGTATTGTACAGCTCGATACCTTTACAATTTCTTGCCATTTTAGTTGTGCCGTTAGCTTGGGGTTGTAAGCTTTTGGGAGAGAGTATTAACAGAAGGCTGGTATGGATGACAAGAAAAGAGGAATGATGTTGATTTGGATCCTTCAGAGGTGAATTTTTAATGAACTCCTGCCACTCTGCAGGAACTATGTCCTAGTTAACGACACGTTTTTTTAAATTTTGGCTAAAAACGGCATAATCATAATTAAGTATTGAATATTGAAGTATTAAATATTGACAAGTGCGAATAGTTTACTTTTTTTAGTTTATTTTTGTTTTTGAGTCAAAGTTGGAGACATCAAAGTTCGTGAGTGACCAGGACGCTCACGTTGTGGGTGTGGTCAACATTGCGGCATGCAGTCTGTTTTTTGAGATTGTTTTTTTTAATGAACTTTGATACAAATTGTTTTTTGGAGATCTGTTTTTTTTTGTTCAGTTTTTTGTTTTGTTTTCCTCTATAATGTTTTTTTGTTTTTCATTATAACTTTTTCTGTCTTTTTCATTCAAATTTTAAGGATGACAACAGTTTTAATCCTACAGCGAGAACATAGGGACACATCTACAACTTGCTTTAATCAAACACGCTGGTTCACTCTAGGAGAAAGAGTAAGAATATTAGAAATTTCTGTGGAGTTTGCTTTATCTATAATTAGTCCTTGTGATGGGCTGCACGGTGGCACAGTGGTTAGCGCTCCTGCCTCACAGCAAGAAGGTTCCCGGTTCAAGCCCTGGCTGGGGGACCTTTCTGTGTGGAGTTTGCATGTTCTCCCCGTGCATGCGTGGGTTTTCTCCGGGTACTCCGGCTTCCTCCCACCGTCCAAAAACATGCTTCATAGGTTGATTGGTTACTCTAAATTGTCCCTAGGTGTGTATGGGTGTGTGATTGTGGCCCCTGCGACAGACTGGCGACCAGTCCAGGGGTGTACCCTGCCTTCGCCCATGAGTAGCCGGGTTAGGTTTCGGCAACCCCGTGACCCCGAAAGGGATAAAGCGGATTGGAAAATGAATGAATAGTCCTTGTGATGTTTTTGAGATTATTTATTGTGAGTTATTGAGAAATTGATAATGTTTGCCTGGGGTGTTTTAGTGCACTTTATTGACGGCCCCTGCCTTCCTCTGCAGCTTCACATGGATGGACATCAAGACAAATCTCAAGCTCAAAACATGCCCTACAGCTACTTTATCAAAAAACTCTGTGTGTGTAACTATTTTTCTTCAAAGCATTTTTTGTGTTTTTCCCTCAAAAACTTTTTTTCTGTTAAAAGTGTGGTTTCAATTCTTTGCTTCAAATACCTAAGATGTATTTTGTTGTTAGTTTTTTTTTGTTTCATATCTTAGTTGAGCTTGATCATGACTGAATGAAATCTAAAACTGCTTCTGTCTGCTTCACCTGTTGTGCTGCCTGGTTGCAGAGATGCAGCTTTTTCCAGTGATCTGTGCTTCTTATCCCTGTCCTTGTCCCTGCGCCGATGGCAGCGGTGGTGGTGATGGTGGTGGTGGACCCTTTCTTCCTCTTGGATTTGTCCTGGTCCTGCCAGAAGTTGACTGGCGCGCTCCAAGTTGTAATCCCTCAGTTCCACCTCATGGTGGCTCTGTGGCGTCAGCGAGGATGCCGAGCGCTTTATAGGGCTGAGGTCAACGATGGGCTGAAAGGGTGAAGCAAAAGGGCAAGGTGAAGCGGCTGACCAGGGAGCATAAGCCGGGGCTTCACCCATGTCACTTGAACTGCATCAACAAAATATTCACCACTCACGAAAAAAAATAAAAAACACAAGCAATAACAAGCAACCTCTGTGTAAAGCCCAACAATGAAGCCCTTCTTCTCCAGGCACAGATTGCAGAAGGTTTGAGGAGAATGAACACAGTTTGATCCCAAATCTAGAACTTTAAAGAACATAGAAAGCTAGCAGGGAGATCTCTGCTAGTTCAAGGAAGAGATGAGTGTGTCACTGGCCTTTGCTTTCATTTGCTTCTTGTCTCTAAATTTGCCAATGTGATCAATTTTGAGCAAATGAAACAACTATAATGGAATAGAAATAGCACAGAACATTACTTTATATATATTAATAATGTCACAGTATATAACTGATCAACCAAAGCCTGATCGTCAAAAGTCCAATTATTGCAAACAAAGAGTTTGAAGAGGCTCTGCTAGAGCTTCATCTGTCAGAGCTGCAACCAACCAACCAATGAAATGAACTTCTTGGAATAAAATTTAATTTAATCAACATCAGATCCATTATGAATTTTAATTTTTAAGAAATTAACACTTTTTTGTTTGGATCCAAGAAGAGTTTTTTCATAATAATGAAGCAGAACTACTATCAACGTTGCCTTCAGTAAAATTCAAAAATAGTTATGTCTAATTATTTCTGTAAGAGATCAGTGACACTCACCCTTCCTGTTTTATTCATTAACAAGCTGAGTTAACACTATCCAGCGTAGTGAGAGAGGAAACAAAAACAGCAGCTGACTTACCACACCACCTGCTGGCTGACTGTTGGCAGCGTTATCAGAGGTTTTTTACATTTAAAAATAACAAAAAATTGAATCGATGATTGAAATAGCAGTAATTTAAAATAAATTCATGTACAGCGTCTGAGCTGGAATCTGAATCAAAACTCTATGGCTGGATGGCTCCAACATTGCTCGCCATTTTTGTTGTATCAGTAATGTTAGAATGGGGTTGTGAGGGGCTGCTTCGCTGTTCTGCTCGTTCCTGTCTCACAGTCTGGTCAGTTGTTACAGTCAGAGACAACAATATCACAAGACAGTAAAAGTAACTAGATTACAGTTTCATTTTGTGAGTGTACAGTCTTAAAATCTCACCTTTGAAACAAGTACTAAAACATGCTTCTATGCTTGGATTCTCCCTATTTTAGTTCCCATCACTGAAAGAGGAAGTGATGCAAACTAAATAATCTTTTTCTGCTTCCCTTTCAAGACCCAAAGAGCCTTGAAATGAGTGGAAGATAGATGTTTGGGAGAAAACTCAGACTTGTTTGCTTTTCCCGTCAGTGTAAGAAAAATCAGATTTTAAGACTGAACATCAAAGCAAAGAACAGCGAAAAAACTGACAGAATTTTTTTTTTTCTGAATCACACATGCACGCTCACACGCACACTATATCTAAACTTCTAGACAGAGATGCTCATAAGGCCCTTTAATGAAACTTATAGATAAATAGAGTATTTTATTTTCACATTTTAAAGTACTTATAACATATGGATGGTTCACAAAACAATCACATGTTGTTTCTGCATTTTAATACAAATGCACTGGAAAAAGAACTTTAATTCTTTGACCTGACAAGTCCTTGAGGTTACGTTTTAAGCATGCATGTAATATTTAAGCACAGCTTGAGTTTGAATCTTCAGTGCAAGTCCCCATCTCTGGTTCTTGACCAGCTGAAAGCAGAGGAAAATTCTCCCTGATGCAGACGCTCGTGTGTTTGAGGAGTTATTCGAATGTAAACGCTGCAGGTGTGGTGCTCTATGACAAAAGTACACGTTGGCCTATGTTGCTGCTGCTGATGGAGAGGGGGGGGTCACAATTTTCCATGAGGGTGGTGGTGGTGGTGGGGTGAAGTGTGTGCTGTGATGTAAAGAGCACAAAAAGGCAAACAGACAGGAAAGTTGAGGGAGAGGACAGAAGGAGGACAGAGAAGAAAAACGATAAAGAGCGGTGGCACAACAGGTGGTACATACTGCCAGGTGGGTCCCGGGGGCGTGGCGAGGGTGGCTCCGCTATCAGACAGCACGCACAGAAGGAGGTTGGCAAAACATTAGCAGTGAGCATCAAATAAAGAGAAAGGGGAGACAGAAATGAGGAGCAGAGGAGGGTGAAGGTGAAGATATTCAACACACAACCTTTGAAGAAAAATGGCTCATTCGCATCCATGTCTTTTTAAAAAGGATAACACAATTTTGTATGAGGGACCATGACAGTTCAAACAATAGTTATCAACACTTTGGTTATAACATACAGTGAAGGAAATAAGTATTTGATCCCTTGATAATTTTGTAGGTTTGCCCACTAAAAAAGTAATTAACAGTCTGTCATTCTAATGGTTCATTGGAATAGTGAGATAGTGATTTCATTGAGGTAAATAAGTATTTGATCCCCTATAAGAGTTCTAGTTCACACTGACCAGTTAATCTCTCCTAATCAACCTGTCACCTGAACTGAAGACATTGAAGACATCCTTCAATTAATTTTAGTCAACCAAAATGAGCATACCACTCATATGACAATGTCAGTTTCATTTTAGTTGGGCAAACCCACAAAATCAGCAAGGGATTAAACACATGTTTCCTCTACTGTATTTTCCTACCTAGTTTCACACTTTCTTATGGAGTCCCTTGTTGGTTCCACTGAAAAAAACTCTAATCTGCAGTCACTATGTGAGAAATGTTGGCTAAAAGATTACTGCCATGCCCAGCTGGTTTACTGAAACAGCCTGGAAATAAGGAGCAAACCCTCAGAGCCCGTTGGCAGTGACAGGCAGAAAAATTCCTCCAGAGTCAGAGATGGAAGAAGAGCAACATAAAAATGAGAAAAGCTGGTGTTTAGAGTGTTGCAGAGGACAAAGAGACAGACAGACAGAAACAGTACAACAGCAAAGCCACACAGACAACAGCAATCTGAAAACACTGAGACAAAAAACAAGACCTGACATTTCATCAGCAGAAAATCATCAAATAGTTCATTTTCATTAATTAAAAAAAAACACTCTGGTTTTTAGGTAAAATCCAACTCCTCTGTTTCTTGGTTTGATAGTTTTCTGAGAAGATAAATTTAGATAAATGGGCCCCCAGTATAAAACATTGGTGAACACTAAGATGACTATGCGTGGTGAGGTCATCTGTTAGCTTGTTGTAGTTACTCAGAAACATTTTCACTGACCTTTGTCTTGTAATGCAGGTTTGTGATTAGATAAAAAGGAAGTAAAGAGGAAGTAAAAAGTTTTTAAAAAAATTTGCACCTATGAAAGTGGAATTTATTTCCTGAGTTCGAAACGATGTTGCTGAGATGTGGTCATGCTCCAGGTCAGCATCAACACTCTTTCGCTCCCTGTTTCCATGGCAACGACACCCTGCTGCCCCCACATCTCACAGCCAGCCGACTCACAGCTAGAGTCAAGCATGTTTTTAAAAACCTGAAATATCAGCAAATCCTGCAGATCTCATTTCAATCGTTTATGAAGGTTTAAATTATGAATCCACTCTCTTTCAAGTCTGTTATATTCTCCATTTCCTGTCATAACTGTTGAAAATGATATACCGGTATTCACTTTTGAAAAACAGTTTCACTTTTTTTAGAAAAGACTTTAAACATTTATTTTAAAAATCAAACAGGAAAAGATTGCCACGTTTGAGATCTTTCACCTGGTGAGTGCGATCTTTGGGTAATCAAGTCTACAGATAGGATTAACATTGAGCATTTTGATCTTGAAGCAGATTGTAAAGTTGCATTTTGAAATGAAGTCAGACAAAAAAAATCAGTATGAAAGGAAGCACTTAAAAACCAAAGCCTTTCTTTTGCTGGAACTTTTTTCTCTTAAATATTGACTCTAACATTATCAATGAGTAGCTCTACTGCATTCTTGGTCGGGGCTAGATTTGTGTCTGTCAGACTGTGGGGGTCGGGGTGAGCAGGCTGGATTGATGTGGACTGACAGGGATAGAACTTGTCTCCTTACAGCTGGTTTCACTAACACAGCACTCCATCAGCCTTTTCGGGGTCCTCTCTCATCTCAGCTGCCTCTCCATTATTCAAGCACGGAAAACCAGAATGTTAAAACAAAGAAAGGGGGCGGTGAAGAGCTTACGTGGTGCTCTGCGTTGAGTCGGGGCAGCGAGGCTGCTCTGCAATGGCTCTCCAGGCTCGGAAATTTCTCAGAGTCGGAAATAATCTCCACCTGCCTCAGTTCCAGCTGTTCCTGAAGGATGTAGAGAGGAGCATGGGGACAATGCAAGCATCAGTGTGTGTCAGGACACATTTGAAAAGTGTGTTAAAGGCAGAGTTAAATATGGATGTTTCATACCTGTGGTTTTGAGGAGTACTGCACGTCCTCAGACTGGCCTCTCTGCAGCCTCCTCCGGGCTTTGGGCCTCTGCGAAGCCTGAGAAACATCTCCAGACTGGGAGTGCTTTATGGTATTTCTCTGGTTCAGTCTTTGATTGAAAAGACAAAATATTTTTGGATATTTGAGGATTATTAGCTGTTGAAGGATCAGGTTTGGTTAAAAGCTTTGGGTAATGGGTACAAAAGTTAAAACAATTAGTTTACAATGAACTAAAAGGCAACATAATTCAATGGAAGAGCTGTACTCCAATGTTTCTCATCTAAAGTCAGACTTATCTCAATACTACTTTGCTGACAACTTTAATATTTTTTTGTCAAACATCTGTAGATGAAGACTTGGAGACTTGCATCTTGGGGAGCCTGCAGTGAATGACCAGATACACCTCGATCCCTTCAACGTGATCCTTGAGACCATAGAGGAACACTTACTATTTGTTTTGGGAGTAAAGATTTGTTTATTTGATTCACATCTGGCTGAAATTCTTCTAAGATCTTGAATCTTCAGAATTTGCTTCTGACCGAAGCTCAAGCTATTCTCTGCATTTTCTTCACTTACATTGTGTCTCTGCTGGTCGTCATGTTGGCAGTGGTGCTGACAGTGGTAGGTGGGGCCTCTGCTTTGGTTTCTGGCTCAGGCTGAGGTGGGAGGGGTTGTTTGGGGCTTGGCAGTGGGGGCTCTGAAGCATGGATGTGAGTGAATGGCAGCACAGGACGAAACAGGGCCCCAAGTTTATTCTGCAACCCAAATGGACAACTGTTAAAACTCACCTGACTTTGTGATGAATTCAAAAACTGTGTTGGTGACTAAAATCTATTCCATAGGCTCAGTTTAATCAGTCATTTTGGTATAGCTGTATTTGAAATGAAATTTTAATTGTTTGCAAGATTTTTTTTTCAGGCTCAATTATTTAAACTATGAAATCCAGTAAAATATCAAATTTAATAAAAAAAAAAAAAAAAAAGATAACATGATAACACTTGTATTTTGACACTAATGTTTAATTTTTGGTAAAAAAAAAATGGCAGATTAACCAATACAAAGAGATGCAATACTGTTTAATATTAAAGCAGTTTCACAAGTCTTTACAATTATTTAAACTTATACCATAAACCATTTGACCATAGGGTCAAATTGACACACAAACACATCCATTCACCATCACCACAACCTTAAGAAGAATTCATTCATTCATTTTCCAATCCACTTTATCCCTTTCGGGGTCACGGGGTTGCCGGAGCCTAACCCGGCTACTCATGGGCGAAGGCAGGGTACACCCCTGGACTGGTCACCAGTCTGTCGCAGAGGCCACAATCACACACCCATACACACTCACATTCACACCTAGGGACAATTTACAGTAACCAATTAACCTATGAAGCATGTTTTTGGTTCATAGGTTAATTGGTTACTCGAAATTGTCCCTAGGTGTGGATGTGAGTGTGCATGGGTGTGTGATTGTGGCCCCTGCGACAGACTGGCGACCAGTCCAGGGGTGTGCCCTGCCTTCGCCCTTGAGTGGCCGAGTTAGGCTCCGGCAACCCCGTGGCCCCGAAGGGGATAAAGCGGATTGGAAAATGAATGAATGAATGAAGCATGTTTTTGGACAGTGGGAGGAAGCCGGAGTACCCGGAGAAAACCCACGCATGCACGGGAAGAACATGCAAACTCCACACAGAAAGGTCCCCCAGCCAGGGCTTGAACCGGGAACCTTCTTGCTGTAAGGCAGGAGCGCTAACCACTGCGCCACCGTGCAGCCCAAGAAGAATTCAGCTTCTGGAATTCTTTTGACAGGTTTAGGAGTGTTTATGGAAATGTTTTTGATCTGCGCCTGTTGCTTGATGGAATGTTTGACTCAGTTTCACCACAAAGCTTTTCTGTCAGGTTGAAATCTGGACTGTGGAGACCAGTCAAGTTTTTTTCACATTAAACTGGATTATCCATGTCTTTATCAATGACAGTATATGACATCTGGACTGAGTGATTCCCTCCCCCCTTGTGTTCTAAATAGTGTTCCAAGAAGCCAAAATCCAAAAGACCTCTATAGAGAAATAAAGAGTTATTACTCAGTCATTCTGTTTGTCATAAAAAAAAAAAAACATTCTTGCTCTGATACTTTTTTTTAACATGCTCTTCATAATCCTAATTATTTTCACAATATTATTTTTCTTTAGTGCAAGTTATTCAAGTTATAAACTGGCCAATCAGATGTCTCAACAAAGTATGTGGGGCTTTCTGGCTCCCCAAGTAGAACATTCAATTGACAGATTTTCCAGAGCCCGCTTTCAGTGGAAGGGGTGTGGACTTTCAACAACCTCACTCCTGATTTGTCAGGGTGGTTTCAGTAGAAACAATGACTCAGACCAACTCGGACCAATCACTGCTTAGACACAGTTGGGCTGTGAATCATGCGTGTCCAACTGGCATCTAGAAGGACCAGCCGGGGAAGCTGAAGCAGGTCGTTCCTCAGACCTTCATTTGAGCTACAGTCCAAATGTTTGTCAGAGCTGGTGGTGGCTGGGTTCTGGGAACAGAAATGCTTTGAGTACTGTGAACATTTCATGCAGCCTTGTCTTCTGGGAAAACAGAAGTTAGTGCTGTCATCTTATTTTATTTCTTGAGCTTCTCTAGTATATGAGGTGGTCAGGCCTTTTAGTTTAGTTATAGCCTTGAAAGTATTTAGGGCTGATTTTGTTTTATTACTTTTATTTTTTCTTTTAGCAGAGCTAAACTTCCTCCCCAACAGCTTCATTTATCACAGAATTATTCTATAAATTAATCAGAGTTTTCCATATCAATACTTTTGAGTGTGTACTGTGCTGCTTCTCCAGATCCTCTGGGCCTACATTTCTGAGATGTAACATATGTGAGGGCTCTTCCAGGATTTTCTGTCCCCATTGCAACAATACAGTCACTCAGGAGTCCTTATAATTACTATTTAAGCAGCAGTATGTGGTAGGCTTTGTTGAGAACTCTTATTTAAAAAAAAAAAAAAAAAAAAAAGAAAGAAAAAACTCAGCCAGTGTCATGAAAATGATCTTTAATGTATTGCTAGAGCAGAGAGTAGAGTAGAATGTGTTGGAAGAGTTCCTTTAGATTCTGTTCAGATGCCTGTGAGTGATGTTACTCCTGTTGGGTTTCGTTAAGGGCAAAAAGGCCACCAGCTCACCTAAGTGACAGACCTGAAATTTCTATTTTGGATTGGTTTCCATCACAATGGCTGAAAACTGAAGTTATCAGTCCTAACTCCAACCTCAACATCTTCAAGTTTCTCTCATAAATAACAGTAGTTACACACTCACTGTCATACCAGACTGATTATATCAAGAGATCATGCTAGTGTTTGCGGTTTCCTTTTTCAAATACTGAGAAGCAACAATGTACGAAACTTTTGCTGTATTAACAACACTGAAGTACATAGGAGAAGCTTGCAACTTTATCATTACTACTGTCCTTTGACAGTTGCTTGCTGTGTAAGAAGATTCACCTGAGGTGCCCCTGTGGGGTTCTGCTGCTGAAGTTTCTTGGCTCTGTTTTGCTTGTAGTAGTCAAAGATCATATGAGCTGCATACACTTTCCCCACAGTCAGTTCATTATCTGCAGGGGAAAACAGGGGATGGACAGTTCCTTCATACAGACACAAGATGGAGCCAGCGGAGCAGCAATGAAAACATGAGCCACAACAGACAAATTAATAATTGAGCTGGAAAAGTGGAAGGTTATTGTTGTTTTTGCATAACGTATGACTTAAGCCTATTTCAGCAAAGTTATTTGGAATTTGGAGTTTAGAATTTTCTAGTCACAAATTCGAGTGCTGCAAGGAACATACTGAATCTGAAAAGGTTTTAATGATCTCCAAGATCTTACTGATAAGCCCTTAGACAATGGAAATAATGTCACCACATCATCACAATAGATCCCTGTATCAGGCATCTGGAGAATAGTAATTTTTCAATTTTGGAATGCTCATTCCTCCTGTTATGGTAAAACACTGCTGCAGTTGCACAGCATTTTAAACAGCTTTTAGCAAAACTTAGCTAAAAATGAAAGACCCGTGAAAGTTTCTGAGTTCTTCATGTTTTTTGTTTTTAACATGTTCTTGTCACATTTTTATGATAATGGAGGACATTTAAAGGGAACATTTTAAAGAGAAATTAAAATAGCATTTCTGAGTTTTTCTTTATTCAAATTATAGTGAATCAGGAGTATTCACAAAAATGCTGTTTGAAAAATAACTTTTTTGTCTCCGTGTCGTCTGAGGTGGTATCTGGCTCAAAACTGTACGGCTGGATTGCTCCAATATTGCTCGCTATTTTTGTTGCACCGCTATTGTTAGGTCGGGGTTGTGAGGGGCTGTAATCCAGCAGGACAGCATGTAAACAAAGAGTACTTAGTAGCAGGAGTGTATAGAATGGGAGGTGTTGCTCCGCCTCAACAGTTCTGCCCACAACTTAGAGGTGAATTTCTAATGAACCCCTGCCACTCTGCAGAAACTATGACCTAGAAAACCACACACCTTTTTTGGTTTTGGCTAAAAACGGCATCATCATATTTAAAAGACCATCAAAAGATGATCGGAGTGGGACTTTAAGGGAAATTAGGACAAACAAATTCCAGCAACGACAAGTGGATACAGTTGAAGCTTTTCACTACAAATCATGAGGATCTGACAGGCAGAGGGCCCTGGAGGCAATCAGTCTGCAAACACCAGTGTAGCTTACATTTATGTGGCGTCACCAGCAAGTTGGCAGTTTTTGGAGACAGGTTTGGCCAAACTTTGTTTATCTCCCTGCGCAGGTCAGCATCACAAAGTCTCTGTGCCAGGACCCCTGAGGACAAAACCACAAACATGTCACAGCGCATCTGCACCACAGCCATCCGTGCCACTCACGCTGGTCTCACAGCCCCCGGTGAGGCCGCAGGGAGCCCGCCGTGGTCGTCTCTTACCAGATGCAAGTTTGATTTCCAGGGCGGTACGAATCAGAGCCATCAGCGTGGAAGTGAAATGAACAGTGTTGTCGTCTGCAATCGGCATGTTCATCTTTACCAGTCGCTGAGGAAAAGAAAGAATTTCAAAACCATGAATCAAAAACAGAGGATACAAACACAGGATATGAAGATAAAGACATTCCTTTTTACTCATCAAATATGAAAACAGCAATAGCTTTTAACTGTTTTATTTTTAAAAAAAAACAACATCAGAGAACCACTAACCAACAAACACTTCTATTTACCTCCAAATACAAAGTTTGAATTTGTTTGGCAAAGTCAGATGTTTTCTGTCAGAAGAATAAAGCGATCCTAGTAAAGGTGGTTTATTGTTGTTGGAGAGTTTTGGTGCACCTGCTTTGTTTCCTGTCTTTTCACTATAAAATGGTCACATCAAACAAAAGTCCAAACAAAGAAGTATATTTGAATAAATCAACTGTTTTCTCCATCTGGCGTTGGTTGCTGCTTCTGTTGCTATGACACCACTGTCATAGCAACGCTGCAGTGTCACAGTTTCCTACACCCACTTTCTCCTGTTTGGCCCTGCAGGGGTCTGGGGGCGGAGTGAAATCTGGACGGTTTAAAGTTCATCACAGAGACAAAACAGAGAGAAGCTGAAAACTGAAAAGATGAGCAAAGAAAAAGGCCTGAAACCAGGCGATGGTGCAAACACTGCACATCTCACTGCATCAGTCTCAACAGCCTCCCACCTGATTCAGGTGAAATCATCAGATCTTTAAAGCATCCAAACTCCTCAATCAGGTATAAACATGCAGTTCCTATCTGTCAAGAATAGGGTCTGCAATTAGACACAAAACTAGTGAAAGTTTTGTTTTCCTTGTCTGCTGTGTCCTAACACAGAAGCAGATCAGCAAAAAGGAACAAAACTTATTATACAACCAAACTTTAGAACTATGTTTAGCTCTTTTTTTTCCCTGCATTAGTCATTTCAGTCTAAAGAAGAAAACCATAACTATCTGCTTCTCCATGCAAAACATGACAACAAAAGAGTTTTGACATCTCATTGTCTGCGGAAGCATTGAATCAGCAATTTCACTACAAGTTCCTGAATATTATTTTTTACTGAAAAAAACAGGAAAGTGTCAAAAGATCTTCCAGAAAGAGAGAAAAAAACTAATATCTGCAAAATTTACATGAATTTGAAAAAGAAAAAGCAACAACTTATGCAACCACCCCGAGTTCTACTTTTGTTACTTTTTGACAGGAAACGTAAAAACTGTCTCAAATTCAGTTTTTTTTCCTCTTACATCTTTTTAATAAAAAGTGACAACTGTCTGACAGCACTGATGAGAAATTCCTCCACATGCCTGTTTCAGAGCAGAGCTGCAGGTCAAATGCACAACTGATGCTCCTCAGTTTCTTTGAGTGGATGAGAAACAGGGATTTGGAAAAAAAGAAGCACATTCTGCCTGCAGCTTCATTACACAGATGAAGAGGTGAGATGTGAAGCACACAGAAAGAGGATGGGTTGAGTTTGTACGTGGACTGCAGAACATCAACACGACATGGAAAAGTCTGGATTTCAAATGAAAAATGCAGATAAGAAGCTATAAGCTCTCCTTCAAAAAGTTCAAACCCAGGAGAGTGACGCCTGCAGAGGAAGACTTTACATCCTCCTCTTCCTCCTCCTCCTCACAAACACAGCAAGAGCACACAGTGGAGGGAAGGACACAAACTCCTAGAAATAGTTGAATGGAGATCGCTCAAAGGTGACAGAAAAGGTTGGCCTCAAGAAAAATCATAAAAATATGGACACATATCATAGGAGCATGTCTTCATTAGAAAGGCAAGCAGATTTAGGAGAAGATAAAAAACATCAGGGACGGAAAGAGAGAAAATAGGAGAACATCCACGTCCTTAAGTGCACTGCTGCTCCGTCTGTTCCTGTCTTTCCTCGCCGATTAACAACAGCATCAGTTATATTTGGAGATGCGGCCACGTCAGACTAAGGCATCTTTAACTGGGGCGAGGGCAGGGCTGCTTTAACTCTAATTCACTGCGACAGCTGAGCACACACTGGAACCACTCACATTAAGGCGGCATGTTAAAAGGTAAGCAGCTGCCACAGGAGCTACCTGAGGATTGTTCCGACACAAATCTGACTCCCGCTTCCTTCAAGAAACCATCGTTCCAGGAGACATGGGACCGACTCTCCTGTCTAACACAGCTTTGACTGGTGAGGAGACACAGATGCTTTGGGGATTGTCTCATCTCAGCAGCCAGACTGCTCAAAAATGACAAATTTGGGCATTTCTACATCCTGACATTGCAGCTAATTTGCTGTAGCCTCTCAACAGCAAAACTGTTTTGGGGGGACAAAATTAAGGGGAGGGGGTATGCTTCATTTAATAGAAAGAAAATGTTTAAGTTATTTTTTTTTTGTTTTTCTCTATTTGTTTAAATTCTGAACATAACAGTTGGAGTTTTCATAGTATTAACATCAAGAACATTTTGATTTTGTGTCACATCATTACATGCGCATTATGCGTGCACACTTGAGTCAAGCATGGCAGAAAAATAAATATTATTGGGGCCCTCTGCGCCTCGCCTGTTGAAACTGCTCCCTTGTTCTGAGTGCGTGCAGAAGGCAGTCATGTGACCAGCCTTTTCCTACAGCTGCACCAGCATCTGCAGCCTGGTTGAGGCTTTTTTTAATCATCATGCAGGTGGAAGATGAAGTCTATTTATGCCATCAGAACTGAAGATTCCTTGATGAACGTTATTCTAGATAATTATTCATATAGTATTTAATACATACATTTCTAAGACTCCTATATTATTAACATGATCCAAACTTTCCTTAAAGACCCATTGTTTATAACTTGGTCCATGTTTTCTGCTCTGCAGTTCATCATCATTGCACTAGAGGCAGTAGAAGAGCTTTTCCTGCTCATTTCCTAACGACTACTCCTTCTCAAAGATTTGAGTCGTTTTATAACAACCTATTTATGTGAAAGCCATAAACTGTTTTGTGAACATATTGTTTTTGGCTATTTTACCCAAGGGAAATTCAACACTGAGGAAAATCATATAGTTAATTGACTTATAATTATGGCTAAATGCACAAGCGCAAACAGTGTTTAATGTTTTTCAGAAAGAAATGATAATCTATGTAAAAGTGTTTTTTAAAAGTTGCTAAAACTGCTAAAGCTTGGCCTCATTTAAAATTTTAGTCGTTTTTGCTTTTACTGAATGTTTTACTTTTTTAAAAACATTTTCAGAATTATTGCTTTTGCTGACTTTTCTTCTTGTATTTCAACTTCCAGGCAAGTTCAGAAGTTCAAAATTTGTGGTTACTTGAACTTGTGTTTTCATTCATAATGGAGTGTCACTGTATAATATTTTGTCAATAAAGTTAATTAAAAATGGCTGCTTTCATTAAATTTCAAAAACATTTATGGCGGAAAAAGTTTAGCTAATTTTAATTGACAGTGAGAATTACTTGTGTTGATATTTCTTTTTTTTAAAATGACTACTGTCTGCTTTGAAAGGGTGAAAAAATCATTGATAATGAATTCTTCATATTGCAGTTACACAATGTTGAAAATGTGTGGATCAAATTTGAGACTGGGTAAATAAGGAGCTTTTTTTGCTTATTAAAAATTGATATTGTAACATTTTATGCTGATTTAACAAAGAGTTTAAAAAGATCTTAGTTCAAAAAATTAGATTTTTTTTTTTATTGTAGGCTCTACTGGATTAAAGTTTAAAACAGACAGAAGAATGAGGCTGGTTCTGCTGGTAAAGCCTCTTCTGTCAGGAAACCTGACAGATTTCAGCTCATGTGGTCCACTCACTTACTCTGCAAATAAATAAGTTTCAAGTGGAAACCAGCAGAGGGCACATTGTTCTCTTCCTTCACAAAACTTGTGCCTTAAAAAACAAAAAAGGAAAAATGATCTACTTAACTCTGTGAAGCTGAGAAATACAGTAGATCCTTCTTTGTGTCCCACATGAAAAAGAAGCCCTGCTGGATTTTGCACAGCATTAAAGGTAGCTGCCAAAAAGTCAGACAGGCTGTTTGGGACTAATGTCTCACTTCCCTTTTTGTTTTTCCTCAGAATCTATAAATACATTCAAATAATATGTTTTTTAAGCAGAAAAATGCTCCCCACTATCATCCATTGAAATAACAAGTCATGCCATACTTGAAGTTTCTGAAGGAGGTTTTAGAAGTGTCAGCAGAAGAGGACAACTCTTCACAGATAAACAGACATACGTCACAACAGCAGAACTTCCAGCTGCTTCACCAAGACAGAAGCCTGAAGATGTTTGGAAGATGGAGGCACGAAGGAGAAGAACATTTAAACCAAAGACTACTACCTTAAAGGCCACTCGGGGAGGGCATTTCTTTCCCAAACCCAGTGGAGGGCACATGTCGCGAAGCATCTCGTACATATTGCGGTAAGTCACGCGTCCGCTTCCAGGGGGGGAGTTGGTGGAAAACCATGGAGGGAGGGAGGGTGTGAGGGAGTTGCGGTACAACACAAAATGGAAAAAAAACAAATAAGAGAAAAAAGAAAGAAAATGAAAAACACAGAAATCTTTGTTAATAAGATTTCTGGTTTGATCTGGAATGCTGTACTATATCCAGGAATGGATCCTAGAGAAACAGGAAAGGGATGTGCACCAGAAAATTCCCTGTGCCACAATGGTGGAAGGAAAAACTGTTTAGGGGGGGTGAGTTTGTTTTAAAAGAAATACCCAACCAGAAACTAATCTTCTCAAGCTGAGCTTTATACCCGCAGCTTCAAAGTATTTGGCTCTTTGTGTTCAGGATTTTTTTCCATGACACTGCTCACAACAAAGGATCTTCAAGACGACTCTTTTCTCTGCGCTGCAGATTAAGGCTTTATGCTGTTGAAGTACTTTAGGAAGTTTCCTGGAACTTTATTCTCTCAGCTGTCAGGGGGATTTTCGTTGGAGTATTCCTTTAAGACAGCCTCTCTGTTTGCATGCGGACATATCAGCAGCAACCAAAGGAAACAAAGCAGGTGAACATCTCTGATGTCTCTGGCTGGAGCCAGCAGGTTGCGTGGCCGCTGGTTAGTGAAGGACTAATGGACGTTTGGTCATTCAGTCTATAGCTATCACAGTCCCTTTCAAAACTAAAAAGTGCGGTTGTGCAAACCTTATAGGCCACCCTGTTGGGGCACTTCTTGCCCAGGCCCAAGGGAGGCGAGATAAAACGCAATAATTTGTACATATCCCGATAGCAAATCCTCCCACTGAAAAACATGAGACACGTTCAAGAGGTTAGATCAGCCACTGCATCCGTATCATCTGGGAGAACAAACTCACAAGAGGAAGCAATCCTGATGATGTCCTTCAGGCTTTTTGACCTGCAATATTTATATAGAACACTCAGTCATTATTTTAGATCTGATGATTTAGTCATCTCATTTAAGTTTGAAGCATTGACTTTATAAGAGAACAGGACTGAGTGACCCCCTGCCCCTGGCATTCCAAACAGGAAGTACCTGACGGCTCCAAGAAGCCAAAATTTCATAGACTTCTGTAGAGAAATAAACAGCAATTAGTCAGTCATTGTATTTCTCAGAATAACCATTTTTGCTCGGATACCTTTTTTTTAAACATGTTCTTGTCATTTCTTTTCATGATTTTTTTTTTTTTTATTACAAGTTTTTCAAGTTGAAAACTGACCAATCACATGCCTCAATGAAAGTAGGCGGTCCATGTTGAAGGATCCAAATATTTGATTGACAGTTTTTGTGTAGCCCGTTTTTAAGTGGTAGGGTGTGGACTTCCAACCAACTCACTCCTGATATGCAAGAGTGGTTGCCATAGAAACCGTGACTCAGACGAACTCGAATCAATCACTGGTTATGTATGTCATCTGGCTCCAACATGGTAGCATTTGTATTGCAAAAAAGTGGCGACTGAATTGACTTAATTTAGTTGGAGCAGGGAATAAACCATTTTCTACAGGTGACATTGCACTCACTCGGTCCAGTTCTGATGTACAGCAATGGATAGAAGTAGTAGAACCTTAGTGTTAAAGCTCACAAACTTCTGTTTTCTTGAATTATTTTCCCTCTCAGCGCTCTGAAAACAGCCAGACAGAAAACTTGAAATTCACTCTGACAGAGTGACAAAGAAAAAGGATTGTCTGCAGGGGACTGAAGACACTTTAGGGAGCAGCTCATTTCCATTTTAAGGCATATATAATTCTTCCTCTCTGAATTGTCTGTCAGGTTCCATGCTTCTGCACCTTTCCTGGATTCCTGGCTCAGTGACAAAGCTCTTTAATGAGCCTTGAATAATGGGAGACAGATGATGCTTTGCACCGCCTGAATCAATTTTGCTGTTTCTTTTAGGATAAAGGAAACATGTCAAGTGAGTGTAAAGGCCAGAAAGGTGAAGACATGAACCTGCAGTGTCCTATCACAGACACAGACACGGTCTGTGGCAGACAGGACTTTGGAGCCAACGGCTTATCAGGGAGTAAAACGGCTGAGCGGACATGGAGCAGAATGCTGGATTTACATTTAAATCGGTCCAATGAGGAAGCTTGTCACCGGCTTCAGCAGACACTCCAAGCTCTGGCTTAGTGTCGGTCACCCTTCACTGCTTAGATGAGATTTCCCCCCAGTTATCCAACCAGAGCTCCAAAACCCAACTGAGAATCCTGTCTTCAGGACGGCCTTTTTACAGGAAAACATTGCTCCTCTGGATCTGTGGGTGGGGGAGCTGTGCATGTGATTCCTACCAGGCAGCTGGGTCATATTCTGCCCAAACACGGATGAACTCGTCCAAGTGGTGAGGCCCCAAGATGGAGGCATCCCGGGTTAGATATTCAAAGTTGTCCATGATGACAGCAACAAACAAGTTCAGCATCTGGAAGAAAAAGGAACAGATGAAATACTCCTAATGTTCTGAACTGCTGTGTGTGTATGAGTTTATACAAATGTGTTACTGACTGTTTCATTTGCGGGTTAGAAGTAAAACTGTATTATATTCAAAATGGTTTTCACAGGTAAAAGTATTTTCATCTCAAGCAAATATTATTGTTCAAGTCACCATATCTTTTGTCAAGTAAAAGAAATCAATTTCACAAGAAATTTTACAAACATTCTTGATAACATTTAAAGCTTTTCCGAGGCGTGTTTTCTTATCAAAAGGTAACTATGCTTCTTTCTTTTCTTAAAGACATTTCTTTATCAATTCCTGGAGTGAGGAATCTTCTTTGATGAGAAATGAAACAAGAAAAGATACTAGTCCAGCTGCCTTTTGAGAAGAAAACACAGACACTTCAAGCTTTTGTAGGCTTAAAACTACGGTGACCCTGAAGTTCAAATCATAATCAACAAATCCCTAAATGCAAAATATATTTTTTTAAAAAAAGCTAAAAAAATTGTAAAAAACATAATTACATTTCAGAACTCAAAGCAAAAAATAGAAACTAAAACTTAAAAAAACATTCTATAAAACAAAAGTTAATTCCAGATAGCAAATAAAAATGTAAAAAAAAAAAAAGAAACATAATAAAAAACAGAAAATGTATGGGACTTCAACAATTTGATGATCATGTTTGATTTTTGAAGAAGAGGAAAAACTGAAGGATGTTTTGAATGTTCTGTGGGTAAGGGTTAATCGATCAGTCCCTAAACTTTTGCAATGGATGAGGCCAGCTTAAAGAATTATCTTCTATTGGAAGATATCTCTTCATGCCAAATAATGTCTGGTTGTAAATGTGATCAAATGTCACCTTCCAGTCAGTCATGTCAAATAATAGCTATCTTTTCCAGTTTCTTATTGTGTTTCTTTTTTTTTTAACATTTAATTTTTGATTTCTGGAAATGACTTTTGTTTTTCTTTCCTTTTTTGTTTTTTTCTGTTTTTTTGGACTTGATTTTTTGGACTTAAGTGTTGACTTTTAGAACTTTTTTTTTATTTATAAGATGTAAATTTGTTTTTTTTTAATTCTTATTTGTTTACTTTTTGAATTGTCATTATGAGCTTTAAAATGTTTTTGCATTTTGTGATTTGTTGATGAGATTTGAACTTCAGGGCCACCGTAAAAAAAAAAAAAAAAAAAGAAAAAATTGCAAGTCATTCCCTCCAAAACACATTTAAGATTTCTTCTAATACAGGCTTTTAATCCAAAATGTTTCAATTTTGTACCTTTATCTCTGTTTGAATGTGAAATGCAAAACCAACAGTAAATCATCTTTAAACATAAATAAAATAATTAGAAGGAAGACTTTTTTTGTGAGTTTTCCTTTTGTTGTAGTCATTACCCTCAAATTATTTGAACTTATGTAATAAAGAAATACAAAATCAAAATGTTGATGTCCTGGAGGATTTTCTGACCAGGAAGGAGCAGAGGAAGATGAAGGAGACAAAGTAGAAGTAGGCAAAGTCACTGCCGCAATCCTTCTCCGTGGTTCCTGACAGTTTGTCACATGGTCGGTTGCTGAGGCAGGCCAGCATGATCTCGTGCCATGCCTCTCCAGTGGCGCTCCTGAAAACACAAAGCGCAGAGTTGGAAGCAATATCAACTGAGGTCATTCAGCAGCTTCAGGTGCAGAGTACCTGAACAGAAGAGTCAAAGCCTGAAAGAAGGTCTGGAAGTTGTTGTGGTGATTGATAGCAGCCTCCTCATTCAACTCGATGTTACCAAACACCTGAGGAGAGTCAGCCAGCAAACAAATGACAATGCAATGTTTTTAAAATCTCACAATTTGGCATATATACTGGAAAATGGCAAAATCTTTAATACCCAACAGGGGCAACCCCTTTGATAACATAATAAAGCCTGACTGAAGAAATACATAAAGGAATTACACAATTACTTCTGTTTCTAGTCTCAATTGATTTTTGTCACATTTTCTTTGATAGAACATCCTCCATTTTTTTCACAAGATTGGAAAAAGATTATTTAAAAAAATAGAAACTTGCAAACACTGTCAAGAACCTATCACACATTTGGTTTTACATCTTGTCTGGAAAATATGACTTTTATGTTATTTTCCTTGATTTGAGGGTTTTTTTTTTTAGCTTTGTTTGTTAAACTCTTGCTTAATTTCTTTAAATAAGCAAAAAAAAAAAAAAAAAAAAAAAAAAGTGCCAGTGGGATAAGAGAAATGGTCTTACCAAGAACTCTTATTTTCAGAAAAAAAATCTAGTCGCATGTTTTTTTTGAAAAACTTTCTTGATAAGTCTATTTTTCTTGTAAGACATTTTTATTGAAACAAAGGTATTTTATATTTTCCTAAGATTCCGTTTTTGAAGTGTGATGCTTTCATTTTCTCCTGCTGGGTAACATAACAAGAATTTATTAGGAATAAATGTGCCCAAGCTTCAGTTCAAAGAGTTGTTCAAAATGGAAAAAGTCATCCTGAAAAAGACATTCCCCTAAATAAAAATAGACTAAAGACCACTCCTGTTCTGAATACGCTTGTAAAGAAAGCAAAATGAAATACATCTCAACATGGACCTTCTAGATCATTCACTCATTACTGGTTCAAATGCATTTTTATAGTTTTATAAATGTTTTATTCATTCATTCATTCATTTTCCAATCCGCTTTATCCCTTTCGGGGTCACGGGGTTGCCGGAGCCTAACCCGGCTACTCATGGGCGAAGGCAGGGTACACCCCTGGACTGGTCGCCAGTCTGTCGCAGGGGTAAATGTTTTAGTGTTTCAGTAAAATGTAACGGCTGTGAAGTAAAAAAGTTAAAAAAGAGAAAAACATGAATGATTAACAAGACCTTGGAAGCACATCTGCAAACAGTTCGAATCTGCAGTAGATCAAAGAAACCTGTGCGGAGGTGATTAAACATTTACCACAGACAGTTCAGTTCCACCTTATGAGGAAATCTCAGTCTCAACAGAAACAGATATATTGTACAATTATACATGTTCAGGGGCTCACAAAAGCATCACTGCTGTTCTCAAATTCCTATGGACACGAGTTAAAGGCAGAACTGGGGTGAAGGCAGACATAAAATAACTCTCACACTGAAAAACTGACTCTCAAGAAAGTAAAAATTGTCTTATTTTCTGTTTTGTTAGAAAAATAATCTGATCAAGAAAGTTTTTCAACATCACAATAGTCTTAGTTTGAGAAAACATGTCTTAGTGATAAGGGTGCATTCAGACTTGGCACATTTTGTTTGCTTAAAGGGAACCAGAGTTTGTTTTCCCTGATATTCCGGAACAAAATAACCACCTTGCAGCATGCCTCCACCGTATCAAAGTAGCAATAAAAAGAGTTGAACCGGCCTTCATAGAGACGGAAATCAAAATCGGTCAGCGAAATAAAAAGTTTGAATGAGTTAACTATCCTGGCAAGGATATGCTGCACCACCTCCATCTTTCTCTTTTTGCTTTGACCTGCCACCGTAACTGCTGGCCAATTACTGAAGAGATCTTTAGCCACTTGGATTTGTTTACAAGCTTTGGTCCGGAACAGAAATCTCCAGTAGACCCCAGTCTGAATACAGACCAAATACAAGGCTTAGAACTCAAACTGGAATAAATTAAGCGGACTCTGTCCAGAACAAATAATTTGTCCAGTGTGAATGCACCCTGGTGACATTTTATAATAAATTCTTGGTAAAACCCTTTTTCTGACCTAGATGTCTTTTTTTTTTGCTTAATTTAAAGGAAATATGCCAATGGGGTTAGACTTATTTTTAAGTGGCCTTTTTTTGCAGTGCAGATGTGTAACAAATACACCTGTCAGACCTCATTAGGGTTTACAAACCCGTCAAATCTGAGATCTTTTCTTAGCATCACATGAAACAAAGCGCAAAACAGCTAACTCAGCATTGCTCTGTTATTTCCACAAACTGTCAAAAATGTAGACGGCTCTGTGAAAGTGTCATTGGGGTTGGTGAATGAAAAAGTGAACACTGGGACAGCCCAAACGTGGTGGACAAGTTTTTGATGGGGCTCAATAAACAGAGGATGTAGCGTTCCAGGATATGCTTCCAAACCAGTCTACCTCTGAGCAAAAGAATAGAAAACATGGCAAAGTACATCTGACTTCACCTGCACATGGAAGTTAATGAAGAGAGCACCAGTGTTGTGTTTGAAGCCAAAACCCACTTTGAGATAAAGATCTACAGAACAAAGGTATAGTCTCCTCATTTCAAGTTTCCAGCCATGCGGCGCACAATAGCAGAGGAATTATCATGCCTGGCATGGTGTAACCTGTGTCAACACAACAACCAGCACACTGGCTAAGAAATGTGTTAAAGCCCAAGTTTTTTTCACACATCTGCTGTGTTTTATAGCCGACATCTGTCACGCAGGACGGTGCAGGACCCTAAAATGCTACAGAAACGAGTCCCCCATGAAACTTTGATGACTCACTGACATGTTTCTGAAACTCAGTGATCTGAATTTGCAGAAGCAGGCCACTAACACCCACTCCTACCCCATCTTTCATCAGAAAACAACATGAGCTCAGAGGAGCCAACTTACAAGTGTAACCCAGATTTAAGAAGGTCTGCAGCTCACACCTGTCTCTGGGAGGATGTGAGGGGGGTCATTCTTTTCCTCTCAGGGTTCTTCGTGTTTATTAACCCATTTTCATAGAGGCACTTTTAGAAGATGTACAGTGTTGAATAAAAACACATCTGTTTTTATTAACCAGAGGATTGTGGTGGTGGTGGGGGGCATCACAAAAAGCTGTTCCACACCTAGGTGTGTGAAATCATTCTACTCATTTCCTGGGGGAGCAGTGAGCTACAGACAAAGCATTTGTGGTTTAACATCCCGCCCCAACCTAACCCCTTAATGCTTGAGTGTTAAGCAGGGAAGCATTCGGTCCCATTTTTAGAGTCTTTGAATGGAGACCAGTAAACACCAGATTACTGACTGAATGATGATATATGAAACCTTTCAAGTGTATTTGTATTTTTAATATTGTGTTGTTTGTACAATATGACTTGTATTTAAATATTTGAGATGCTTTGTCTTGTGTGTGCTCCCATCCTACACCCCTGACAGAGCCATGTGTTGAAGGAACCATGAATACCTGTAGACTCATTTTTGCGACTCTAACCTGGTCTCCTCTTCATCATTACTACTATTAGTTGTGTTGCTACTCAGACAAAAACTTGAGTTGTTTTGAGTAAATGAGATTTCTTAAGTTGATGACAATTCCACAACAGCTTTGAGCCCCCTGCCCACTCTATACTGCGTTTGCTTGTTAGTGGACACTGTTATCTCATTTGTTTCAATATTTTCACCTTTCTGATGTAATTAACAAAGAAAAAATAAATTTTAAAAAAAGAAAAAGTAAAAACATAAATTGAAGAACTTTCTGCTTTATTTTTTTTCAAAGACCATTGGTTGGTCTGCTTTGTTGAATGGATTTAAGAAATCTCTGGTATTTCAGGATTTAAAGCCGGCTTATTTGTCTTGAAGTCTTTTTTAAATGAAAAAGTGAATCCAAATGGTAGATCTAAAACAACTTCTTCCTCTGCTGGTTGTCTCCACTGACCTGCATCCCGATGATGGCGTAGATGAAGAACAGCATGGCGATGAGCAGGCAGACGTATGGCAGAGCCTGCAAACAAAAAGAGTTTGAACAAACATGTTCTTTCTCAGCTCACACAAACTCGTGCTCAGCCTTTGCTCTGATCTTGCATCCCTTTCTGCATGCACAGACTCACTAATCTGATTCTCCACAGAGGATGAGCCCTCCTGTAAGATTTCAGAGTTCTCTTTGGAAACCCGAGCAGTCACTTTGACCGCCAGGGTTGATTCTTTCAACTGGCTATTTATACGACTGCGAGGAGGAGGAGGACAACATTTGCTGTAATTAAAGAGCTTCCTTTTTCTCACTTTGCCACTGCTGTCCATGTTCATTGGGTTTAAAAGCTCCGACATTAAACCCACCACACTCCACATTAAGCACCACCCGTTCTGGGAAAATTCTTGAGCAAAGTGTCTGTGTGGCAATCCCAACCACTGTGTTCTGTTTAAAGACATTCAGGGTGGTTCCAAAAGGTTCTGCTCCTGTTCTGGAGTCTTTGTCTGATAATGCCTGCATTCAGTCTTAAACTGATTTCAAGGATGAACTGATTTTGTCCTGAAGTTATTATTACAGAGGTGTGGAAACAAAGCTCAATTATCTCAATTGTCTCTAGGTGAAAATGCAAGTGTGTGGCCCTAAGACTTGATTGGGCACCTGTTCATGGTGTACCCCGCCTTCGCCCATCAGTTGCTGGGATAGGTCCCAGCAATTCATGGCCCCAAAAAAGATGCCATGGATTTGGAAACTGGGATGGATGGATGCATGCTTTGGGTGTCCCCAACTCATCATCTTTTGTTGTGCATCCAAAGCAGGGGTCCGGTCGTTTTGTCACCGCGTTACCAGATGCGGACTGAGCCGTGGAACCGGACACAGCCCAAACCTCGGGAGGATAAGGCGCCTTGTCATATAGCTGGAATCATCTCAGACTGATGACAATGAGTTCACTGGACTCAAATGACCTCCGAAGTCACCAGATCTAAACCCAATAGATCACCTTTAGAATGTGGTGGAAACGGGAGATTGGCATCATGGATGTGCAGCCGACAAATCTGCAGCAACTGTGTGATTCTGTCATGTCAATATGGACCAAACTCTCTGAGGAATGTTTCCAGTACCCTCTTTGAATCTATACCACCAAGGAGCAAGGCATTTCTTATGGCAAAAGGGGGTCCAACCCGGTACTAGCAAAGTCTACCTAATAAAGTAGCCGGTGAGGGTATATGCCAACTGTTCATGTTAACTGTTCAAGCCACAGAGAGGCCAAAGAAACTGCTGCCATGGACAACTCAACAAGCTGACTTGTCTGACCTGCGGATCCACACGTGACTCAGACTCAGACTGGAGTATGATCAATATGATCAGAAATGAGTGATTTATATTTTCACAAGATGCTGGACTAGCATTGGGTTCAAGAAGAACATAATTCCAAATCAAATCTACCTTTACTTGGAAAATGTAATGCTGTCTATGAATCAGATTTATGAATCATTTTCAACAGAAAATTACTCAAAGTTTCTGGTAACCTTCCACTGCCCACAGACAACAAGGAAATCTGACTCACGGGACCACCACTGTTCCCTACTTAGACCTCTGAAGGAGATAAGTTGGATTTGAACAAACATGAACTCACTTACTGTATTTTCTACAATTTGCTGCAATTCTTTCATTTTTATGTATTTGTTTGCTGTATTTCTGTGAGGATTTTGCTTTCATATGGTACCCTTTAGTTTACTACCATGAGGCGGCTCTTGAATGAGCTGCGGTCAAAGGGTAAGCTTAGAGGGGATGGAGCCTTTAAGGTTTGGATCGCTCTGGCTTTCCACGTCTACGAGCTGTGGACTTTGTCTGTGGACTTTGTCCCCGGTAAATAGTGATTCCCACCCTTACAAATTGGGACTAACAACGTTGCGTTAACTGAGATGCATATTTTCTGAGAAAGTGAGCTCAAATGTCCACATTGTGATTCCACCTTAAAAGATTGAACGAAGGTCCACAGCAGGATCCGGATGGTGTAGCCCTGCCGCAGCAACTTGATGAGGCGAGCCGCTCTGAATAGCCTCAGGAAACTCAGGTTTATCATTTTGTTCTATTCAAGAAAAAAAAAGACAGTTATAAAGAAAAAAAGGTTTAAAATGCAAAAAAAAAACAATTTCATAAGAGCTTTCCAATCTAGTTAACACATTTCTATGCAGATCTTAGATTTAAGTTTGTCTCTTTTTCTTTTAAACAACACAGAAAGTAGATCTTATAGAAATGTCATCAGATTGCAACTCGGTCACTAATTTGCCAGAGTTTCTCAAATGTGTATATTATCTGATACTGAGGATTTAGCACACTTTAAACTAAGACTGAGGCAGAAAATAACACACACACCGAAAGGGGAATTGAGAGGGGAATTGAAAAAAAGTCAGCAGCCAACAAGAAAAGCCACTTACCGTCTAAAGGTGTCAGATGTGACAGAGGAGGCAGAGTGAGGGCACAGGCGCCAGCAAAGACACAAACAGCAACACACAAACACAGGAGAAAAGCCAGAAAGGAGACAGAGAAGAAGACTAGTGACGGCATGAAGAAAAAACTGCAAACACAGAGACCTCCAGTAACACAAACACTTTCTCTTTGTGTCGGCAACGGCATGAGTCTGCTTCCACTTTGGCTTCATGTCAGGACTGAGAAACCTCTTTTAGACTTAAAGCAAATAATTGTTTAAAAGTCAATGTTTGTGGTTGTCACCATCTTGGCTAGATTTGATGTCAAAGAAGTCTGTGTTTGATGATGACTTTCCTTGGTTTTCTATCACAGTAGTGAGGCACACATCTTTGAAAAGCGTATCTTTTTTTCCACAATATACTGCACTCCGGATATTAAGGCACACTGTCAATGAATGGTCTTTTTTCTAATTGATCTCATATAGTCCTATGAGGCGTACCAACTATAAGGCACATCAAGTGAGACAAAAGAGTCAGATAAGTCCGTCAGTCAGTCAAACTTGATTAACTGCGTTCACCGTAATTCTAGAACTTGTTTGTAACACACTACACATTAGCCATGTTAGAAGCGTTAGCTGCATTAGCATATTCACAATACCTGAATGTCCCAACCTTGTTAGCAACACATAAAAAAACAGACTGATACCACTAAAACAAACGTTACTCCGACTACACTAACTCCCAACCTTATTAGTAGCATGCAGCAAAAAGCACAGTCTGACACCACTCTTTATTAGTCGCATTAGCGTATTCACAACACCTGTAACTCCCAACCTTGTTTGCAACACACAAAAAAGCAGACCGAAACTGCTTAGACAAACGTTACTGACTATACTAACTCCCAACCTTATTAGTAACGCTTAAAAAAACAGTACAACGCTACAAGTTGACTGCATTAGTGTATTCACACAATACCCAACCAAATATTTGAACAGAGTGCCGTGTGCCTTTCTTGATTTCGACACGTTCCTTGCTATACTTTTCCTGATCAGTCTTGGTCTACTTTCTGTGTCCTTATGAAGCATGAGGCAAAGGTTCAACCCCACACACACAGTGACACACGCTGCCTACAGCTCTTACATTTATCTCTGTGAACAAAATGTCGGTGATGCTTCCAATAACAGTCACAAAGTCGAAGACGTTCCAGGGTTCCTTCAGATAGTTCTGCAATATAAACAATGGAAAGAGGTTAAAGAAGAAATCAATTTGTAACATTTTACATTTTAACCTGAAGTACTTCTGATTAAATATAACTAATTAAAGTTTCTGTCCAATTCCCAGTCAGCTCCAAGATGAGATACTAAGAGTAATCCATTGGTTTATTAAGTTTTAACAGTCTTGGTCCATCTTTAACTAAATTACTTTTATTGTACAGACTTCTGAGAGACCTCAGTTCCTCAGGTACAGGTCTGCTCACGGTTCCCAGAGTTAGAATAAAACGTCAAGATCTAATTACAGCACTGTCGGACTCCCTGAGGATCTGAGGACTTTATGTACTGGAGTTTGGAGATGGTGGAATGGAGATTAGGACCATTTTAATTTTGTATGTAAATGGCGTATACTTGTATAGCCCTTTTCTACCTTCATTGAAGGTCAAAAGCGCTTTTACAGTCCCATTCACCCATTCACACACATTCACACACTGATGGTGGCTCCGCTGCCGAACACTGGCACCAACCTTCCACCAGAGGCAATTTGGGATTCAGTGTCTTGCCCAAGGACACCTTGACACATGGGCGGGCAAGGTGGAAATTGAACCTGCAATATTCCGATCAGAGGTCGACCGCCCTACCATTGCACCACAGCTGCCCCAGGTTTTATTTATTTATTTTGTGTATTGATTCATGCTTTAAAAAAGTTGTATGCTTTCATTAGGAGATCATTCTTAGATTTATACTTTCTGCTATAATGACTTTTTACATTACTAGTATTATTTAATTTGTTCATACATAATGCAGGCACGAGGAGACTTGAGCCAGGATCTCATTATACCAGTCCCAAGACCAGATAAATGAAGAGGGTTGTGTCAGGAAGCGCATTTGACGTGAAATCTTTGCCAAACCAAATATGCAAATCAGACCTATCAAGTGATTCTCTGTGGCGACCCAATAGGGGAACAGCAGAAAGGAAAACAAAAAGATGCATACAGTATTTAAATATTTTATTAACTTAATTATCTTTTTTTTCATTGATTTCTCTTTACTCCACTGATAGTTTTCTGGGTTCTTTTTCATTATTCATATTTTTTTTAAATCAATGTATGTGGGGGTGGGGTGGGGTGGGGTTTTATAATTAAACTACTGTGTGCACTTGGTTTCACTCTTTTTTGTGATGATAAACACTCTGAGAAGGAAAACTGAAAAAAGGGTGTTACATAAAAAGGAATTTGAATTGATTTGGTTTAAATTACTTGGACAAAATCTAGAAGAATGACACGGCACACACCAAAACCAGCTGGTACCTTCAGCTCCTGAGGGTGAAGGCTGGAGCTGCAGCCACACTTCAGCAGTTGCAGCAACAAAGCATTTATAAAGCCAGGCATGAGCTCTACAGCCAAACAGGTGGCGGCAAGTGGTGTGTGAGAAAAGCTATTTAATAAATGGGCCTTGTAAATGGAGCAGGACCACCAGTAAAAAGCCTCACTGTGGGAAAGATGTATCCTTCCTGTCCGTCTGTAGCCTCTTTTTATTCTAATCTGTTAAATCTTATTTTAGGAGGATTACAGAACCCGTTCAGTAGGGTTACTTTGTAATGTACATACATAAATAAAATGTTCCTGCTCTCAGAAAAATCTATGCTGATCAAAAATAATGATTTTTTTTAAATTTCATTACAATTTAACTAAATTGTGTATAATTAAAAGCAGGCATGATACATTCATAAAAGTATATTTTTAGTTAATCAGCATTAAGGCCTTTGCACTGCTAATACATGATAGTATGGCTAGTTAAAAAAAAAATACAGCCAGCAGAACACAAACAATGAGCCAATCAAAGGCTCTGGAAGTTTGTGTTTGCAGTGACAGTTGGACACGATCTGCATGAAGTGAGTCCAAACATCGGCATGACCAGTGACCCGGTGTTTGGCAGCACACGTGCTCGGCAGCTTACCAGTGGGTTGAAGGCAATAATCTTGAGGATGCACTCCAGCGTAAAGAGGCCCGTGAACACAATGTTCAGGTACTTCAGCATCGACTCGTATAGTTCTGGCGCTCCGTAGAACTGAGGAGGGGGGATGAAAAACACACTTCAATTGTGTATTCGTTAGGGAGTGTAGAACTGACACATTTCACCCAGTTTCCCTTAAAGACCTACTATAATCCTCTCGATTTGTTGTAAAAGTGGTCCCAGTGGTCTATGATGATTATGTTGTTTTAGGCAAAATCCAAAAATCTGTCGTTTTCTAGAACATAGTTTCGGCAGAGCAGCAGGTGTTCATTAGAAATTCAAATCTGAGTTGTAGGTGGGACTGTCAGCATTGAAGAAGAATACCCCAACTTCCCATCACTCATCTGTTTTCACACTACAACTAGCTTACTTGAACTTGTCCTTCTGTGTCTTTTTAAATCCAGATCAGATCTGGTGAAATGTAAAATGGTTCAACCTCAGCATTTGATTGCTGGAGCCGGGAAGTTACCAGGACGCTCCATATTTCCACCAGTGGAACTGCTCTACCCAATTTGAATGGTCTCTATTTCAGACAAGGGATTTTTCAATCCATCTTTTTTACTGCTGCATTGATGGAACTAGGGGTTAAGAGCTCAATAAACTCCATGTTCACAGTCTCAGCCAGAGCACTTCTCTGTTCTCACTCTCTTGACAAACCCATTCATGCTGCATAGACACATCAGATGATATAATAATAAAGCAGAGCCTTAGCTATGAGTCTGCCCAAACACACAGATTCTCTGAAAGAATTGGAATGAAACCAGCTGAACACCAGCACCAATTTTTTTATGGTATACACAGGATTTGAGTGTTTCCTGTTTTCCTTTTGGAAGCTTGTGCTGGAGGAAAAGAAACTAACCTTCATCATCAGCACAGCAGTGTTGAGAGCGATTAAAGTCATGATGGCGTACTCAAATGGCGGTGAGACCACAAACTTCCACATCTTGTACTGGAAGGACTGTTTGTTCTCTGGCATGTAACGTGTCAGGGGCTTGGCGTTGATGGCAAAGTCAATACAGGCCCTCTGTTGGCAGAGAAATGGTGTGAACATTTCCGACAAAAGAGCTTAACTCTTAGGCTAGATTTGACATTTAAAACAAAAGGGACTTGCAAAAGAAAGGAGCACAGGGAAAATTAAATCTTCATTTGTTTTGGCTCTTGAATCAGCTGGAGGAATTTGGTTGGTGACATTGGCAGAGCTAAAACATTTTGTATGATAGGCCGGGAAGGGGGCGGAAGAACTTGGAAGGGTGGCAGTAAGAACAGCAGAATTGACAGCCTGTCATTGCAAATGAAAGGATCAAAAATACATATTTCAAACTGTTTTATTATTGTTATTACTGTTAATGTTAAAACAGCAGTTCTTTAAGCTGATGTGCTACTATAAATGCTTAAAAAACATGAATTGATCATTTTTAAAATCTTTGTTAGTAAAACTAATTTTGACTCAAAAATTGGAGGGGCAGGTGGGGTGGCAAAGCTGCCCACCCTTGCCCCCCGTAGCTCTGCCTCTGGCTGGTGAGAATTTTTTAGAGCATCAACATGATTTTTTTTTCTGCAGATATGATCATACATGTTAGTGTATTTCAGAGAAATAAAAGTGTTTGTTTCACCTCATTTTTCTCCAAGCTACACTCCGACATGGCCTTGTCTCCTTGCTCCTGGAAGGTTATGATGATCAAAGCCACAAATATGTTGACAAAGAAGAAGGGAAAGACCACAAAGTAGACCACATAAAAGATGGAGGTCTCCATGCGGAAGCCTGGGCTAGGTCCCTGGTCCTCATATGTGGCATCCACAGAGTGTTTTAGGACCCTACAGAGGAGAAGAGGTTAAACTGGTCTGAAGTATTAACCATGCACGAGATTGTAATGGCAGTTTTTAGAAAGCTCTCCAACAAATCGTCCACCATAGAGAATCTACCTCACCACAAACACACACACTTACAACTCTGCATGATCAATCTCTTTCCTTTACTGCTTGTTAAAGCTTGAACTACATCCCTAAATCCTTAAAACCAAGGTCTAAGAAATCACTGAAAAAGCGTTTTCTGTCACCATATTTCTGCCTTCTGAAACTGAAAGCTTTTTCATCCAGAGATTACATTGTTCTATAATCCTGCAAAAAATTACAACAAATTAGTTGTCTGCAGTAAATTTATGGGGGAGGTTCCACATATCTTTTCATTATGATTATGCTGTTTTTAACCAAAATCTAAAAGCGGCTTTTATTTCTAGGACATAGTTGCTGCAGGGCGGCAGGAGTTCATTAGAAATTTGCTTGAGTTGTGGATTGTTGACACAGAGTAAGCCTGCTCTCAATTCCCATTATCCCTTTGTTTACACTCTCTCCCGCTAGCTCACAGACCTTCATAACCCCATCCAAGTTTTCAGCTGCAACAAAAACAGCTAGATATATTGAAGCTATCCAGTCGTGGAGTTTTTATCCAGATGTCAGCTAAGACAAAGAAAATAAAGACACACATGGATCTGTTTGTCTGCAAGTTGATATATCAGAAGGGAGCTTTTGACCTGCAGATTGTAGCTTCTACATTCCAAATACAAGATTTTTCGAACAGTGTCTGCTCCTGATTCATAACGATATGAATGAGGAAATATTCAGAAAAGTAATTTAATCTTAGTTCTCTTTATAAGTGTTCTCTCTCATCAGATAAATGACATAAAAACATGTTAAAAACACCAAGAAACATAATTTTCATTTGAGTGAGTCTTTAAAAATTAAATCATTTCGAAATTTTAATCTTTTTGTTTTTTAAGTATATGCTATTTCTGAGTAATTTTTCATTGGAGTGGGTCTAACTTGTTTTTGTTACAGAATTACTTGATGTTTTAAAAACACAACAAAATTTGTGTCAGGTCCTCCTTTGTGATCATGTTTTAATTTATACGTAGTGAAACTTTGGGGCACCACGACTCATTAAATCAGCATATCAACCATCTTTTGACCTGCTGGCAAGGAAAAATGTAGGAAAGAAGCAGGAAAGTGTCAGTAATTGTTAACAAAGATGATAACAGTGACAAGTGAGTCTTCGGTTCTTTGACTCAGAATGGTTTCTCTGTGAACTGCTGAATCAATGAGCCTTGATTGCATCCCCAGAGAAGGTGCAGTAATGAAGCCTGGAAGAAAGCAGTTGGGTTTCATCGTCACTGTGGTGTTTGCCTCAAACCGAGCTCTGTTTTTCTCAGGATGAATTACTTGAGAGAGAAAAGAGAGCCTGCAGGACTGGAAGTTTATGAGATGAAAGCTGGCCATCATTTGATTTAATCTGTTCAACTCATTAGTCACATTTCAAAAGCAGCCGTGTCTGTCTGGACTTACACTGGCCAGCCTTCTCCTGTGGACACGGTGAAGAGAGTCAGGAAGGCCCAGAGGACGTTGTCATAGTGAAACTCGTACTTCTTCCATTCTCTGGGCTGAGCCGTCACGTCATCCCTGTCATAGTCCAAAAACTGACCCCTGGAAGAAGGGAAAGAGAAGGAGGAGCACAGAGTAGAAGGTATGTGTGATAACCTTGACTGAATGAGCTGTGAGCAGATGCAGGTTTGCTTTAGCAAAATAAAAAAAGGAGGAGGTTAGTCACACACCTGCAGTCCTTTTCCAGGCCCTTGGACTCGTCTGTGCAATAAAAGAATTTACCCTTGAAGAGCTGCACAGCGATAACGGCAAAGATGAACATGAAGAGGATGTAGACGATGAGGATGTTCAGAACGTTCTTCAGAGAGTTCACAACACAATCAAACACAGCCTAGAAAAACAAACAGCAAATGACTGTAAGTTGGATTTGGAGTAAGTTGGAGTTTTTAAAAAATGTTCAAAAGAGATTTGTCAGCTAATCTTTTGCTTAAACCCAAAGGAAAAATTAAACTTCAGCTAATCACTTTGATTTGATATTTTCTGTAAGTAAACATGAACCTTTGAGTCATGCAGCTTCCGAGCTTCCTTCACAATAAAGTCACTAACATATTCAGGTTACTTTGGCATGATGCACAGTAGTGCAGTGATTTTCAAGTGGATTAAGCTCTGTAAACAACCACTTCGGGCAGGGCAAGTACAAAAGTTTGGAGGTATTTTCCACATTTATGAGAGAGGAAGTTCTGATAAAGAGAAAGCTAATGCCCTGGTTTGAAGAACTTGATAAGTTGTTCTGAACGGCTGCTTGTTACATATTGAAGAGAGCAGCAGTCATGCAGAAAAAGGCTTCATTAGGTCATGTTACCATGACATATCACAAGCACATTGTGAAACTTTGAAACAACTGTTCTTGAAATTCAAAATGCTTTTCAGAAATTTTAAACCATAAAAATAGAATTATTGTCTCTAGCAAAAAGACTTGTGTTTGTGTTTTAAAGTTGCGTCACGCTAAGGATTCCCAGTCACTGGGTGCAGCTATTGTCACACACATATCTTTTTTTAAAAGTGTTCATCTGCAAAAGGTGCATCAATAATACAAACAGAACCAAGGGAAAAAGAACTCTGCACTCAGCAAAAGAAGCAGACAAACAGATTGTGATTGTGTTTTTGGTTCATCTCTGCAGCTGTTCTCTCCCTTATACCTAAAATAACTGTTTCAGTTTAGCAAGTTTCCTCTCTGGAATTTTGAATGCTTTTTTCTGAGCTGTCACAAGTCCAGCAGAACAAAGGGGGGCAGTACAGCAAAAATACTGACTGTTGACCTTTACTGTGAAGCTCAGCATTTGTCAAGTGGAATTCTTAAGCCATCATGCATTTCTGCTTGAGACTTCTTGGATTATTTTAGTGTCAAAAAAGTTTCTTTGTCAAAGCTTAAAGTTGTTTCAGTGGATACAATGTGATTTTCTGTGACGTGATGTTTTTTTTTTTTTTTATTTAGGCTTTAGTGTAATGGTAAAGCAGCCAATTCTTCTTGGCTGAAAACCTTACTTTCTTTTAAATTCTTGAGCTGTCTTGCTTGAACTGCCCATTTGAGATCTTTCCTGAGTGGCTTTTCCTGCTTTGTGCACTTTTGTTACCTTTTCCCATAGATCATTTGACAGCTCTTTAGCTTTCACGACTCAAGATCCAAAAATGTCAGTCCAGCATTGGCTGAAGGACGGAAGGGTCTATAGGGAGCCCAGAAACTCCTAAACCTTTTGTGCACACACATTGATTACAGGAAAACAGGTCACAGGTGAGAAGGATTACCTTTAGCTGTCCTTCAAACCCTTTTGTATCAGCTTGTGTGTGTGTTTTCAGAACAAAATCATCAGAGTATGCAAACCTTTGAACAGGGTCATTTGGTAATTTTCTGTTGTCATTATGATTTAAAAAGAGTAAACTGAATTTTTGACAGTAAATGGCTTCACCTAGTCACAAAGGCGGACATACCATTAGGCAATCGCCTAATAAAATGATAATAAAAATAATTTCTGGAGAGGGTCCGTGCTATTGTTCGCCTGGGGCCCCCAAACTGCTAAGTCTACCACTGCCCAACACTTTGAGTGGAAAAAAGTTTCTGTGTTATCATTCATATTCAATGAAAAATGACCAAGGAATCATAATTTCTTCTAGGGCATGTAAACTTATGAGCACAACTGCACTGTGAAACAATGAATCCTGTCATGCTTGATGAACTCTACACTGTCCTCTGTCTGTCTTTATTTTTATTTAACACCCTCCAGCATTCCTGTACTGAGTGCAACCAAACACAGCCTCCAGAACACAGACTCACTAAGAGTACAATGTACTTTTACTGGGGAGAAACAGGGGGAGAACACTAAAGCGTGGGTTGATGATCAACCCCCCTTTGAGTGCATTGGTCTGGTGTTAGTGCCTTCACATATTCAGCAGATCCTCTTTCTGTACCTTCAGCTTGGGCAGACGTTTAATAGTCTTGAGCGGCCGCAGGACTCGCAGGACCCTGAGGGACTTGATGGTGTTGATGTCCTTGCCTTTGGTCCCCCTGCATGGATGCAGTGCAGTTAGTGTTTAGTAGCAGTGAGGAAGATGTTTCTGTAGCTCTGCTCTTTTCTGGGTCAAACCTGCTGATGTTTGTGGGTTTTTGTTTCACAGACTTATAATTCAGCTACATTGTTCTTTTTGTTCTTTCCGTTTTAATATGTTTGCTGTGGTTAACTTTTGTAGTTCTATTTGATTTCTATTCACAGATAATATATTCTATTAGAAATCTTATCATTATTGTTTATATTTCAAAGGTTTTTTGTCTTCTCTATAGACTACAACTTTGAACAGCAGAGTTTCTTTTTCCAATGACTTTTTTTTTTATCGGTCACTTCCTAAATATTTTTTATTCTTTTATTTCTTTATAATTTTTTCAACTCTCTTCTGTTATTTTTCCCTTCTAATGGTTTCTAACACTCTATTTTTTCTTTCTATGCTTTGATTTTCTTTCTTTTCCAAATTAGTTCCCTATTGTTTTTAAATGTAGACGTCATCAACATTTCAAAATATAAATAACTATAAATTATTATAGTTATTATTATAAATGTTTTTACTGTTGCACTAAAACAATAGATGGAACAATGGAAACTACTCTTTTAGGTTGGGCTACAATTGCTTTCATTACATTTGCTTTATTTACTCTACACTTTAATGAAAGTCTTTTATTTGCCAAAACTCAGATCATTTATCATCCTATTTATTAATGAATTCAAACAACAATTTGATTCTATTGATGATTTTTGTTTACATTAATGCATGACAGAATTTCAAATTACTGTGTGTGTGTGTTTGTGTGTGTGTGTGTGTGTGTGTGTGTGTGTGTGCAAGGTTTTCTTTTTCTAGACAGTTGTCTTTTATAAAACTTTTTTTTTTTCCTGCAAATGATCTGTATGAAAAGTGCTTTTAAATTAAGCTTGGTTGAAATTATGTAGCTTTCTGCTGCTCTAACCTTTATCTTTTTAAAGATGTAAAAGTAAAATCCATCTTTAATAACCCCTCCTTTTTGTTTTTTTAGAAAAATGTCTGTCCTCGATTACAAAAAAGATTTAAGCATCACTTGTCCCCATTCCAATCTCCTTGAGTGACACACAATTGAAAGTTTAGTTCAACGGGAGCCTAAAGTATCTTATTTTGAAATCTTTTTTCACTTGTCTTTGAATATCGTGTCAAGAACTTTCTTTTTTTGCCACTTTTACTGAAAATCTCCACAAAGAAAATGGATTCAAAACTATTATTAGCAGATCTCATCGAACTTTGGTAGCATGTTGCTTTTTTGAGAACAAAAGGATATGAGTCTGCTTTTCCGTTTTCTTGGTGGGGGGGCTTTGAAGGAGGAGGGGATGGTGGGCTCACCCATCCTCACAGTCTGTCAGTGTTGGGGGATTTGTAACACCATCATCACAAACAACCAAAAAACAAACCTTTGAGCCTTTAATGGAACATAAATGCAGCCCTTTACTTTTTAACATGTGTTTGGTGAAGGGTTGATCTAAAACTAGGAGGCAGTACATCAAACATCTTGCTGGGGGGCATTTTCTTTCACACTGAAAATGCCCAGCAGAACAACATGCAGCTCTCATGCTTGGATAACCTGCAGTTTGTGACATGCAATCTGCAAATCCTCTTCCAGCCTGCATATTCAAGGACCCTCACTGTGTTTACGTGCCAACAGCGGTCTGCCAACAGCTTCCTGAAGCGCCGAGGGCCAGGAAGATGGGGCGGGTTCATGTGTGGTCACACATGTTGCAGCATGAATCAGCACAGAGTGTGACGTGCTCTGCAGTGATGCATGTGAAAACAGCTACAGTCTTTAGGCAGCCTAAGGAGCATCTTCATGTTTAAGGCATGACATCTCACATCCAGACAGAAGCTCTTCACCGGTCCTGCAAACAGAGGCCGGGTCCAGCCTCATATCTCAGGGTGGCAGATATGCTAATACAGTCATTCAGCTAACACAGCCATTATTTGTCTGTAACACTCTCTCTTCTGTTTCTCTGACTGTTGCTGCACAAACTTTATAGATGTTGCAACTGTTTCTTTTCTTTTTTAAACTAAAACAGTCATATTTTAACTTTTCTTCTGCTCCATTTCATACACATCTATGGAAGCATATTGTATTAAAAACTTAAACCAAAAAAAGTGTTTTTTTGCTCTAATTTTTTGTGTTTTCATGCTACCAAAAAATAAAATAAAAAATCCTAAAATGCAGAAAAAATGTTTTTAAAAAGTGAGAATAAAAAAGAGCAAATAAAAAAACAATAACCTTTTTTTTATTCTAAAAAAAAATAATCTTGAAAAAGAATTATCTTGAATCATCAAAAAATCACATTAAACCAAAAAAAAAAAGAATAAAAATCACCCTTTTTTATTGAATGCAATACATTTCCATAGAACTTGGCGTTAAAATGAAAATTAAGTTTCTGCAAGACTTGTCCCTTTTCAGGTTTGATATGAAAAAAACGTCATAACAGGAACAGAAAAAGAAGATTTCAGAAGCTCCTGACTGAATCCTTTATGACCAAGAATCTTCTGAAACAGAGTTTTTGGTCTTATGATCTTTATATTTCAATTAAAAGCTTCTACTTTTCTAATGTAAGGAAATCATTTTGGGGAGGTGAAGACTGATTAACAAGCGGTATCCTGAACTTGAAATGAAATCATTGCAGATGCATACTCGCACATAGCAGCAGCTATGCAAGGAGTCTTTACAAGCTGTGAGGTGAAGTCACCAATATTGCCTTTGGGCTGGAGTTCTCAATATTGGTAAAGTGGGTTACTTTCTACAAGAAGGAAGGCAGGAGATCGGGTTGTAGTGCAAGCACTTGTGGTTAGAGGTTAAAGGACTGTTCCGCGTGACACATGTGGGGGACTAGGGGGTTAATAGGTTTTTAGGCAAAAGATAGACAGGGACAATTCCCACCTGGTCACACTTTGCTGTGATCTGATGAAGAAAAGAAATCAACATAGCAAATAGACAGTACAGGAAACAGCAGCATAGAAAGAAGAACAAAGAAGAAAGAAAGACTTAAAGCAGAAACCACAGGCATGGAGATATACAGACATTGATGGACATGTACAACATGAGGACGCGTGATCAGAAAGAAGGACACAACTGGAGAAAAACAAAACTTGTCGAAAACTTACTCAATGAAACACTGAAATGCAGATGAAGCATCAAAAACAGTTCAGACAGTTTTTACTGGATTCATGATGAGATGGTTCATTCTTAAAGACAGTGTGTGTGTGTTGCTGTGTTCACGCGTGCTTAAGGTAGCAGCACCGCTCACTAAGTTTACCCAGAATAACGCAACGTTCACACCACCCTTGGCTAGGCACGTTCAAGATATTAGGCATATACTGGATGAACTTTCATAAGGATTTGTTTTCATTCAACCATTTAGATCCTGCAGAACTGTTGATCAGACCCGTGATGACTGATTATTGTGTTATAGAATTCCAGAAGTCCAAAGACTCCAGAAACAAAGCAATGTTGTGTTCCTCATTCAGATAAATGAAGCAAAGCCTTCACACGTCAGAAAGGTTTTTAGCTCTGATCTGAGACGGAAAGCTGTTCTTTGCTCTTAAATATCAACATTTTAGCTCATTGCGTGTGCACATATATGCATGTGTGTGCTTGTGTGCATGCGTGATAGACAGTCATGAAAGAAGTAGACGGCGACACATTGATCTCCTTAGAATGGCTGTGAACGCAGTCTGTCACATTGCTGTGAAAGTCAGACGAGGAGGAGGATGTCCTGAAGGAGTGTGTGGGATAAAGGACAAGCTTAAATCGGATGATCTTCAGACCAGTAAATAATATTTTTCTGAGCACGACTGTGAAGGTGTTGACAAAAAAAGCAATTTTTTGTAACGAAACATTCAGTCCTAATTGTTTTGCCTTTTTTGTCATGTGTGAGCTGCTGGAGAGGAGCGCCAGATTTATTGTAATACATTCTGATTTAAAAACCCTACTATAAGCATTTTTTTTCACTCTGCTCCGATGAAGCAGGTGAAAACAGTCTCTGACTTGAATGCAGAAGCTCAGTCAGAGTGAATGCTATGATGATAAAAACAACAAATAACAAAATGCGACATTTGCTGGAAACATTTAGCTGCGAGAGCGAGACAGATGCAGATAATGAACTCAACTGACACTGGCTTATGGACATGAAGGGAAGCAGGGGACACAGACACGAGGGAAGCATGAAAACAGAGAGGCAGGAAAGGCTTTACCCCATAAGACTCCTGATACCAATCCAAGCCAGAAAACAATGAGGAAAGAAGTGGCAGAGACAGTGTCAGCAACAGAGAAAACACAAGGAGCAGCGTCTGTCTGCAGCTCGCACAAGATTCAGACATTAGTCACAGAAACTGTTGCAAAGAAAAGAAGAAGCCGGTCACAATCCATGAAAAGTGTCATTTGACATGAAGACAGAAAACATTCTCTAGCATGTTTACATGTAATAATTAATCTGATCAACAATATTGAATTACAGGGAAAAGTGAAAGTCATTCCAGCTGGAAATAAAAGCAAGTCAGCAAAGGGCTGCAGGCTATAACTATAGTTCAGAAAATCCATCATCAGGAAAAGACAACAAGAACATATTTTAAACACACAAAAAAAGTTTTCATTGGAGTGGGTCACTAAGCTTATATTTACAGGATGAGGTCATGGTGGGACTTTTTTTAAAATTTTAATTCAAAAGTACAAATTCTTAAACTTTAACTACATGGCAAATGCTGTGAATCTACTGAAAACTTGCATGTTATTTAAGTTGGGTCATTGTCAGTGGATAACAGTTAACTAGCTAAGAGCTATATCCTTGTTCAATAATAAATTCAAAGAAAGAGTAAATGTATGCTTGATTTTCCACAAAATCCAAAATGTTTTTCAAAGGCAAAGAAAATACAGCTTTAAAAAATTGAAAAAGGTTAAAAAAGCAGGAAATTCAAAATATCTTCAATTAAATCAAAATAACATGAAAATGTGCCCTTTTTCACCTGCTGCTGCTGCTTTTTCTAGTGAAAGAATGATAGATTAACCGGGGATTCATTTATATGGAGCATCAGAGGCCTACTGTAACACAACACATTTTTAGTAATTTAATAGTAATAATGAAAGGTACTTACGAGCAGGCAAAGGCCACAAGAGCTCCACTGACCACAATAAAGTCTAGAATGTTCCATAGGTCACGAAAGTAAGAGCCCGGATGAAGGAGCAGACCCAGGTCGATCATCTGAAGTTACATCATGAAGATATGACATGACACATAGCCAGGGGAAAAAAAACAAACATTCACAACACTTTTTACTTTTACATTTTAGAGTAAAAACTTCTCTTTGTGTGGGCTTACTGCAGGATTACATTCAGTGGACGACTCACTCTGGAATATTCTATGTTTTTCAATAGTGTAAAATGGTGTCACAGCTTCCTCACCTTAATCACCATCTCAAAGGTGAAGACTCCAGTGAAGACATAATCCAGATACTTCAGAACCTGCAAACACAGTGAGATGTTTTAACTCAGCAGAACCCAAAAAAAAAATTTTTTTCTGAGCTTTCAAAAATAATTTGACGCTTTGTTTTTCGATTGTTTTTTTTAGGTAGCACCAATTACAGCGGCAAAAATAAAATGAAAAAAAAAACAGAAATAATAACTAAAAAGAAGGAAAAAATTTATAAAAATAATACGAAAAAATAAGAAAGGAAAAACAGCGGCCAAATTTAACCCCGTGGGTTCTCCAGGGTTCTAAGATGGTCTCATTTGTTTTTGGATTACAATGCTCTGAAAGTGCATCTCTGCAACGTTTGTGTACTATTTGAACAAACATTGACTGCTTGAAGGTCCACTTTAGAACAAGCACGAACAAATACATTCTCTGATTGATTCCCAGTATGCATTCCCTGAATACTGATGTGGTTGTCTGTCACAGTGAGAAAAATCAGGTTTGAGCACATCCTCTATCTGAAAGTGCGTTACAGTGTCACATGTGGAGACCATAACATAGACATCTGTGGGAGATTTGAGATCTAAAAAGCAGTTTGGGACCAGAAACATTTAACTAGCATCTTTCTATGTTTCCATTTTTTCTCCTCAGCAGCAGTCAACCCAAATGAAGAGCATTTATAGGGAAAGCGGTGTGTGCACATTTTCATTCAGACCCGTGTGTTCCTGCAGATGTTTGTGTATGACATCTGCATGTTGGCTCAGCTCACGTTGTTGCGTGCTGCATTGGCCTGGACGGGGTCTTCAGCTGCCAGGGTGATGCTGCTCATGGTGATGACCATCAGGATGCACATTTCAAAATAGCGGAGGTTGACCACATAATGACACAGGCGCCTTACCCTGCAGACAAGCACAGGTTTAAACTGCAGCCTGGTGGGTGACATAAAAACAGTCACCAGAATGTGATGGTGGTTCTATAAAAAGCTTTTGAATGCCGAAGAATTTTCAGTTTCTGCTCAAAGCATTTCAAAAGACATGATGATCCATTAAAAAAATATGACAAAAGTTAATGAAATATTTTTTTCTGTTATTCTTTGTTAAAGAAGACTACCCCCTTCCCCCCAAAAAGGAAAGGGGTTTTAAAACCAGCAGAAAGAAGCTTAAAGTAACTGAAAATCACATCTTGATGAAAACTACCAGCTTCTTTGTTTTTTTTTTCACTCATTCGTTTATTTGTTTACACTATTTATGTAAATGTTGTTCAGAGGGTCGCAAATTATATTGGATGGACAAAAGGCTGTTGCTTTCAGGTGCAAGGCATCTTCATGATTACACCGCCTTAACATTTCAAAACATCTGCATCAAATCACACCACACAAACTAAAGATACATCCACTGCCCACTATCTCTATCAATAAACAAAAGTCATAAATCTAAAGCTTAAAGACATTAAACTTATTTAAGGCAATGATAAGCAAAGTTTTTCAAATTACATCTAACCAGCTCAACACACTATTATCAGAAACTTTTTTGCAGTAAATCTGAATCTGACTTTAAATTGTTAATTCAGTTGTGCAGCTGTGAAGTCAAATCAATATTTCACAAAGAGCTAAACTTTTGGGTTTTTTCTCTGGAACAGCAGCACACGCAGCTCTGTGCAGTTCAAAGCCTTTGTTTTGGCTTTCATCAAAAAGAAAAACAAGGGTGGAACACAAACAAAATGAAGAAGGTGGCAAAATTACATTTTTACAAACAGTTCCTGGTATAAATTTTGTGTTCTTAGGAGCAAAAAGAGCTCAAGAATGTTTGAAAATCTGTTCAGTTCACTGCAAAAACTCAACTTTAAAAATAAAAGACTCTTGCTTCATAAAAAATGTCTTGTCTTGTCTTGTCGTACAAAAAATATCTGATCATGAAAGTATTTTGATAACAAAAAGTTGTAGCTTGAAAAAACATGTCTTACTGACTGGAATTCTTTTCTGAAAATAAGAATTCTTGGCAAGAACATTTTTCTTACCCCATTGGCAGTTATTTATTTGTTTTAGCTTTTTTGAAGAAAGTCTGCGAAAGGGGTAAGAGTTTACAGTGTTGTTAAAGACCCACTCCAATGAAAATCCTATTTTTGCTGTTTTTAACATGTTCCTTGTCATAACATTTATAAAATAGCCATCCACCCAGCTATCCATCTTCTTCCGCTTATCTGGGACCAGGTCACAGGGACAGCAGTCAAAGCAAAGCTTCTCCTTCTCCCAGGTCACTTCCTCCAGTTCTTCTGGGGGGACCCTGAGGTAATCCCAGCCCAGCTGAGAGACGTAGTCTCTCCAGACTGTCCTGGGTCTTCCCCAAGGCCTCCTAGTGGAACATGCCCAGAACACATCCCTAAGGAGGTGTCCAGGAGGCATCCGAACCAGATGCCTGAGCCACCTCGACTGGCTCCTCTTGATTATTTTTTTATTACTATTCATTAAGTAATGTAGGTTTCCAATAAACCTATCTGGGCGAGAGCGTGTGGCTGACGCGTGTTCTCCACTTAAAAAAAAAACGGAACCCAAAAAAAAGGCGCAGGAAAATGGGAAAAACAAGAAAAAGGAATGTCCTCCACTCGTGGCCGTTTTGGGGTTTTATTTAACAAAAAAGAGTATTTAAAAAAAAAAACAAACATAAACTCCACTTCCAAGAAATATGAACGTAATATGAACACGGTCAAAAAAACCATGCGCGCTCCTCTCTCTGTCACCTGCAGCTCCCGACCCCCCCACACACAAAACTGCCCCCTCCTCTCTGGTGTCGGCTGCGCTACTTTCTTAAAGGTACAGGACACCTTATCCACATACAACTAACGTCCTCAATACATCAACAGGCATCATGCATCAAACAATCATGACAGAGAAAAGAAAACGCAGCAAAAAGTATAATTGAAATCAAACATTTTCCATTGCGTAACTAAAACTAAGGTCAGGTTTAAACACCACCAATTAAAACAAACATATGTCACGTGACCTTGCATATGGCACTTACAAGTAATTTAAGAGTGAAATTGAAAATGCTCAAATTTGTGACGCAGCAACTGCCATGTCCAGGCAAAAGTCTCCCTGTTCCACTTCAATTCTGAAGCAGAAGCTTCCACTTGCAGAGATCCATTAACGTCTTCATTTTCCTCATCTGAGTTGGTAGCTGGCTCAAAACTGTATGGCTAGATAGCACTGACATTGCTTGCTGGTTTTTTAAGAGGACCTGGTAGTAGACACGATGGCGGCTGAAAATCATTAGCCGGAAATAAAAACTTCAAACCAGTGTTTACGTTTGACTGCAGTTAACTTCAGTGCTCTGCACCATCAGCATGAATTAAGTCATTCTGTTACAGAGAAAAGCAGTTTGTGACGCTTTATAACACTTTAAATTAGTAATATGTTGCATTTCAGTAACAATCCGCTGTAAAATCTCATTTTACCAGCGCAAAGCCGCTTTTCTCTTCCTCTTTTCTGTTCCAGTTCTTGACTTTCTTCCGGCTAATGATTTTCAGGCACCATCTTGTCTACCACCAGGTACCACCCCACCCCCCACCCCCCGTGTACCACTAACGTTAGCCTGGGCTGGTGAGGTACTGTAAGTTAGCAGGAGACAGAGTTAGCAAAGGAATGCTGGCAAATTAGCGGAGTTCACTCCCGCACCAACACTCCTGCCCATTCCAGAATGGAATTTCTGATTATCTACTGCCTCTCTGCAAAAAATATGTCTTAAAAAACGCCACAGGCTTTTTGATTTTGGCTAAAAATTGCATAGTCATAATTAAAAGACCACTGGGAACGATTTATAGATAAAAAATATAGTTGGAGTGTAAGTGTGCGATTTACCTTGAACTGTGAGAAAGTTAAATACAAAGAAGAAACAAAAAGTTTTTTTTTATTCTTTCTCATCAGTGAGCTGCTAATTCTCTTTAAACGCTGCTCTGTTGTAACTTACGGGTTTGTTTGTCCAAAGATGAACATGGAGCTGTAGGGAAGGATCTGCCGGGGCCCGTTAGCTTCCTCCTCCTCATCCAGATCCTTCTTCTCCTCACTCAGTTGGAAGGTGTCATCGTCAGTGTTGTTCACTGGTGTGCAAACAGCACAGATATTAGCTCCAAAGATAAATCACTGGCTTTCCCTTAGTTATTTCTATGAAAATGAAGGAATGTTTGTTTGTGTCCAGTTGGTGAGGGAAAGGGGAGGAGCTTTAAGATGCTCTCAGAATTGGCAGCAACCGTTTTTCTCCTAAATAAAAAAAAATTGACACAGTGCGTTTTCAATGTTGATCTTCCTCTGTGACCTCTTTTCCCACTGCAGGTCTAAAAGCACCAACTGAATTTCCAGGTCAGGGTAACATTCTTCAGTCTGTTTCAGCTTCCGGTCTGAACTGAAGTGAGCACCACTTTATAAAAATGTAAGTTGTATAGAATGAGGTGTAATAGATTGGGCATCTAGAATAACATTTGAATGGAAATGAAATTAGATTTTAAAGCCATCATGAAAAATGAAATCCACAAAAAAAACTATTTCTTATGTTTTCAGTCCACAGTGTGAGTGAAGTTTAATTAACTTTCCTGCAAAACATATTAAAACATTTCAAAGGTCATTTAAAACAAATTATTTCAAGGTTCATCAGGAGATGAAGGAAATGTGTTTTTAATGAGATACTGTCAGAAATGTTAGGATTAAACAAATGTTCATTCTCCAATTATCTGCTGAGTGTGCGATTTACCTTGAACTGAGAACTTAATGACTGAGGGAAATCACAGGAAACGAGCTCACTTGGTATGATGGTGGTTTCTCCAGGGGGGGCGGTGACAGTGACAGGGATGTGGATGGCGTTGCTGTTGAGGCCCGCCTGGCTGGCCCTGGTGGAGTTCTTCAAGTTGTCGGCGTCCTCCTGCTTTTCGCTAAAGGTCAAGCTGCTGCGCGTTTGCTGCACGGGACTGCAGGCAGGGCTGTCCTCCTCCACACCCACCTGCCCCTCCCTGAGGATGAAGATCAGCACCACCATTTTGCACAAATTCAGCAAACAACAGAGACTCTTCCTGCTGTAATGTTCAGATTAGGTAGGAATGTGGCATGAATGGTTCGTTCCGTTTACCTGTACGCTCCATGCTTTCTGCAGTCGCCCCATTCCAGAGTAGGTCTGATCTTGCAGGAGTTCCGTCCATTCCTCTCTGCAATGGCGTCCCCTATATCCCCACCTCTGCCTCTGCACTCTCCCTGAGCGCCGTTTGCCAACATCCCATTTCCTTCTCTTGGTGGTCGAGAGTGATGGTGGCGATGCCCTCTTGGCTCCCCTCCTCTCCGTGTGTCACCGGGCCCCTCCTCGGGAGAGCCAGCCTGGCAGTGGTGCCTGCACCCTTGCCCCCCATCAAAGTCCTCTGTTTCCTCTTTCAGACCATCTGCTGTATTTTCTCTGCTCCGGCTGTGATGCGTGTGGTGTCTCCCTCCTTTGCCATCCCCTCCGTTTCCGTTCTTATCCAGATGGCGGTGATGCTTTTTGGAGTGAGCACGAAAACTGTCTCCAACTCCGTCCGGCTTGGGAGCCTCTGCCTCCTCCTGGCCTCTGTCAGAGGGTCTGTTGGTCTGGTCTCCATTCTTGGCGTCCACCACAAGTGGCCGGTCGGTGTGTGTCTTCATGTCGGGGTGTAGATGGAGGATGGTGGAAACCCGGAGGCGCTCCTCAGGGTTGAGCTCATTGAAGAGCGCCTCGCTGCTGGACTTCATGTTGTGCCTCCTCAGCTGGCTGGTCCTCTGCTCCCACACAGACATGCTCTTGGAGGACCGGTGCTGCTCTCTGCTGCGGGCATTAAGTCAAACCCACAGGGAAACTCGAGTGACTTTAGGAAACAATCATTTAGAAGTTTTTATGAGTTCTGTTCACTTTTGTTAAAGTAGTTTGTTGTTTGGTTGCATTCACACCCAGAGCTGCTCCACCTGCTGCTACAAACCTTTCCTACAACACTGAAGCACACAGGGTAAAGAGAGGCAGAAATAGGCCTGTGGATGGGTCTGCTCTGATGTTCACCTACCATGCATGGATGATCACAGCAGCTTCAGCTGCTGAGATGGTTGAATGTTTTCACTGATGACAGCTGTAACCAAGTCTGCTCAAATCTTCTCATCAGGAGAAGTCCATCAATCAGAAGCTGCTTTCCAGTGTGACTCATTTTAAACTATATCCTTAAATTAATTACATTTTTTTTTTTTATTATTCATTATGTTTCACCTGATCTCTTGGGCCTTTCAAAGTTTCCCTGCAGGATGGAAGAGGCCAACAACGTTCAAAGTAAACAAGCTACCAATTGTTAGATGAAACTAAAAGTTGATCACAGCAACAAACTCAGAAGTGTTGAAAGATGCAAAAAAGCAGGGGGGGGGGGGGATAGAAGGGCCTATTTCATGCAAAAATGAGCTTTTTTGAACTTTTAAATGTATTATTTTGTTAATTTCTCATGCAAAACAACCCCAAAGCGATATTTTGGTCTTTTCATGCATCTCTGAAACTGCATTCCTCTAAAACTGTAGTCCGAGCACCAGCGCCTCCCAACCCACAAAAACAAGTGCGTCCTCACATTGTGACAAAGACAATTAGAAACATACCCTTCCAGGAAGAGTCTGGTTTCCAGCACCGCCCCCAGGCTAACACAGACAACCACTGTCTCCGTGAAGCTAACAGTGATCGGCAAAACGCTTTCATTTTATGTGCACAATATGCACATCCATCTTTGCAAAAGTTAGGATGTTGTTTGTTTTTGTGGGCAAAACGCAGACACGCTGCTGAGGCAGGCTCTAGGATGATGCCGTAAAATGGACGGAATCCACAAGGAGAAAAAGGCGGAATTTCAGAGATCAAGTCGTCTTACCTCTAGATATGAAAAGAGCTCACATAAATAATTCATATTTTATTTCAAATGTGTTCTTTAGTGTGCCAAAGGTAATACGTTATTATATATTTGAATACAGATTGCTCTAAAATGCTTAACAAAAGCACGGTATAGGCTCTTTAAGACAGGGGTGTCTAAACTTTTCCCCAAAGAGGGCCAGATTTGGTGAGGGCCAATCAAGCTGCCTGCATTCTTTGAACCTTTATAATAATATCAAATGCAAACAACTATTTCATGAAAATTTTTCTGCAATGGATACTTTTCTTTTTTTTCAAATAGAACAGAATTATATAAAAAACAATTTTACCAAAATGATTGTGAAGACCAGAAATAAAACATTGGTCTAGAAAAAAAAAAAAAAAACAATAAATCTAAGTTTACATGAAATCTTAAGTTTTATTCACTATTAAATCGACTGAAAAGAGCTGAGTCAACACTTCTGCTCTGTCAGGTGTAAAACCTGTGGAATAGTACAGCCGACTCTTAAATGTAAGGTTTTAGCAAAAGAAATAAAATAATTAAAAAGGGGATCAAATTGAGAATTAACAGATTTCTCCTGTAAAGCTTGTTTTCATCTTTGATTCTCAAACTAGTTTAAAAATGACAAAACTCAAAAAAATTGCATCTCCAACAACTCTTTCTGGGTGTGCTGCTGACAAATAATTTAAAATTACGAGTCACATTGAGAGTTTAGAAAAAGATGCTAACCAATATTTGCTTTGCAGGTATGTGAGAGGAAAAATAAAGGTGGTTCTTGGTGAGTTTTTTCTGAAGAAACATTTCAACAAATACATTTATCTCATTGTGTGATTTTTATCCATTAGACTTAATAAATTATCTGTTTTTAATGGAAACATTGAGAAAAAAAACATGGATTTTTCTGCACTAATGCAATATTCACTTTTGTTTATTACAAGTAAAAATTCTACATTTTAAATTTTCATTTAAAAAAATCAAGTGATATGTCTCAGAGTTGAGTCACTCAATCTTAAATCAGGCAGACAAAGTTAATTGTCAAATCATCAGAATAAATAAATTAGCTAAGATTTGTTCTGAAGGAACGTATTTGTTTAGAATCAATGTGCCACCATGGTTTTAGTGCACACTAATCATCATCATGATTGAATCTCAAAACATGGGAGTTGAAACTAGAAATGATCTGATTGCAGAGATTCACAGAGGAGATTCACAGCGCAAAAGAGCAAATCTTTTTCTCCTGAAACCTGGCAGATGACCAAATGTTTGAATGAAAGCAGGCTTTTCATGCAGTCAGCTGCAGACAAAACTTTTAGCACATGTGACATCTTGGTGCAAAGGCTCTCTTTACTGAATAACATTCTCCTCTTTAGGTCCAGAGGACAACACTTACCTTCAGAAAGGCCTTTATTTGTCTTAACTTCTCCCTTTTCAGGGGGAGTTTTTATTCGTTTTCTACATGTAACAAAACTTTGCAGCTGATGTGCTGCAAAAATCACCTACTGTCTCTTATAAGGTTAAAAAGACCTCTGGGATTTTTTTGTCTGAAGCAGCTGGTGTGTGAGCAGAGTGGGCAGGAGAGACATGCTGGAGTTTATCGCCATTCAGAAACGTTATCAAGCAGATCAACAGGCAGAAGCGGCGGTGAGCAGAAATGGTGCCAATGAGAACAAGAACACAGCCAGGAAACTCCTGAATGAGTCTGCAGGCTTCATGTCAGGATGTGCCACGCTGCCACATCCTGCTGCACAGAGCACAGTATGACTAAAGTGTGGAACAGCACTGCAATATTAGTTCGGTCACCTGTAGGATAAGACAAGTCGGGACGGAGAGCAGTAGACAGTATAACTCCTAAAAGACAGACAAGAAAAACACAGAAGACAGAGGAAGCCACAGACAGGTGAAGCACACAAACCAGACTCCAGAGAGGAGCAAACACACCCACAGGAGGGGACTGGGAATCTCAGGACAGGGACTCAAACCAAGAACACACACAGGAAGGGACGGTTGTACCAGTAAATCATAGGAAGAAGTATTGAAATTAAGTGCACAGGTTTGGCTAAGCTTGAAATTAGAAGAAACTGCTGCATCATGATTATTTTAACTGTGTTCCACCAGATCAACTGCATGCTGGCAGAAAAAGAAGTAGGCGTGTCTGCTTAGAGAAGGGAAATCAAAGTCACAAAGTTTTTTCTGGGACATCTGCATTTTAAGAAGAACTTCATTTTACCAGAATGAAGCAGGAGAATACAATTTATTCTTAAGGAAGGTCCACAGAGAAGAGGAGAAGATAGGACACCAGGGAAGAAAATTATGAGTGAAGAAAAGTGAGGAGCCACAAAAGAGAGCAAAGGAAGGAGTAAGGACCGGAGATGAGGGTATTGTAACAGAGAGATAACTCACGGTGACTGAATGCTGCTGATGGACGACCTGCGAGAGAGCGCATCTCGATTTTGCTTTACAAAACTGTGCATGCAGAACAAAAAAAACAAAAGAAAAAAATGAGACATAAAAGCAAAGGGGACAGACTGAAGACAGTCCAACCCCCCCCATTTCACAGAGAAGAGCTAATCTGTACAGCTCAAGACCAATACCAAGAGTGACAATAAAAAAAAAGTTGAACAATGATTCAGGAGTTTCATTACAAAATGGCAAAGCAATAATCAAAAATATTTTCTGCAGACTTTCAAATTCCTTTTTCTCATGTTTAGTTCTCATTTTGTAATAAAACCCTGAGTATTTGTGCACAACGCTGAGAAAAGGAAATACAAAGACTTGATTAAAAACAAAAAACACAAGCTTGCTAACCTGCTGATTAATGACAAAAACACAAGAAATGCAAAAGATCACATAATAACAGTGAGGAGGACCGGGAGGATGGCCAACAGCTGATCACCTTCATCACCTTTTAGCTGCTGCCGTCTCAATCAGCTCATTCTTCCAGAAGGGGGAGCAGAGATTAGGAACAAGACCTCAAGAGCCCCAACTGAGCATCATTTTCTGACTGCTGGATTATGAGGGCATCATTTTCAGGAATGCAGCCCTGTCAGGCCTCCACACAGTTTATCAAGGGACTTCATCACCAGCTCCATCTGCAGGGCCCATCGCTGTCAACCTTTTTATCAACTCATTTGGAGTTCCTTAAGCTTTAACTGCATCTGCTTAAGTTTATATAAACACCTATTTTGGACTGAGTCTCTGGTCAAAAGTGTGTATTGGACAGAGCTGCTGTGCACCTTTTATGTTAATTTAAAAAAAAGACTCCTTCATAAGCATACCTTATATGTTCTTATGTTAAGACTAAGATTTTGTTGTTTTTGTTGTTATTTAAGCCATGAAAGGATGCATTGTTTAAATTGTATATCATTTATCAAGATTACCAAACTTATAAAAAATCTTTACAGATTTTTCAATTCTCTTAAGATCAAAAGTTTTACCAAGTAAAAATGATCATATGTTTTGATGATCTGATAAAGAAAAAGGAGTTTTCAACATTTATTTTCAGTATTACAGAATTTCTCTGCTTTTGAGAGCAAATGTATGTCTATACAAATCCAAGACCATTTTTGCAATAACCAGTTTATCCCAAAAGACTTGAATGCCTGCTTATAAACTTAGTATTGTTTTTTTTTTTTTTGTGATTTAGATGTCGTTTAAATGTGTTAAAATGAGCCAAAGATATTTTATCTTAAAAGAACAGAAGCAAAAAAGGATTTACAATACTGTTAGCTGTCTGATTTTCAGATACATCCCACACTGACAACAACCAAAATGAAAATGTGTAAGAAAAAGGATGGCATTCATCAGTGTAGCTCCTGAGAAAGACAATTGGAAGCACCTTTATATAGTTCAGCAACCCTACTAATGTGCATTTATGGCAACATTTTACTGAGAATATATAAGAGCAGTTTTTGAAACATATTCCAATGAAGTCTTTTGCTTTTCATAAATGCTGTATTTGGGAGCCCCTCAGGCTTTGTTCTCCTTCAGGCTTTCTTTAGCTCCTGCCTGTTCCGGCTGTGATGAAAGTAACATATCCTTAATCACTCCCACACTGAAGACAGAAAGGCTTGTTAAAACATTCGAACAATCTGAAATGATGTTTTTATGGTTGGTAGGAAAAACTTCTGTGAATTAAAAAAAAGTGTCCACTAAAACATTTTTTTGAAGTTGGACAATCTTACACTTTTGGCTTAGGTAGGATGGCTTTATGGTGCTTTACAGATGAATTTGAAATCATTTTACACCCCAAAAATCTACTAAAAGCATTATGAATTTGTTTTGTTTATTTCTAAAGATCAATTTCATCCATCATTTTCTCATGATGGATGACATACAAAAAAAAATTCAGATTAAACTGCATTCCTGAGTATTTCTTCACTCAAATTGTGTGAGAGGAAAAAAAAATTACACTTGAAAAGTTTGTAGTGGGTTTGTAGAAGCAACAATCGACAAGTCACAAGCTCCCTGCTCCGCTACGATCTGATGAATCCACTTGTAGCTGACTGGATCTAAGTCTTCATTTTCCTCATCTGAACTGGTATCTGGCTCAAAACTCTACGACTGGATAGCTCCAATAATGTTTTGTCGGGGGTGTGAGGGGCTGTAGGATAGGGGGACAGTGTGTTAACAGATGGGGGACAAAAAGCGGGGACGGGCTTGCTCTGCAGAAGCCACGTCCTTGAAAACGACACAGATTTTTTAAATTAATTTTGGCTCAAAACTGCATAATCATAATTAAACAACCACTGGAAACACTTTGAAAATAGATCAAAAGATGATCAGAGAGGGACATTAATCTATTCCATGAACATCTTTAAAATAAAAAATGAAACTCCAAGGTACTTAATACGTCAACAACTTAAGTTAAGTTTAAAGTTGTGGAATATTGATTTTCTGGGTTCAGTTAAAAAGTGAAAAAGTGCAGATAGAATGTCTATATCTGAGTGATGCTTTTGTTGCAGGTGAAACATGAAAATGTTGATGTTGTACTTTAGTTATGACATGCTGATTTCTATTTATAATGTTTCTGAGGCATTAGAAAACAGCAAGAACAGTTTTTTTTGCACATCTGTGAATATTATTGTTATATAGTGTCTTTTTTTACAATTTTTTTTCATCAGTTTAAGCATAAATAGATTTTGAATGAAGGCTGAAAGGTAAAAACAAAAAATGTTGAGGTGATTCTGTTGACTCAGGCTTCCTTGAGAGTCAGACTAGCTCATTAGTGGGGTGTTCATGACAAAGGCAAGAACACTTCTATAGCTGAAGTGAGTAAAGAGAAATCCGGGAAAGGAGATCTGCAGGTTAGAGATGTTCTAAAACTCACGCTGCAATTGAAATGTTGGCAGCTGACATGGGGCTGACTTCCTTCACTTCCAACGCCTTCTGCAGTGCCAGCTTCTTATTGGCCGCCTCTTCCTGCTCCTCTTCATCCTTCAGCCAAGCAACCAAAACAAAAAAGCACCACAATGAATACTGGTAGCCACTGATGGCTGAAAGGAATCTGAGCCATCATACCTTTGTCAGCTCTTGGGCGTTTGCAAGATTATCAACAGCGATAGCCAAGAAGACATTCAGGAGGGTATCTGAGTTGCAGCAGCATTTAGAAAAATGGCTTGGCATCGTGTGAAATGTGTGCATGTGCCATTAATGCACCAACAGAAGAGCTCATTTATGATCTTTCAGTTTTTTTGGATTATTCAACAAGAGAGTCAATGTCAGTTTAGCAGCCCAAGCTACTGCCCATTGGCAACTGCTAAATCTCCAGAAATGAATCCCATCTGATGGAAATAGAATGTCATCATTAGATAAAAAATGCACCATGTTATATTTGATAAACTCAGTCCAGCTGTAAAGCATGGGGTGGCAATATGACACTGCGGGAACAGATGCATTTTCAAGAAAAGAGACATTAAGAGTAAACATTGTGATTGTATTAAGACAAAATCTCTTAAAAAAAACATCAGGGAACTAGCTTTGGAATAAGGGGAGGGGCAACTCTCATGGCTCACTTCCTCCTTCTCATGCCCATATTTGGTCATGTTTGCTGCGGTCATTAATTAGACTGATTCTGTTCATCTGTTTGACCCAGCAATGATGTGGTGCTTGGTTCTGTTCAGTCTTGTAAGTTTTAACCTGCTTGCTCCCAGTCCTGAGTTCTCTTTTAACTTTTGGGTCAAGAGTTTCAATTTGAAGCAAAGGCTAAAATAAACTATAATTTCCTGTATGAAGAGCTCACCTCAGAAACAGACCTGAACCACTAACGTGGTCACCATTAACTCTTGGGTCTCCTATCACATTTGGGTCTGTGGATCACAATGCTATTATAGCAAAAGAGTTTTGCCATATCTCTAGATTAACTGCAAAGAGACGAAGTCAAAGCTCTGATGTGGTCTCCACAAGCTTCTCAAAAGACTCGGAAACAGAAGGAAAGCATCTCACTGAATTTCAAGGTTTCATCCAGCTCTAAAATGCAGAAGTGTAACTTCCTGACCGTGAAGCACCAACAAAACAAATGCATTGAATTAAAAAGATTTTTCCAGAATCTATAAACTTTAGACTTTTTCCTCTTCATCCAGAAAGTAAATTTCCTTCAATCCTAAACTTATGGTTTTAAGAACATTGAAATTAGTCCTAAAGTGCTAGAGTCTTGAACAACCTTAAACAGCTTCAACCCCAGAAGCACCTGAATAAAACCTGAAGTCCTCTTCAGCAGCTAAAACTGAGGAAGAACTTCTAATGTTATCAAAGAGGATACAGTTTCCAAAGAGAGTGAGAACAATAAAGTAGATGGAGGAGAACATGCCACGGCGGACACCTCCCTGGGACTCAATGCCATGATACATCACGGCGTTCCAGTCCTCACCGGTCAGAATCTGAGCAGAACAGAGGAGAGAGGGAGGCTGCAGAGGAGAGCTGATCCAGCACAGATGTAATGACTTCTCTGAGCAAGGGGCGATCAGATTGATAGAGGGATTAACACTCATTCCCTCTAATCTAGATGAAAGATAAATTAAAATTCTGCTGTGTATGGAGGGAGTGGGGGTCTTACCTGGAACACAGTGAGGATTGCTGCAGGAAAAGTATCAAAATTTGTTGTTGGCGTCTCATCTTCAAAATTAAACCTTCAGGAATCAAGAAAATTACAAAATTACAAAACAATCACCTTAAACTGGATTTACCATTACTTGTAAAACCATGAATCTGCAGGTGAAGGAACCAACTGATGCTAGGAGTTCAAAAAGGGTGACGTCTGTTCTTACACAGAAAACAAGTTCTTCTAAAGAAGCGGATCTAAAACTGGATCAATTGTACTTCATCTGGCTCCACCAACAAATATCCACTCACAAACAAAGCTTTACCTTTATTCTTGTGAGGACCCTCTAAACAAAAACACACTCTCCCCACAAACTCCCTCAACCCTTGTAAAACTGGCAACATTTTCTTGTTTGTTTTTCTAAAAATGTATTTCAGATACGGTTCCCTTTCTTTGACTAGTTCTAAAACTCAACAGTTTTAAATGACACAAACCAACATTTTCCCTCCAACAGAGCACTGATAACAAAACCAACGCCCTCCTTTTCTTGTCAATCTGAGAACATGTGAGCATGGAAGTTCTGAGTTTCTGTGCTGGATTTGGTTCCATTTCTGCCTGGTTTAGTTTTGTGGTCGTCTTTGACGTTTTTACGGTATTTCCTTCAAATAAGGTCCAGATGTTCTCTGCAGGTGAAAGAGCTGGACTGCAGCAGGTCAGTTCAGGCTGTCTTAGGTTTTCTCCATGCTGTGGTATAGCTGTAATCTGTGGTTCTGCATCATCCTGCTGAAACTAGGCCTTCTCAGAAACAGAAGAGGGGCCAGATGTTACTCTGAAGACCTTTCAGCGTTCCTACAAAACATGAATCTGGAGTCACAGGACACCACAGTTCTAGCGGATCATGTTCAAGGATGGCTTCCTATCTGATGCTGGAGCTTTAGCTTCACCTGCAGATGAGGAGGATGGAAATTACCTAAAAAGGTTTCTGGACGTTTCCTTTGTGCCTGACATGATCATGTGTTAGTGATGCGGATTCCTCTTAGGGTCCAAAAACCCCAGAAAAGTCCCTGAAACGCTGAGATTTCTGCAGCTTCTCTGAATCTTCTGATGATGTATTGTTCTGGCGGGGATCAGATGTGTAAAGTCTTTGCAGTTTGATGCTGAAAAACATTGCTTTTAAATTTTTTTCGAATTTTTTTACGCACTCTTCTGCAAGCTGAAGAGCATCTGTTCTTCTTCACTTTTGAGAGTCCAACTCTCCAAGACGTCATGACAATAATAATTGTGTTGCAGCCCTCTTACAGATTAAAAAAGGCATCTTCTTCATTCAATGTTTGTTGCCTCTGTCCTAATTACTCCGAGGCCTTTTCATCAAATTTAAAGTGAGCTTATTCAGTGAATAAAGGTTAAAACTTTCTCAGTTTATCCATGTTCTGTTGTTGTTAAAATGTTGGCTCATGATTTAAAAGTCTTCTGGTTTTTATTTAATTGGAAATATAAAAAAATATTTTAACTTTTCCTAAGTTGTTGCATAAAGAACTAAGTTTGACAAAGGTAATGTTTGCCTCACTTTGCACTCATTCATTTTTTAGCTTTCTATGAATTACATTTTGTGCCACCAAAAACCACAGTTTCCAGATCAAAATTTACCAAGTTTCAATAAAATTGTTAGAAAAAAGAAAGAAAAAATTTTAAGAGTAAAACTTCATAATTTGCAAATTAAAAAAAAAAAATTAAATTTGCTTTAAAAAATATTTTTGCAACACAAATCTTTTCAGATGCATTGTCTCTCATCTCTCTTTTCCTTAGGTTGGATTTTGCGTTCGTAAGCTTCAGTGTAGCACAATAAATGTGTCGTGCCAATTTTTTTCTTGAACTTAAGAAATTTTGATCTCGAAACTGTGACTTTTTCTCTCAACGTGGTGGCACAAAATTCACTTCATAGCTTTCCTTCCCAAAATTGTTGTTTTCTTTGCCCATGACTGTTTATCCTGTTTATACTTCCTTACTTTTCTACAGTCTTTTTATATTCTTTATAAATTGTGTAGCTTTTGCAACATCTTTCTGTTTCAGTGTGCAGACTTTTATGTTTCTGTTTTTCAAAATTCAAAAAAATGTTTGATCTTTGGATAAACTATTGTCTTTTAGGAATTTACAACACAAAATTATTTTCATCTGTCATTTAGATAATAGATTGTGATAATAGTAGACTCATGGTGCATGCCATGTAGTTGAATCTAACTGATGCACATTTCCAAAATGTTTAGTATATAGTTAAAGACAACTTGATTGTGAACCAACACAAACACTTGCTCCATGACTTCCCCTTGTCCTCACAAAGATAGAGGTTCAACAAAAGAGCCTTAAAGTTGAATTTTCCTCAACAGCTCCAGCCAACGTTGCTTGTACATGAAAGGGGGGTGTTATCTGTGAGAGCGGGTGAGACAAAGGGAAGGGCAGAAACACGCGTCACCACAACAGCTTCAAGTTTCAAGTCCAAAACACGCTGCCTCTGCAGAGCAGCACAGCAGCATGCTGCTCCATGTTTCTCTGTTTGTTTGCAGGATGAGTCAGAAAGGCCACGCTCCATATTAGCATTCAAACAAACCCATTAGATCCAAATGAGGTCAGGTCTACTTTGAGAATCCTGCCTTTTACATGATTTCTCCCCTTTGAGCTGATTTTTTTTTTCTCAGCAGCATTAAGGGGGGTGTTTCATCCCATCGTCTGTAACTGCATCACAGAAGAGAGGTTGGATGGCATGAGTGGAACATCAAAGTAGTCAATTGGTTGTCAAACAAGGTGGAAATAATGCTGAATGTGCAGGTTTCAACTCTTGAAATGACAAAAATGTGAGTCAAGTTCATGTAGGGTTCAGATGGCAGCACTGACTTGTTTCCTACAGAGCCAGTCCGTTTTGGGCTCAACACACAGCACATCTGAAGGGCAAGTTAAACATGGGACACACACACACAATGACACTCAACAAATGAGGAGGAAAGACAGCTTTTGTCTTCACACCTTCACATTTTGTATTGATTCTTTTTCTGTAAGCACTTAAAAGCTAAAAAAAGACTTCAGTGTATGAAAGAAGTTGTGCACAAAGCTTCAGGTCCTGAGGTCAGTGCAGATACATTTAGCACACGTAGCTGCAGGGCAAGTTTCCCTTAACTTGTGATTACTCATGAAAGCCGACAGAAGGGACTTGCTCAATAAACAAGTACTTCCATGGAGCATGCACGCTTTCTACGCAAAGACTCTTCGTCTTTGCAGAAAGCCCTCAAAAGAGCCAACAAACCTGCCAAAACCTGAGTCCGTGGTCTTGAAACTACAGGAGACAATCAGAGACAGAGGTTTACAAGGATGTGTTGGTCCTTCCAGTGAAGGGAACCCAAAACAACAACAGTGAGTCATCTTACAAAGAAAAGGGGACAAACTAAATAAATGATAAAAAATAAAATAAAATAAAACTGGTAAGAATCCTTAAGATGAAGGACATTTTTGAAGTTACATTTAAAATTTGATCAAAAATGTGATTGAACAGGTTTGAATTTGATCTTTAGTTTTAATGTTTGGCTGCAGTGACATTTAATCCAAAGTTTCGTGATCAGTTTCTGATAAATCAAACCTTTTGAGTGAAAACGTATTTGGTTTTTTTACTCTGAGTGACTAATAGCTGTGCTGTTATAAATGTCCACGGGATAGAGATGCTTTTGTGTTTATGGCTTCGTGTGTACCTGACTCCGTTCTATACAAAACTCATTCTGACATAGAAATGCAATTGTGGCTTCTTGACGGCTTGATTAACAATTCAAGCATCTTTTTTAAAAACTTCACTGAAATTTAAGGTCAGTTGTCTGGCTGAGCTAATGTTTGTAAATCAGTGGAGACATTATGCAAAGTCCCTCTGAGTGAACATCACTTTGGCAGCACGTCACAAAGCTTCATCATTTACAACACCCACGTTCAGAGCAGCTCTCCTTATCAGCCACATTTTTCACTGACCTTGACAAAGAAGCTCTTTTATTAAAGACAAGTTTGTATGAGCAACCAATCAACCATTAGAAAAATCAGTGTACTTGTGATTATTTTTCTGCAGTTTAATGCAGCAGTTTGCCTCTAACTTATGATATACATGCCTGATAAAAAAAAAAAAAAAAAAGTTACATTTTTTTTAAAGCGATATTTCATTTTATCATTGGTATCAAGGTAAAGCAAATACACCTCTAACCATGAATCATCGCATGCAACAGTTGAATAAGATACACGATAGAGTTCAGGAATTATATCCTCAGATTTGACGTAATCTTACCAGAAAGCATCACACGAAAAGCATTTGCTCGAGCTTGGGTATTAAAAATATGACAAGCATGTAATTCCACACATGTGAAATGCCCTTGAAAGCAGCCCAAGGAATGACCGTGGGAAGGAAAGGTGTAAAGGAAGAGAGGGAAAAGGGAGACGGAGGGTCTGAAGGAGGACAGGATGTGCAGCAGACTGTTACCACAGCGACGGCCTGCACAGCTGACAGCTGGCTTCTCATCTCAGTGTAGATCCACTGAGTGGACGTGTGTGTTTTTATGGCTCCTATCAATGTACAACCATACAAAAACATACATGGAAACAAGAAAAAGATCACAGAAAATATCCAGCAGGACAAACAATGGAATACAAAGAAAGAGTGTAAAACTATAGGACAGTTTGTTCATTTGTTACAAGCTGGAAATGAATAATCTTTCATGCACATGTTAAAGAACAAAGAAAAAAACATGTTTTAGGTGTTATTACAAGTACAACTTTGTTGCTTTTTTTTTTTGGCTTAATGTTCACATCTTCTGAGAAACATCACATTCAGCAATTAAAGACACAGATTGCAGACAATTCTATTCTTAAGCTTCCTTCACGTGCCCCAAAATCACTTCCTCCACCTTCTCTTCTTCCAGTCTTTCCTCTCTTCCTTCCTCCTGGTCCCCTGTCTCCTTTTCTTTTCTCTCCCTCTGCTTCTTCAGGGATTAGTCAACACAGTGCAGCAGTGGTTTCTGTGTGAGTGTGTGTACCTGTATTTACTTAATAACAGGGATTGGAAGAAGTGACTTGGCTTTTGTGATCAATCCGCAGACTTTCTGAACTTTATCCTGAAAACAGCAGTCAAGAGCAGCAAAACTTCCAGCAACCATCCCTTAGCTACTCCCTTTAATCCTAGTGATACAAAAGAAGCAGATTTACATTTTTATAGGTGGAAGCGTAACACTTAAACTGCTGCACAGCCAGGGAACAGGAGATAGTAGAAGTGTGGGGAAGTCACAACAAAGTTAATGTGGATCAGCAGCCTCAGAATAATCCAACATGTAAACCAGGCTGTTTCTATTCCAATGCGGGCTAGAGTACAGTCAGGGAATAATCAAAGGCCAGCTAGTTTTAGTCCATAAAGTCTGAAACTCACATAAAAATATATAGTTTTACTTTAATTTAGCTAGTCCAACAGAGTGCTCAGGGGTGGAAATGAGGAATCAAATACTTACTTCCATCAACTTTCTTAACTTGCTGTACAGTGTTGGGTAAATTACTTTAAAAAGAGTAATTGATCACTTTACTTTAGTTACTGGATGAAATTGCAATTAAATTACTTTACTCATTTCCTAATTTAAAAAGTAATTCCCTACTCATGACTTTACTTTTTTCTACTCACATACCAGTTTTCAAAGGAATAAAGCTAGTACAAACAAGATCCACTTGGAATATACCACCAAATAAAAACTGAAGCTGCACAAGGGCACGAGAAAATGCACATTGTATAGAACACAGTTTATAAACAGGTTGCTCATTGACACTACTGCAGTGGAAAGCAGTTCATCTCTAGACAGTCAATGGTAAAAATCAAAGTCAAATCAATCAAGTGAATCACAAACAGAACTTTCATACCGGACCAATCATGACCAGTGAACAACAATCACCACTGGTGCTATTGACCTTCAGGGTTCTGGTGGAAATCTGACTACTGTTGATGGAGGAAGAAGTTTTGTGTGTTGGCAGAGAAAGAAAATAAAAGCTGGAGTGAAGGAATTAGAGAAGGAACTTTGAATGTAAGAAGTAAGGCTTGTACGGTAGTTTAAGTTGTTTTATTATGGTGTGGATGGAAAGAAGATTGGAGGAGGAGAAATCCTGAAATAGGAGTTTCCTAAGAATGTTCAAGAAGGGAAGAGAGGGTCAGACAAGGTGATGAGTCTGAAGCTGGAAGTTGAGAGTGTTATGGTGAATGTTGTCAGTGGCTTTGACACCCAGGTAGGATGTGAGCTGGAGGAGAAGGAGAAGCCATGGGTTTCCTTTGAGGGAATGTTGATTGGGGCAGACATGGATGACGGAATCAGAGGTGACGAGGAAGTGATGGAGAAGTTTGATGAACAGGGCAGAAACACACAAGGTTAGAAGGTGGTGGGCGTTACAAAAAGGATGGACATGGCAATGATGAACACGTTTTCTTTTCCATTAGAGAGGAGAATGGGATGACATATCAAGCTACGCTCACACTGCCCTCAGCAATGCGTTTTCAAGCAGCCACTTTCAATGAAAAGTCTATGCAAACGTACATTTCACACCATATTTAAAACTCTCGCGCTCAACAACTTAAAAGAAAAATGGTAGACTGAGGAGGACAAAGTAAAAAGAATAATTTTTTGATGTGGAAGACATTGGGATGACTCTTTTTTTTTTTTTTTTTTTTCTTTTTTTTAAACCAGCCTCCTCACCACAAAGCAACCCCCCACCCTAAACACTGAAGCAGGACACAAGTGGTTCTGTCATTTTTGTGGAGAAACAGTTTTTAAGGACATTCTGTACCTTTTAGAAAACAGAGAAAGGAAATATGAAAACATATATTGCTGTCTGTTCATTTGGTTTGAACTCTGTGAATATTTGTTTTCCCAAACACATTATTTCCTGTCACTCTCAACAGGAGCGCCGTCCTCTGCCGTGTCATGTTTATTTTTCAATTCTCACAGTTTTACCAGGAGATTACTTTTTGTGCTCTGAGAGCAGGAACATAATTACTTGGCCAAAAATAAAATGGATGTGGCATAAAAGTTCTTCCTTTTTTGTCAAGCAAGAATTTTGATTTCCTCCTGAGTTTAGGTTTGAAAAACAGACTTTCAAAATAAAAATCAATTTATTGCTGATTTGAAGGTTTCTGATTCATTGTCATCAAAAACGATCCTAAGGAGCCATAAAACAGTAATGGTGATTACCATGGTTTCTTTTGACCCAATGGATTATCTCATCTTATTTTACACTCGTTTCCAGTGGATGAGTGATTCTTTTACAGTACTTCGTAAAAGTAAATTGGTTGTTATCTGCGACTGCTCTGACTGATTCCAATGGCTTTTTGTCAAAGTGCTGCTGCATTAGTGCACGCTGCTGTGCACCCTGAGTCAGAAAGTGTTCAGTGGGAATGAGGCTTGACTGACATTAAATCAGTTTATGACAAATCTGTTCTGACTGACTTGAAAATGTGGTTTTGGGCTAGATTCAGATAGTTTTCAATTCACCCTCAGTGCCAGAAAAAAGAAGACATTTGCAGCCCTGTAGTGCTCCACACTTAACCCTTGTATGGTGTTCGGGTCTGTGGGACCCGTTTTCAGTTTTTTTATCCGTAGAAAAATGAAACAATTAATTTTTTTTACAACCTGAAATTCATTAGCTTTGGCTCATTTTCTGTGAAGAACATAAATCAAAACACATTTTCATTGACCGCATACTGTACACCCACCCTACACATATATATTACATACAGCAAAAATACGAACACCACACAAGGGTTAAATAAGAAAAATTCAGAGGATATGTCTCTGAGAGATGACTCCTCACTGGAGAAAAGCCTTAGTTCCACACAACCATATAGGGGTTGACCATTGACTGTATAAGAGACTGCATAAGAGGACTGAGTGAGTTTGACATCACCAAGAGAAAATGCCATTGTTCAACCTTAAGGCATCTGATCGGTCAGTATATAACTTAAAAAACTTGCAAAAAAGAAAAAAATAGGATTAGCAAGAACATCATTAGCAAGAATTACGTACGGATGATGCTGTTGTTCAGGGTCCTTACGTCACACTCTAGATGTGAGTAAGGTGGGCATACGCGCCTTACCAACAAATGGCGCACATACAGGGTGTGCACATGATATGTAAATGCCCATAGGACACCCATAGGCAAAAAGGAGCACACAAAAGAAACCTTAAGTTAGCAAAAGAAGTTCCACCTTTTTTTAATTCTTCATAATTTGTGACTGGGCTGTTTTTTCCTCTCTATTCAGCTCAATTAAAAAAAAAAAAATCTTTGTCCTCTCAAATGTATTTTTCATCAGAAATGAAACCCCCAAAACTGAAGTAAGGAGAGCTTCAGTAATGCTCTGAACCTGCCTTTTTTTGGTTTTTAATTTGCTTCAAATGTAGCCTTGTTTTTTGATCACTATGGTGTCCCTGTTAGTTCTAGTGTTATTTTAGACTGTTAAGAGTTACCACAGGTTTTATTTCTACTTCAAACTGGTATAGTCCTGCGACAGACTGGCGAACAGTCCAGGGGTGTCCCCTGCCTTCGCCCATGAGTAGCCGGGTTAGGCTCCGGCAACCCCGTGACCCCGAAAGGGATAAAGCGGTTTGGAAAATGAATGAATGAATGAATGAACTGGTATAGTAGTGCTGAGAGTGTGTGGTATAATCAACATTAAACAATGTTTAAGCTGACAAAAGTAGTGAAGGGAGGGGATGAACTCAGGACACACTAATGTGTGTAAATTGAGAGCATTTGATAAAGTGCAACCCGCACAGCATCATGAGGTGTTCCAGTCTCCACAAGACATGGAGCTCCTGCTGGGAGCCAAATCAAAGGACTGCAATCACTGCTGCTGTTCTGCCAGCTACCTGCTGTGTCATCATGCCAGTCACCTGCGCCACTGCAGGCCGGGGATCACAAACTGGAGGTGGGTGGGGGGTGAATGGGGGCAAAGAGGACAGGACCAGTGTGCTCAAGTGAGGGGCGACACATCCTGGACCCAGGGTGGGAGAAGGAAAAGGAGCGGGTGGAAGGTGGAAATGTACTCACTGTCCTCCAAAGAGCTGCATGCCTAGCAAGGCAAAGACGACGATGAAGAGGAAGAGGAGGAAAAGCAAGCTGATGATGGACTTCATTGAGTTGAGAAGGGAAACCACAAGATTCCTCAGTGAGTTCCAATATCTGAGAAGAGACAAAAAACACAATAAAATATGAGGAGACCTTCAAAAAAGAAGCAATTCTTGTTAAAATGTCCATCTGGAGACAAAGGACATTTTTCAACAAAAACAGCTTTGAGTTTCATAAGGAAGTGCATTCAGATTCTGTTCCTGAATCAAATATTTCAATGACCCACTTCAATAAAAACGATGTTTTTGGTGTTTTTAACATGTTTTTGCAGCACTTTTCTGATAATGGAGAACACATGAAAAAAAAGAAACCTAAAATTGTATTTCTGAGTATTTCCTTATTTCAGATGCTGTGAATCAGGAGCAGAGCTTATTTGTTACATAGAAAATATTGTGGGCGGGTCACAAGCTCTTTGCTCCACTTCATTCCATTCTGATGAACTTGCAGACAAATAGATCCATGTATGTCTTCTTTTTTTCTCGTCTGAGCTGGAATCTGGATCAAACCATTATAGTTGGATAGCTCCAATATTGCTTGCTGTTTTTGTTGCACCGGTTGGGTGCAGGCTGGAGTTGTTAGGGGCTAACAACCCCTTCTGCTCTGTAAGTGGTTTATATGCTTAAAAATACTTTTATGCCGATTGAAAAACCATGAGAAAACTTAAAATCCTAAAAGATTGTTGGGCTCTTCAAGAGCTGAGAACCTCAAAAACCTTTCAACTATAATATTCAAACTTTTTATAAGTCAGCAAGTACAGTATTTACACTTTAGATAAATAGTTAATCTAGTAATTACCATGGTAACTGTGGCATTTTTAGTCAATTGTTTTAAATCTATCCAGTTCATTTTAGCTGTGATTGTAGCATTTAGTGTTGATGTTAAAGCTGGAGCATGTACATTCACTTTTTTCATAAACAAAATTTAGCATCCTTAATTAACAACGAAGAAAAAAAAGTGTGTTTTCAAATAAAAGCCCATTGATTAGATTCAACATAACAATTGTTGCGTTGTTGTTTTGTGGCACAAACTGACTTGGTGACTTTAAAAATCCGGAGAAGTCTCAGGGCCCTCAGCACACTGATGCCAAACGAAGCTCCTGGTTTGATGATATCCCAAATCACCTCAAAGATGCTTCCCACAATCACCTGGAGACCACAGTGAAGAGTACAGGAATATTATACAATCAACAGATGCTTTTTCATTTTCAAGCCTCTGCTTACTCACCCCAAAGTCAAAGCAGTTGAAGGAGGAGTGGAAGTAGTTTCTGGCCCCAAGACCGTACATCTTCAGAGTCATCTCAGTCAGGAACAAACCCAAGAAAACAAACTCGGCTGTGTCTGTGAGCGAGAGGCACAGGTAAGCAAAACAAGCTTCCTACTGAGATTTTCTGCTGGTTCCTGTTTGCCGACTCACAGAGAGCTCGGGTCAGCCACTCGGGCTGGTCATAGTGGACGATGGCCACACACAGAGTGTTCAGGCCCACCAAACACAGAACGATCCAGTAGAAACTTTGAGCCTTCACCATGCGGCGGATGAAGAAGCGGATCCTTTTCTCTTTACGCCTGAAGTAGGAGGAGCTATCCATCTTCCCACTGCTTTTCACACTCGCCCGACCAAATGGAGAGCTGGGAGGAGCTATACAGGAAACATTCAGTCATCCACAGTGTAGTGTTCTGCAGCTAAAGATGAAGCTTGAATATTTAAACCAACATGTCTTGTCCATCTTTAATAATTAACAGATTTTAACCCATTGTAATGAAGCATAAGGATGTGCTTGGAAACTTTACCTCATCCAGTTTTGTTCATGCAGAAAAAGCAGTAAGGATTCTAACTGGGAGTGGATACAAAGATCTTACAAACCTCCTGTGCATACAGATAAGCATATTGAAATTTGATGGATTAGTGGATTGAATATTCTGAAAGTTATATATAAGAATCCCCAACCTACAAAACTAATTTACAAAAGAAAAGGTAGTTATATTTAAAAGGAATAGAATAGAATAGAATAGAATAGAATAGAATAGAATAGAATAGAATAGAATAGAATAGAA
>BSAI01000108.1:22302530-22318577 GCA_036245035.1 Adrianichthys oophorus | reverse complement strand
AATAGAATAGAATAGAATAGAATAGAATAGAATAGAATAGAATAGAAATCCTTCGTTGTTATGATACGTGGTATATTGAAATTCAGGAACATTTCATTTTAGAGAGAACAGTCTATATGGCCAAACAAAAAGAATAAAAAGCTGACAAAAAAAAAAAGTCCAGAACCAGATGGCTTGAACTGTTAAACTATCATTCAGTAAAGTCACAACTTTTGTAAAGAAACTGTCCCTGAGTCTGTTTGTTCTGACTGGTATGGACTTGTAGTGTCTGTCAGAAGACAGCAGATTGAAAAGGTGAAAACCGGGGGGGGGGTATAAAAGGTTTTTAAAACACCACAATTTAAAACAGTGACTAGGTTCCGTGAGTATGGAAAGGTGTTTCCAGTTTTCAGAGTCATCCATTTCTAGAAAATCCTTCACAGTAAAATCAAGAAATCTAAATCTTTTAACTTGAGTCACAGCTTATATAATGAACAAGCTAAATGTCCAACTTTCATGATTTTATCTTGAATTTTGTACCGTAGGTTTATATCTCTCTCTGCTCCTTATCATTCTTAATCTAATCGTAAAGTGTTACAATTGTTTTAATGAATAAAAAAATGAAATAAAAATCTTTAAAATAGCAAATTATTAATTTCCTCATAGAAGTCAGTTTTGATTATTACAAAATTTTAATTTAAAAGAGTTTGTTGAAATGTTCTTCCTTTCCTACTTTAATTGTAATATTTAATTTGAGTAAAGAAATTTGATACTTAGACTTGGAAATGTTTAGAGTTTTCTTGTATTACAAAATAAATACTTTTGATTCAGCCACCCCAGCACATGTTCTGCTTTCCTGCTGAGTAAATATTGAAAAAAAAAATATATATATATATGTCTTTGACATGCTGACTCATCCAAACAGAGGTGAAAAAAGACAATCGACTGTGTCTTTCTAACTCAAACATCCTTTGAAAATGGTGGTAAACATGTCTACCACAAATATAAAGCTGTTAAAAACAAAGATTAGCCTGGGGTCATAAATGCAAGCATTAAATCCTGTAAGCTCTTATTATTTACCTGCAGCTGCTCATTTTAAAAGTGCAGCTAATGCCCACTCAGTGCAAGCATCATGGCTGAAAGGTGCAAGGTGGGAGAGAGTCTGACGTCTATTCCATCAGTACTATATGAAAAACCGTGTTTAAAGATGAGACGGTCACATACAGTAGATGCTGCATTCTTAAATTGAGGGAAACAACATGGCTTTAATTATCACAAAAAACGTCCCTCAGACAAGTAATTCCATGCGTGACCTCATATTAAAAAGTAAAGCCCTGAACGCTGCAGGTGATTTTCTGTGCAGACTGAGTGTAACGGTTTAATTAAAAGTTAATTACTCTGCATTTCCTTTGCTTTAAAGGTGATAAACTTCAGGAATCTGCTTAAAGCCTATGAATCAACGTGCAAAATGAACTTCTTTCTTGTACTTCATTTAAAATCCACAACATGACACCGACATTTGAGACTTCAGATCTTTAGGATGAGGTGATATGACCCAATAATCTGACAGACGGCGCTCAGACAGTCTGGGGACAGGTGAGCAGGACACGACAGGCTCTCCCAGGGGCTTTTATTTTGAAGGTTGTTAAAGCAAAGAAAAGATCAGCGGTCACCTGCTGCTGGCCGTAGATAAAAAATTAAAGATTTACCAACAGAAGACATGTCGGTGAAAGGATCCTCTCCCTCCTCTGCACCCATTAAGTCATTTTTAACTTTTTTGATCTTGCCTCGCTTCAGAACTGTGAAGAGAAGGGCACACATGAGAAGGAAACGTTACTTATAGTACAGTGGAGGAAAAAAATAATTTGATCCTTTGCTGCTGATAAGTTTTGCTACTATGCCTCAATGAAATGTAAATAAGTGTACATAAATTCTTTAAAGCCGATTTCTTTATTTTCTTTGTTCAAATGAATTGAATGACAGACGTTTTAAGTTGGCAAACCTACAAAATCACGCATTTCCTTCACTTTATGGTGGAGCAAAAAGAGGATGAGCAAACCTCCAGCTGCAGAATTACAGTGACAAAACCCAAAGATCATTCATGGCTCCACTTCCTCACAAAAGGGTGCAGATGAAAGATTGAACAAAGGCCACAATTGTTTTAGTTGAATATAAAATATTTGCACGATACATGTAATTTTGAGCATGACCTGAAAACTGTGAACTGCAGACATCAATCGTGTTCTCATTTTACTTGCTTTTTCTACCCTGCAGCTTGAGATCAATAAAAATCTGCACCAAAAAAAGTTTTTGCTTTTCCATTTTTCTTTTGAATTAATATAATTTTAATTAAAAAATAAGTACAAGTAAAAAAAGGAAGTTCAGCCAGTGGAACTTCTTGACTGCTAAATCGCAAAACTGCTGAACTGTGACCAATGAGGGACAGGGTTTGGTAGCGACGTGTGGAGAGAGTCCTTTTCAAAACACGGAGGTACCAACCGTTGTAAACACGATCACAAAGGAGAAATTAATAATTGCGGTTTGTGCCCAGCTGGGATTCTATGACACTAAGTCTTTCATATATTAAAATAGAGCTGTAAAGGAAAAAGCCTGAGGCAAGAATTGTGAGATTTGTACCACTTTGACATTTTACACCAAGCCTCTTCATACAGTAGGTTGCAGACATGCATTAGTATCGGTTAGCGACAGTCTAGAGTGATCACCATATGCTAATCGTGCGTTCATTATGGGTTGCACTTAATACCAAAACGAAGGACAAGTTCCTCCCTTAAAATACAAATTTAAAGTCCTGTTTTTTCTGTGTGGGTCATAGATAAGGAACCTTGAGGATGATGGAAATAAAATAATCAAAAGAACTTTTAAGTATGTCATGTAACACATGTACGTTCAGAACCAGCAAGTCTAAAATTGCCCATTTCTTATAAGCAGCCATGATCTAGGATAAGAGAGTATCTTGAGTAAAAACCATTGTAATCATGTTGGACTACACACACTACTCCACACTAACAGAGAAGTCAGGCAGCTACACAGAAGAGACCATCTTTTGTGTTTTGAGCTTTAGCACATTAGCAATACATAACAGAGTAAATATTACAATTCACATACAAAATACAAACATCTGAAACAGGAGACGTGTTGTGAAAATTTTGGCAAAACGTTCCTGCTTTCAAAGGAATTAGAAGGTACAACGCTGCCACATGTTGTTAGTCAAATGCTCCCGCTTAACTCTTCATCAGCAGGTGTGTAGGCCTTGTTAAGGGAAAAGGTCATGGTCCTCTTTCAGGTTCAGACCCATCTGTGGGGGTCTACATGGAGATGCTTGACTCCCAGCAAGCATATTCTTCTAAACACAGAACATCAAGAACAGTCCAGCTGACCCAAACAGGATGGGAGTGGGATGTCAGCAGTTGAAGGTTGAAACCTCGAGTGAATTTCGTCTAACACTGTTCTCTCTCCTCCCCGATAGTCTTCTTATTTGGTTAACCCCCCCCTTTTCTTTGACATGATATGGCTGTTGCAGTGCATCGTACTGTACGATGAAATCACTCTTTAGAAACTCTTTAGAAAAGGGCAACATCCATGTCATCTGGAGAAATCCTACAGAGAAGCTAGACAGTCAGGCAACACTTTAAGCTTCGCTCCCCTTGTAATGGTGTTTGAAACCAAGCCAGTCCAAGTTAATGAACGTTTCCCTGTTGAAGGAAGTGTGCTTTATCAGTAGGCATCATTTTTTCTCCAAAAAATTACAGTCGTAACTTTGGATAATGGATTTCACTGTTGTTCTTTGGAGTCCTAAAGCTTCAGAAACACCTTTCAGACTTAAAACTTCTGATCTTTTGGATTATCCCCACTGGGCCATAAAAAAGGGCAAAGGATTGAAAAGCAGGAGTTGCTCAGTCCCAACAGCACCTCTGCATATCCAAACTGAATTCATGTCCAGCTGTGACACCCAGGCAGAGTGCAGAAACCAGCAAGGCAGAGGGAAACTGTCCACCATTTTTCCATTTAAAGACAGACCTCTTTTGTACTTTGTCAGTCTGATCCAAGCCTCAAATCCTGGTGCATGTAAGCTGCAGAATGAACAGTTTTTCAACCTAGGACCACCAGAGGGGGATCAGACTACCCTGTCTGTGGAAAAAGGAAAGTACGCACAGTACAATCCACAGGACGTTTTGCAAACAATATGCAGAGTACAGATGACAGTTGTGTTTCAGAGTTATGAATCAACCACATGCCTCCCTCATTGAATCTGAACAGAATATTTAGAGGTAAAAGAAAGTCAGACAACATGAATTATTGATGCTGAGTTTAAGGACTCACGCCAGTAAAAATTGTGTTTTTGATGTTTTTAACATGTTTTTGTGGCATTTTTTCTGATGATGGAGGACATACAAAGAAAATTAAGATTAAATCTACATTTCTGTCCATTTCTTTATTCAAATCCTACAAGCTCCCTGATCTGCTCCATACTAATGCATCCACTTGAGACTCCACTTGTTGCACTGGTAATGTTAGTTTGGGGCTTTGTGAGGGCTATAAGCTAGTTTAAAGAAATTGATTTTGGGAAGCAGGGGCAGAATGATGTGGAACCATGGAAAAACAGGTATTATCCCTTTGCTTTCACCTGAAAGATTCTGTTTCCTCTTGTACCAGGCACCGTCCAGCGGTGACTTCTCTTCTGCAATCTCATCTTCCTCCTCCAGCAAAACCTCCTCTGCACAGGAAAAAAAGGATTTTCCATCACTTGGTTATATTTTTTAATCATATAACTTTGTTTCAGAGGCTAACCTGCTTTGCAAATCCACTCCAAATATCCAGTGAGCTCCCTTTCAATCTGCTGCTGTCGGCGAAGCTTCAGGAACTCCTGCCTCTTCTCCACACGCTCTCGCTCTTTGGCAAATTCTCTGTTGAGACAAATATTTTTTAAACTGAATGAACAACCAAATGAATCTTGATTTAAAAAAAAAACTTTTTTAGTTCTTCTTCTACTCTGTATTTTTACTATATTGACATTAACAGCCATGTGTGACCTAGAGAAAACACCCCCCTACAATATTTAGATACCAGCCATTTACCTTGTGTCAAAAACTGAGTGTCAGAGTCTAGAAAAGACAAAGCTACTTGTGATAAACAGTGATAAACCTGGAGGGCAACAACAGAGAAAACATGGACCAAGATCAAACTGCTGGTGAGTAAGATATCAAACCAGATGGAAAAAAAAAATCTGAAAATGTTTGCATTTCTAGACAGTGAAAAAAATAATTTAAGGCCTTCATCATAAATGTGTAGCTGGATACAAGCTGTCTGCAAGCAAAGACTGGGCAAACCCGGGGGCGCATGTTGCCCATACAAAATATCAAGGTTGTAGACCGTTCAGTAAGCTCTTGATGTGAATATGCTCAAGCACATTTTTTTCGACGAATAGGTTGCAGGCGACAGGTCATAATGAACATTTTTACAACACACAGGGGTAAAAGTATGAGGTTAAAGTAAGGGTAAAGATGTAGATGAGACACGCAGGCACGTCGTGTGGATTTTTCCCTTTTTCAACTCCCCCTTGCGCACTTCTCAAGGGTCCCGTCAGTGCTGTTTAAGTGATAAATGTGCACTCCTTGTGTGCAGTTTGACAGTTAGAAATCAGGAAATTAAACAGTCAGAGGGTATGTGTGGACATCCTACAAGCATTCTACAGGCACTCATGTATTACCTCCGCACCTCATGCATGCAGCATTTGCATGTGGTCAGTAAAGAACCAGTACTCGTACCTTACTAATGACTAGATTCTAGTCACTGGAGAGTGGCGTAAGGACACTGTACGACAGCATCACTCGCCATAAGTGCGTGGAATGTACATCATTCTCACAAATAATCAATTAAATTTTTATGACATCTCCCGAGGAGGTCGCAGTCTCTTGGCAACTGCAAAACATATCTGATGTCCCTTTCAGATGCAGCCACTCCTGTTTACGAACCATCATGGGTCCGAACGACCCAATAACCTGCAGTACCAGTATGGACATGTGACTAAAGCTTATTTTCTGAAAAACTCCAAGCGAGTATGCTGAAAGCTAAAGCTGATTTCTGTAAGGTGGGTGCCAGAACCCTTGTACCCAAAGTTAAAACTGGATTTGTTCCTCTAAAAATGTTGACGTTTCTAACAAATGTATGAGTCTTTCTGTGCTCTTCCTGATGTTCTGGTTCTTTCTGATGCTTCAAAGACAATAGTGGCTGTTAAAAGGAGGGATGTGAATGGTTATACCAAATTATCCAAATTAACATCAGTTTGTGTTCCTTTGCTTCTTGATGGTTTTTACTAAGGGGTCAGCAGCCCATTGAAACAATTGAACCTGAGAAAGATGGATTCACTTCCTGCAGGAGAAGAGCTCAGTGCAGCAATGCTCTGGGAGAAAAGTATTGAAAACTGTAGTAAAAGCATAGTAAAAACAACTAAAATGGATCAGTATGAGGAACACCTACAGATTAAGTTAAAAAAGTCATATTTACAAATACATTTTTGTGCATATTAAACAGTAATATTAATGATTCTCAATGATAACCAATTGTTTTTTTTTTTGTTTTTTTTACAAACATTACAAACGGAGTTAGGTACTGATTTCTTCCGAACACTAACAAGACACTTCTTCAAATGCTAGACATTCATGTAAATGCTGACCCAGCATGGTTTATATTATGTAGTCTAGGCCTTTAACACTCGTCAGACCTACTTGTGGTTCACAGGCAAAGCTTTAAGTTATCCAGAAAGTAGGCAACTGTAGAACTGAATCAGAACCAGAAAGGGGGGAAGTTGCTTTTAGCTTCTCGCTGATGGAAGCAGCTTCCTGATTAACTTGGACATTCCCAAAATGTTTCTGTAAAGCTTTTGCATCTATCTGTGAAGCCTTTTGAATTTCTTCCATGTATGAAAGGTTCTGCGGAAGTAAAACTGCCTCTTCTTCTGACCCCGGACACATAATGAGACGTTCAAGCATCAGTTTCAGGTGCACAGAGGATCGAAATGACTGAAGCCACAGAGAGAATGCTCTTCACGTCAGAGAGACGATGTGAGTGAAAGGCAAGAGGAAGAAAGATTGAAAAATGGAGATGCCTCATTGGTTAGATCTTGACATAGGAGCTCACCTGTGTGATGATTTGACTTTTACACATGACCAAAAAACGAATCAGGCAGCACATTTCAAACGAAAGCAGGTATTCCCATCATGTCCACACAGAGATTTATGTTCGACAGCATTAACTGTTACTGCTACCAACACTGGGAGCTCATCCTTACATAAAATTGTCAATAATATTAATGTTAAATGGGCAGATACTTCTATTTTATGGGAACTTACCCCGAAAGGACGCCAAGCACCAGGTTGAGCATGAAAAAGGAGCCGATGATGATGAGGGGGATGAAGTAGAGCCAGTTCCACGTGTTTCCAACCACATCGTTGGTCTAAAAACACAGAAACACAACAAAATATTACAAAAACACTGGCTTATAGACTCAATTTACTGAAATGAAAGTGTGGAAAACACAAGAACAAAGTTCTACAACCTTTTTAATGATGTAATCTAAATAAATCAGTAATTACTTCAAGTGATTTTCATCTGGAGGGTGTCAGTTTATTATTATTGTTCCACTGAGAACAGCTGCAAACAAACCCGAGCACGAACAAAACAAACAAATCATCAGTAAACTCTCCAGTAATTATTCAAAAAAATGACTTATTCAAGCCTGTTCCCACAGTTTAAATTGCATGTTTAATTTAGGCTGGGGGGAAGTAATTGGAGAAAGCATCAAGTTCACCTGAATGATGTTCAGTTTGGAAGAAGTCTACGTGGGCAGACAAAGAATAATAACTTCTCCGGCTTTTCTCCGCTGCTTCACAGATGTACTTTTCTCTTCAGACTGTTCTGACTGCAGGAAAACTTCTGCCAACTTCTTCTATTAGAGCAAGATCAGCAACAGTTCACTCTGACAACATCATTAAAGTTTTATCTGGCTGAGCTCCCAAAAACAAACCACAGACCTCATGTCTCTATCTCAGCAAAACAGAAACATTTTGAATAAAAAACATCTTCATCGAGGCAGTAAAAGGATTTCTCTGCTTTGGGGTGAATTATGACAGTTTTATTTAAAGTACGAATGAATTGAGTCACTTTCTGATGAACAGGAGCCACTGACAACAGCTGGAGTTGTGCCAACCTTACTTTAAGCCAAAACATGGAGACAAAAAAGTTAGGTGTAAAAAACAAATGATCTCAATTATTATGAATGTGAACAAAACTTTGTATTAATCTGCTGCAACAACACATCCAGATGTTCTGGTTTGAGGACAGGAAATAAGATTCATGCTGGCTCTAAAACCCAAAGAAGCTGAGTCCACCATTGAAAGTATTAGAGAACTGGACCGAGTAAGTGTGATGTCATCCAAAGAAAATTGATTACTTCTGGCTCCAACCAAATGAAGCCAATTTAGCCACCATTTTTTCATGATACAGACATTACAATGTTGGAGCCAGACGTCATCAGTAAGCAGGAATCAGTCTGAGTTGGTCTGGGTCATTGTTTCTATGGCAACCAATCTCGCCAATAAGGAGTGCGCTTGTAGTCCACACCCCTACTACTAAAATGTGCTCAAGATCTTTCAAACCGTCAATGTGGGGGCCAGTGGGCACCACATGCTTTTACTGAGGCATCTGATTGGTCAGTTTATAACTTAAATACCTGCAATAAAGAAAAAATATTTTTAGAAAAGGATCAGAATAAACAACAGGTTAAAAAAGGTATCAGAGCAAGAATGTTTTTTTCTGACAAAAAGAATGACTGAGCAACAGCTGTTTATTTATCAGTTGAAGTATAAAGGCTTCTTGGAACTAGCGGGTGCTTCCTGTTTGGAATGCCAGGGGGAGGAATCGCTCAGTCCATTTTTCGCATATGTTGTTAACATGTGGGAAAAATTGTTAGACAATGGATTAACAGTAGGATTTGTTTAGGAAATAAAAACAAAAATAGATCAGATACATAGCAGAACGTGGCCTTTCAATAGACAATTTGAGGTTTATTTTAAGTCTAAAAGTAGCAAAAGCTGTTAAAAGTGTTTGCTGGTTTGCTCTAAGAACCAGAAGAAACAACACGGAGCACAGATTCCCCGATGGGTAATGTTCCTTTATATTCTGTTAAAAATAAACAGCTGAGTTTATACCGGTAAACAGCTCATCAAGGAAACCACTGATGGAGACCCTTAACCAGAATTACAGAATTTGAGAGACACTTCCCTCTACGGTGGCCTGTGAGCAGGGACGGACATACATGACTGTGCAGCCCTCTGCCGCTCTTCCAGCCATTGGCTGAGTTGTTTTTTACAGAAAACTTTGCAGCACTTCTGTGTTTTGTTTTATAGTTTTATTGTTGACTCGTTTATTCATCCCTCTCATGTTTTCCACTGATCTTTCCCGTCACTCTCAGTTTAGCTGATTTCAGCTGAATCTTAGCTTTCAGTGAGGAGTTTAGGGAACATGCTTATCAGCCTTTTGCTGCACACGAAGCTACTGAGTCTCAAAGCAGATTCATTCAAGACTGACTGGATCAAAAAACCTGGGACTTAAAAAAATCTTTAAACAAGATTTACTCTTCACCTGTCTATCCCAAATCAGATAAGCTAAAGGTTCATTTTCACCCCAAACTTGACAAAGAAAAAACAGTCCAAGGACATTTTCTTTCAAATGACATTCTTTTATCTAATTACCTCACAAAGAGAGCCATTCAACAAAGGAAGTATTCAGAAATTGAGTAAAACTCAACATCAGAAAGGATTTGTGACACTTAACGTGAAGATACAATTACAATTTAGTTTTACCACCAAAGCAATGTTTAAGCACTCTTCTCATAAACTTGGATAGCAGATGAGTCAAAGGGGGGGCTGAATTTCCAACAATAGACTCAGCTGAGACTCTATTGTCTATGCCAGTGGTGTCCGAACCTTTCAATGAAGGGTTGTTGAAGGGTCATATAACCAGCCAGACATTCAATAACCATTCATAGAAATACAGTTGTTTTATTTAAGAAAAACTTTACAGATAAGTAAAGCTGAAGATTGTTCAATCTAAGAGTAATTTCTAATTAACCATTGAAATAAAAAAAAACAACCTGAATCTAATTAATGGAATGAATGTTAGTAAATTTAATTTTTTGCTAGATGACATTCTTTAAATTTCTGTATAAAGCATTTTTTTTTAAATAGGTCTTAGGATTTTAGCATAAACTCACCAAACATGTGCAAAACAATGCAGAACATTAAACAAAAAGGAAGGAGAAAGCTTCATCTGGGCAGGTGTTTCTTTTCACATGTATTAAAAAATAAATAAAAATCTGAGTTGCTCCTTCATTGTGATCTGCCACAATTGTCTCTGAAGCTTCACACCGACAAAAATATGAGAAGACTGTTGAAAAGCAGTGGTGTTATAAACATGGGGAATACTCTCGGAAACTTATGTTGACCAGCAAACAGCAAATGTGCAGAAAAAGGTGTAAAAGTGGAGTAAAAGCAGACTTTACTAATGTGTGTCTCAAATGCTCTGGAAAATATTTGAATAAGTGAAAAAATAAGAAGAACTTTGAGAAGCTTCATACTAAACTGCTGTGTTGCAGGCTTAACATGCTTCAGTTGGCACTTAAATGCTACAATTTATTCATCTGTTAAAGTACATCAGCTCTGAGAAACACAGAAAATATCCCACAATCTAGACTGAATGTTGGTTTATTTCTGTTTTTGAGCAAAACCTTTTTAGGTTTATTTGAATGGTGACAGACTTTCTTCCATAAAAGCCATCTAGTGGTAAAGATAAAATCCCATCAGTTGGGTCACATTTTTAATCTTTGGTACGACTGGACCTGGATTTGAACTCATGACCTTCCATTTTCAGGGCGCACACTATACCAAAAGTGACTGAAGTTATTTATTTTTAAAGTTAGTTTTTAAAGTTATTTAAAGTTTTATTTTAAGTTTTTAGTTTTTAAAGGAAGTTTCAGTAAGCAAAGTTGTAATCTCATCCATCCCGTCCATCCAACCATCCCATCCATCTTCTGAACTCACTGAATCCTTTTTGAGGTCATAGGGTTGCTGGAACCAACCCATCTATTGTTAGGTGAAGGAAGAGGTACACCCTCAATGTGTTGCCAGTCATAGGTCCGCAGACTCACAAACTCACACAAGTGGGGGCCGTTTAGAAACGTACCATATATCTTCCAATAATGGCCAGTCTCTACTAGACGCCGATCTCCAATAAATGCTGGGTCTAACAGGTGTTAGTTGTTTTAGACGCCGGTCTCTAATAGTGGCCAGGATCCTTTGAGACCCCACACCCCACTTGCACGTGCCGCGTTCTCAGTCAGGCAGAGGCTAGGGGCTGGGTGTCTGTGGCTTTCATGTTTTGAGCCAATGCAGCATGGCTTATTCCGTTTTGTTTAAACTTTTTGAGGTGGAATATGCCAAAGAACATTCTGGTGAGGAATATGCACAACATACAAACTCCAAACAGAAAGAACCCTGTTGGGTTTTGAACCAGGGCCTTTTCACTGTGAGCTGCGAGAGCCAACTACAGCATAAACCAGGTTTACTTGTAAGTCAATATCGCTATGTCCTTGCTGGTAATAGTGTTGTAACAAATAAAACTGTTTTTTATCCACTAACTTTACTTTTTTTGAAATAATATCTTGTAGAAGTAATCTTTCTTGAGATGTTTGAAAGTCATGAACACTTATTTTAAAGTGGGAAGAAAACTTGCTTTGGTACTAACCTCAAAAACCAGCCATGGGTGACTGAAGGCACAAAAAACGTCCAGACTTACAGAACTCTTAAAAAGCTTTGATAAGCATCATCTTACAGGCTGAGGTTTGTGATTCCAAACCCACTGAAAGTTTTTCTCTGACTAGGTTTATCCTGCTCCATCATCTTCATGCTCCAAGTTCAAACGGCAGCCACTTCAAGTAGTGTCTTCACTTTCTCTGAAAGGTCAAGTCACAAGCTAGACTTTGACGCATAAATCAAGCTTTAGGGTAATGTTCTTCTGATATAATTATTGAGTCTATGTGGCTCTGAAGGAAAAGACAGATGCTCTTACTAAACGTGGAGTCATCCTGCTGGTGACAGAACAGTCTCAGCCTACAGAGCCTGCATCACTATCCAGGAAGATGGATGCACAAACACAAACAAGGAAAGACATGCAAAGAAAAGCTGCTGACAGCCAATCCCACTGACACAGCAGATGATGATGAATCTTTGAAATGCAGGAGAGACTTCCATAAATGTGTTGATCCTAAAAGCAGAAGGTAATCATTTCTTGCAAGATGAATGAATGAGATTCATGCAGATAATAAGAAATGTAAAAACCTGTTACTCCTTATTGTGGAAATAAAGTCAGAAAAAGCCTCAAATAAAGTTTGTTTTTGCTGAATCCTGTCATCTCTGTGCAAGTAAACATTTATGCCCAACCCCTGAAGTCAAAAAGTAACATCTGACGAGAGCCTCTTTGGGTATTTCTTCCTTGATGAACTGTTCTCTGTGGAGATGATTCTTTAAAAATCTGTGTAGAATCAACACTTTCTGAAGCACAGAGTACTGCTGTAGAACCAGTTTTATAAATAATCATTTTTAATTTAACAACTTAAATATTTCTATAAACATTGTCTTGATTGTCTCTTGAGCTGTGCAATGATGACATGAGACTTGTTAAATGTTTACAGAAATATACGGCCTTAACTTTCAAAGTTTGTGGTTATGGTAGCCTAGTTCATGAAAAGAAAGATTTGTTGACTTATTCAAGCAGAGTTTTTCTTCTTAATCTACATCTACACAACCCCCTGGCAATGCATGTTCAAGCAACCACTTCTAATGAAAAGTCTATGTAAACGTGTATTTGTAGGTTGCAGGCTTCCGTATTCAGAACTTACGTTCACGTGTAGCTACGGATACTTTTAAGCCCATCTTCAGGCTCTACGTACAAAACACTTGTGGCACGATTCAATTACTTTGAGAATAATTAACAAAATTTCCATTTTCAAATAAACCCATGAATTTTATTATTTGTATGCAGGAGATATCATCTCTTTAAACACTATCAATGCTGAACAACCAAAGCGAAATCGGCAAATCTGTTTTTATGAGATGCAATTATCTTAACTCGTACAGTGGGAAGTCTGAAAGTGGAACTTCTTAGATAATTAGCTACTAATTTCATGGCAACCATCAGATCACCAAGAGATGTAAAATCAAGAGCCATGAAATAAAAATTACCAAATTATTAAAGCTAAGAACCCCCACCCTCAAACACACAAAGATCCCACTGATGCTAAAACACCGTCACTTCTGAAGGAGAAGCTGAAAGCTGCAGCAGCGTGCACGCAGCATGTCAAGGAAGTTTTATCCTATCTTTGTGCAGAACTGCTAAACAATAAAAATTACTCAATTGTCATCTTATTAGGTACACATTGCTAGTACCACATTGGAACTCATTTTGCCTTTAGAATTGTCTTAATACTTGGTGGCATAAATTCAACAAGTTACTGGAAACATTCCTCAGAGAGTTTGGTCCATATTGACATGATAGAATCACACAGTTGCTGCAGATTTGTCAGCTGCACATCAATGATGCCAATTTCCCATTCCACCACATCCCAAAGGTGATCTACTGGGTTGAGATTTGTTTACTGTGGAGGTCATTTGAGTCCAGTGAACTCATGTTCAAGAAACCAGTCTGAGATGATTCCAGCTTTATGACATGACGCCTTATCCTGCTGGTCAGTTCGTTAGCTTTGTTGAACCAAGCAAAGCTCAGTTTTCTTTTGTTATCAATTCTATTTGTTTCAAAAGCAATTGGACAGTCTTACAGACTCCAGAGTCTGTAATACTTTAAGCAAAACATGTTAATCCATCTGAACAATGAAAACTAATAAAGTCAGTAAATATCAGCAGCTAACTTAATGAAACATATGAGACTAAAGCAACATGACCATAGCTTTAGAGCAATAGTATATAAAACCCCAAAATAGAAGAACATTAAAAATGTAAGCAAGAAAGATCCCGATCTTAAAAAAGGCTAAAGGTGACAAAGAAGGTTCCAAAATCCTGAAGTTCATAAAAACATATATACAGTGGTCCTTCACTACTGTTTGTCACGGTTTGCCTTTCGCAATCCTGCTGTTTCATGGATTTTTTTTCTATGCAATTTTGCAGGCTTTTTTCCCCACACTGAGTTTTGCATTCTGTATGATTGTTGACCTTGTCAATCAATCAATCTCCCTCTGCCGTGTCTCCTGAGCAGAATGTATTCACTTTGCCACATTTATATACATTTTCAGTTGCGGTCAGATCTGTGTTTTCCATCTATATTAATTTAATTATTTTTCTTTGACAGTTTGAACTTGTTGTATCAGCAGACAATAAAAACAGCTGAAACAGTAATATAAACAGCAAATTCAAGTTTGAAGAAACTTCAGGCTCCTACAAGCCAATGATGTTGAGGCTGTGTCACACAACTGCCAAGTATATTTTGTGCATGTTGCACAGATGAAAATTGGTCATCTGTTAATATAAGTTGTGGTTCTTTACCTGAAATTTTCATTGATGAATCATGAATGAACCATGTCAAAACCACGGAAGTAGTACAAATAAACCATGCAAAGAACATGTAAACATGAGCATCATTACATTTTTGGGTCAGCACCTGCCATGGCCCCTTGCATTGTTTTAATCAGTCGGATTCCCCTGGCACGCACCAGTTCTAAGTCAACTGTTAGGTGCAGGCCCCCCGCCCACACGAGCTGAACGCGAGGAGCAGGAGATCCCCACTCGGTATGGACTCCTGGAGGGATGAAAAATAGGTATATTTATATATCTGTTATACATACGCGAGTTGCATGAACCTTGCGTGATTATTGTGCTGTTTATATGCAATTCATAAGTCTGGAGAATCAATCAATCAAACCTTTCAAACGTTGGATTTGAGATGACCTACTTTTATTGATGCATCTGGTTGGTCAGATTTATATCTTGAATAACTTTAACTGCAGAAAAAATATCATGAAAAAGAATAGTATCATCAAAAACATGTTAAAAGAGGTATCAGAGCAAGAATAGTTATTCTGACAAATAGAATGACTGAGTAACAGCTGTTTATTTCTCCATAGAAATCGATGGGATTTTGGTTTCTTGGAGACAGCAGGTACTTCCTGTTTGGAACGCTTGAGTCCTTCGTCCACTTCCAAGTGGTATAGATGTGAACTTCCAACAAGCTCACTCCTGACTGGTGTGAGTGGTTGCCATAGAAACAATCACTCAGATTGACTTGGACTAATCACTGCTTACTGGGGCAGCCGTGGTGCAGTGGGAAGGGCAGTCGGCCTCTGATCAAAAGATTGCAGGTTCGATTCCCGCCTTGCCCGCCCAAGTGTCGAAGTGTCCTTGGGCAAGACACTGAACCCCACATTGCCTCTGATGGAAGGTTGACGCCAGTGTTCGGCAGCGGAGCCACCATCAATGGGTGAATGGGTCCATGACTGTAAAGCGCTTTGGGCCTTCAATGAAGGTAGAAAAGCGCTGTAAGTATACGCCATTTACAATTTACTGACGTCATCTGGTTCCAACATGGCAGTGTTCCTATTGCAAAAAAAAATGTTTTTAATTTAAAAAAAAAAAAAAAAAAACGGTGACTGAATTGACTTCACTTTGTTGGAACTGTAAGTAAGTTATTTTCTATGGGTGACGTCACACTCATTCAGTCCAGTTCTCATACACAGTCAATGATGCTAAAATGTCCAGACTTTAATAAAAGCAGACCAGATGAGCCTCAATGTTTCTGTGGGAAATGCCTAAAAGAGTAGTCCTCGTGTGAAATCCACCTGTCTTTCTGCAGCCTCATTCACTGATGTGTATAGAAAAACTCTCCCGTGAGCAGAGTCAGTTCTTCTGAATGTGACTTTCAGAATTATTTCAACTTTGAGTTTTTCTCTTGCTTTGTGGGAAAAACCTGAATAAATTTGCTTTTTTT
>BSAI01000108.1:22194673-22302430 GCA_036245035.1 Adrianichthys oophorus | reverse complement strand
GGGGGGCTTTCACTGTACACAAAAGGCTTGGATTATATTAGTTTGAAAAAAAAAGCATCCAAACAGGATCAAATTGACTTCAAGCAGAAGGAAAAAAAAACAAAAAAGAGTTCAGAATCCACCAAAAACTTTCTAAGAAAATGGATTTGTGCTTAGCAGCAGTGAAAGACTGTGAAATAATGAGACTGGAAAAACTGTGGGAGGTGTCACAGTTCCTGCCTCGGGGCCTTTAAACATGGCATACCGGCACTCTCTTTCTTTTTCCCTCCATCTAATTACAGAAGTGGTTCAGGTGCAGAGCAGCCGCTCTTTTCCAGGAGCTGTCAGTTTTACATGTCCTTGAACTCACTCCATCATCCAGTCGTGCTCATGCTCACCTTCTCCGTGTGGAGGGCCCTTTTGTCTTCCCTTTACCACCATGTCATGCGGTCGAACTTATGCAACAAGTTGATGCATCAGAATCGAGCGCAGCAGGGAGATTGTAGCATCCATGTCACACCTAAAAGCTTTTTCAAACGTAATTTCTTTCTTTGCCAGTGATTCACGACAATTTGAATAAAGACATACTCAAAAATGACATTTAAATCCTAATTTTCTTTATAGATGTCTTTGATCATCAGAAAAATGCTAAAAGAAAATGTTAAAAACACTAAAAACACATTTTTTAATCGGAATGGGTCTTTAACGTTCAACTTTCTCACAATGCTGTTGTGTTCCCACAATGCCATACTGCTTTGCAGAACCTGCATCCATTGCAGTGTGTTCACCTTGAGAGCTCTTTGTTCACAACAAAACTCAGGCTAATCCTGAGCCATAGCAGCAACAGGATGTCACTACCAAGTTCATGGGATGCTATTCATTCAATCATGGCAGATTTTTTGCTCAAACCTGACTTTAGAGACCTAATTAAAGATCTGCAGATGTTCAGGATCAATGACAAAACTGAACTTGCAAAGTAACCGGAGAGAATCCTTTTAATTTCTTCCATTAACAGGGAGCAGAGGTGCTGGGATCTGCAAGGTTAGTCATGTCAGCTGGACTTAGAATTGTCTTGTGGAGTTGAAACATTTTGTTGCCCTGGTCCCACAAAAAAAAAAATGACCTCCCAGAAGTGGTGGGAGGCTCGTCCTTCCTGGGAGTCCACATCGAAGACAGTTAATGCTGTTGTACAAACACCACTGAGCTACTTTCAATGGCCCAGCAGAGACTGTACTCCCTCAGGATACAGGTCATCCACACAGCCCAAAAGATTGTTGGCTGCCCTCTCCCCACCCTGGAAATCATCCACAGCTCCTGCTGCTTTGAAGAACACAAAACATCATCGAAGACACTTCAAACCCCGGACACTTCCTTTTTTCATCTGTTGCCTTCAGGCAAATGCTTCTGGTTAAGCAAAGTAAGGACAAAAAGACTCCAGAACAGCTTTTAGCCAACTGCAAGAAGCAATTTAAACATAACTAAGAAACATTAAACCTGGACCTCTTCTTTTAGACTGCTTATATTGTGGAATGATGGATGTTTTCTTCATATTTATTCTTATTTTTTCTGGTTTTGTCAGTTTAAACACACATTAATTGGACATTCTGTTTTTTTATGACAGATGTACTTTTCTTTAGCAACATATTAATTTTATTTTCCTGTTTTTAGTTCCAGGATAATGCACTTTTGTGTACTTTTATGGTTTTTTTGTTGTTGTTGTAAGTTTTACCATGGGTTGTTTGAGGTATGAGTGTTGCACGCACGAGGAAGCACTTTAATTACATTGTAGCTGTGACAATGACAAAAAAAGATCTATTCTATTTTAAATGGAGTCACTGGCTGGAGCTGCAGAGGCTGAAAACACTTCTGAGGTCCAAAACAATCATAAGACAAATCCATCCTTCAAATTGAGATCACAGCGAGTATGGTAGTCAGAGCAGGACTGTTGACAGAAGGGACAATCCGCTTCACTTTCCACATCATCTAATGTCAAGTTGGCAAGAGAGTTTACTGGATTGCTGCATTTATAAAAAAGAACAAACCACACTGATTGGTTCTGCTGATTATGAGAACAATTCAGTGGATTCAACTGACTACAATTTACTCAGTCTTTCCTTGAGTTGTCCCCACTTCAGGGCTCTGCAGGTCTGTAAGTTGCAAAATCTTTACTAAATAGAGTGACGAAACGCAAAGAAGCAAAACGTAATTGTGAGCTTCAGAAGTAAAGACTAAACCCAACATATGCAGACAGAAAAAACACAAAGTAAGCTGAACTGATCCAAAGAACAAATAAAAAACCCTAATCCTCCAGAACGCCACAAAAACAGTATTTTACTTCATAACCAACACTTTATAATTTTCAAACCTTTGATTACTTTAATTGATTTCAATTCTAAAAACATAGTTTAAGAGAAATTGAGGAAGTAAGTTAAAAGTAGAAGAACAGACCAGGGAGCAGTTTGCAGCACGAGGCCAATTAGCAGCTGTCTGCAGTAAAAGAGAGAACAAAGAAGAAAAGAAGACGGAACAAGGAGACGTGTTCTAGGAATAATATGAAAAGTGAACATGGCAGAGAAGAAAAAGCTGACAGTAAAGGAAAAGGATCAATTAGATATGCCCATTGAAGACCTGAAAAATGAACAGAAGTCAAAATAATTAGGAGTTATTCTTAGTGACATTCTTTATTTTCAAATCATATAAACCATAACTGAGGTTAGAGTTGAATGTGCAGAAGAGTTGCTGTGCTCCTTGCATTCAAGAGCCGAGTTACTCCCTCCCTCTTCCAGAAAGGTTTTAGTTACTTGATGATGCTTTCTACCCTTTGGCTGTAAGTTCTCTGTTTTTAGCATTTTCAGAGAAAATCATTTTCCTGAGAAGCAGCTGACAGGAGCTGCAGACTGAATCCAGAAAAAATATGCACAAAATTATTTGCCTTCTGTATCGCTAAAAAGGGTCAGTACAGTTGAGCTACCAGGGAGGCTTTTAGCTTAGTCCTCTTACCTCCATGTGTACCACATGTCAGGCCACCTGCTTCTCACATCATTACTCTGGACCTGCCTGGATACTATGTGAAGCGCTTTTGTTATTAAGTTTCCATTTTCCCAACACATGTTTTGGTTTTTTTGTGTTTATTTGGAATTTCATTAAGACAACTTGCTTCCAACAACTGAAGTTTGTCATTTTGGAAGTTTGCTGTTTTTTTTAAATTTGTCCTCAGGGTAACTAAACCAACTATTTTTTTTAACTTGTCCTGACCAGCAGCAGAGCAAACAGATCAGAGCTGAAGGCCTCTGGTGTTGGAGAGATTTTACTGTTACAAGAGAGGGTTATGAATCTTCAAACCCACAAGGAGTACATTGGTATAAACCCCTTTTGTATTTGAGGCTAAACTTTATTTATATTCATCATGTTTGTATACATTTCTTGTTGGACCAAACGGAAAAAAAGAGGAGAAAAGGAGAGAGTGGGATGTCGGAGATGGGGAAGAGGGTACAGAAAACAGGAGGAAAAAAAAGGGGTTCAGATACAAGCATGCCAACACGTACACAATACAGCTTCATGCATATATTCAATCACACAAACCAACACATGGAAAGCATTTCATTCTGTCACACATACGTTTGTGCAAAGGTGAGCTGACACCTCAGGTTAGTGTTTATGTTCTACTGAGGTGGAGGATGGAATGTTGAAAGAGGGAGAGTGCCCAACCACCCCCACACCAAGACCACCGTCGAAGCAGGAACTGCACCCAGGGCCCCCCCCCAACACCCGTACGAGATAGCAGATAGAGGAAATCCACCTGCCGGGCAATCACGACAGCCACCCAGACCAGCAGGACCACCACAGGGGCCACTAATGCCAGAGAGCAGGGAGGCACAGGAGCACGGAAAGTGCAAGCTCCAGTCCAGCCAGAAAAATAGCCCTCCCGCCGTGCCAGGGGGCCCAGCCACTGGAGAAACCCTCAGCCACCAGCCACAGACAAGCAGTCCACCACCACCTGGGAGTTCTGAGCGCACACACACACACACACACACACACATACACACACACCCAAGCCAGAACGAAGTCTTTCTGCTCTTCAGTGATTTTAAAAAATATGTGGAAGGACTTTTATTAACTAAATAATTGTTACAGCAGATAGCAAATCACAGATCTTCATATTAGCTTCACTTCTGATTCTTAGAAATTTGCTTTTTCTTTGTTTAACCCAGACATTGCTGAGAGTGGCTCACCAGCCAAATGCAGCCCGGTTTTATTCCAGCCCCTTGCATTAAACATAACCCACCACCTGTTGAAGCACAAAATAAATGCAAATCCAAAAAAGTTGCTTGAAGTTGAGGCTGTGGCAACACTCATATAAGCCTCTGGTCTACTGCATGCAATTATACGGTGAACCATGCCAATGCTAATATGAAGCAGCAAACAAAAAAAAACAAGGAAAACATTGATGTTACCCTTTGCAGAAAATAAAGTCGAACTTTGACATTTTTTTTAACATTTCAATGACAGGAAAGTTGCTACTTTTGGTCCTCTTATGAGATCTTTATGGTCATTGATATTGTCAAGTAACTTAATTTCCAAAACAACATTTAAATTGAGTTACAGCCTTTGGACTGCTGAGCTTTTCCAAAAATCACACAGATGATGCGTTTGAAAGTCTTATGATTCAAAATTAACTAAAACAATATTTAATCTTTTGGAAATGTATTTTCCTCAAAGACAGGTCTTTTTTTAGTAACATCGTCTTCTAGTATGAAAGTTACATTTATCTTGGCAAAAACATATTTACAGTATATATAACAAAATCAAAATGAATATAAACTTTAAGACGAGCAATATATATAATATTTAGCTAAAAACCTCAGATGTATTTACAGTGCTGGATCTGACTGTTCTTGCACCCCTCCACAATTTAAAATGTAAAATCTGTTCCTCGAACAATTTTTTCAAATGTTAAGAATACTGATGTTAGAAAACAGAAAAAAGAGAAACGCTGAGTTTAGTTCAGTGCAATTTTAGACACGCAAAACAATTGCGTTTATTTACTGATATCAAACATTTATTATCCATCAAATCCCCTTTTCTAAAGCCAGTCCAACAGATGTGTCCAGTAACAACCCAGTTCTTCACTCATTTACATTCTTTTGAGCTGCAAAAATTGATTAATTTTTTAATTCTAGTTTGTAATACCAAAAAGATGAATTTGTCCTACCAAGGTTTGTGTGTCTGCAGTAACAGCTTCAACACACAAATATACACAACAGGTCGCAGATTTCAGTTCAATGAAACAGATTTTTACGGGCTTATATCTTGTATTGCATTGCACATCCACTATTAACTATTCATCTTTAGGTAAGGTTTTATTAACCTGGTAAACTCTCTACAACCAAATTCTACCAACTTTTTCTTTTTAACTGCTGTTCTTGCAGTTTGGGTATCTTTGCTTTCTTGTGTGGTCTTCTGAGGGTATGTTTTTACACCTGCCTAGCTTTCTGGTTGATTCTTCTATGTTTTACACTAAAGATTTCTCTTTTTAATATACACTGTTCTTTAATGATAAACAAAAAACAAAGAAAAGCTGCTTCAAGTGTCAGGAATTGTATTTTGGAGGACCCAAATGCAGAAAACGTTCAGGCAGAAACTTCCCTTCTTAAACAAACTCTAACAAGATGAAGAAAAACTAAAACCAGACATTTTTCAGAGACTTTGCTTTTATGTAATACCAGCTGCAGCTGTGACTAGGAGGCCTTTTCCATTAAGAATGAGACCTCCAGCTATCCAACTGTCTGTAGACCAGACACTGAGCACAACACCCCCATGGGTCTGTGTAAGGAAGGTTTACGCTTCATTTAAAGACAGCCATTTTTAAAACCCAAGAAATACAAATCTAAAACAGGGGATCCTTTATCTGCTTATTTTTATACTGAAAAAAAATCTAGAGAAAAATAGCTTTCAATAAAGACTTCTCCTTGCATTGATCTTAACTAATTTCTTTTTCATGATTTGAAATCCTTACCTCTGTGAAGTGCTACTCCAAAAAGAGCATCAGTCTTCCCAACCAAACATCTCTAAATTAGTTTAAGATTAAAAAACAACAGAGATCCTAAAGATGCAAGAAAGGCCTTCAAACCCACCAGTGATTCCTGTCATTTCAGAGCATGATCTCTAAACAAATCTGTTTTAAAAACTCCCCCACTTATTTATAATGATAAAACATATTTCCTGGTCTGCTCCACAAGCTAATATCCAACTTTTCAAACAGCCAATATTTTGTCTTGGAAAACAGACTGTCAGGTTTTGTCTTATTTAAACTATTTCTGTCAAATTTCTGTGCTTTTCAACTTAAGAAAAGTGAAAAAGAGCAGGTCAGAGCGCAGCAGTGAGCCTGTCCCAAACTGGTTTCACTTTATAGTCATGTCCTGCCCTTATCCTGGGGGGGTTTATGTTCTCTGCTTTTCTCTCAAGTATGTTGTTTTCATAAGGTCCAATCAAGACCGGGTCATAGCTGAAAAAACAAACAAGAACTGGCATTTATGTGATAAAGCTTTTTCTTAAGAGAGACGTAAGAGGAACAGAAGCCTTGGTTTACTCACTGACCCATTTCTCTGGAACACGCTGCAGTCATCGCTGTTACACCTTTTTGAATAAAGCTTTTTTGAAAACAATAACTTAAGATTTTAGGTTTCATTCATCAAATAATGAGTTTTAAAAGCCTTGAGCTCAACACGTGCACTTAATTTGCATGTGCTACTCTAAATTCAACTATCCTTTTTTTATTTTGAAGGCTGTACTTTGTTCAGGCCCTGCAGTGAACGAGTGAACAATTCCAAGACGAACCCCGCCTTTGCCCATAAAAGGGTGGGATAGGCTCCAGTGACCTGTAACCTGTCAGAAACCTTCCTCACAAATAAGAGTTTGAACCAGAACCAGGAAGACCAACCACATCACTGCCATTTTCAAGTTCTTACCATGGCCTCATGGTAGACATACAACTAGTTTAAAGCTGCTGCTGATAAATATCTCCTTGTGGTGTTGGAACTAAACACCTATCAGACCTACTTGTGATCCATGAACCAACTTGAGCTCAATGATCTACAGTAAACAGTCAGCTGAAGAAACCTCCGATCAGAACTGAACATGGTAATTCTACTAAAGAATCCCATGTCCTTGTAAAGCACTATATAAACACAGATAGACTTTGCTGCTGAACCCACACTGATGAACAGACTTGCAGAAAAGAATGAAATCAAAAATGAGAAATTTTGCACATTTTTCAGAGCCTGCTGTCACTTAGTGACCATTTTCATTCAGCAGAAGAAAACAGAGCTGCAGCCGTTTTTGTGTTTCCACTCACACTGTACAGGATGTCCACCCAGCCCTCCATGGTGATACACTGGAACACAGTTAGCACCGCAAACAGGATGTTGTCGAAGTTGGTGATACCAAAATTGGGTCCAGTCCAGTACTCTCGGCAGTAGGTTCCATTGGGACAAGTCCTGGCTGGAGGTTCCTGACCACAGGGCCAGTCAGCTGCTCTCTCACCTGAACAAAGAAGTAAGAGGAAAAGGGTTTGATTCTTTTGTGTATATTTTAAAGATAGAGACATTAACTTTGAACAGGCCGATTCCAAGACGGGAGGTCATCTACAGAGAAATTTGACTGTGTTTAAAGACCTGATGAAAAGGGTGTTTTTAGTGTCTTTAACGTGTCATTTTGGCATTTTTCTGATGGAGGACATCTAAAAAAAATTAAGATTAAAATTAACTTTCTGAGTATTGCTATATTCAAATCATTGTGAATCAGGAGCAAAAGAAAAAAACAACGTATGAGAAAGCCTGCAGCAATGATGTAGAAGTGCAGCTCTGCAGAAACTATGCTCTAAAAAAAACTTTTTTTGTCTATAAACGACATAATCATAATTAAAAGAGCACTGGGAAGGTTTTAAAAATAGATCGAAAGATGATTGGAGTGGGACTTTAACTAAAGGATGTTTCCTCCAGAGGACTGGGAGGATCAGTCCTGTGCTAACACACCAATAGGGAGCAGAGATACAAGTGCTGTGTAGAATATTCAGCTGCATTGTGTCTTGAACTTCTATGCATCTCACATTAAACTCAGACACTTCAAGGTGTTTTGTACTGAAAACTGCCATTTTAGCAATCACTGCTGACTTTAGATATTACAAGATTTTAGCCATTCAGTGGAGGAATTTCTTCAAAAAATGTTTGTTCTCGCACAATTGTTAAGATAAACATAACTTTTTACATTTAATCTAAGTCAGGACAGAAAACTATGTAGGGTGTTTTAAATATTTTTTTATGGTTAAGGATTTGCAGCTGTTCAGAGTAATTTGAAATGCCTCTGCCCTTGTAGCTACCCAGTTCCACAGCTGTTATTTGTTGAACTTCTGCACTTTTTGTAGTATTTGGATCAGTTAAACACATCTAGCCTTTTTTCTTTATACAAGCATTACAATTGTGTTGCGTTGCATTGCGTTGCATTGCGTTGCGTTGCGCAAAGGGAGCACCAAAGAGAGTCAAATCAGATGATCTGACAAAGAACTGAAGACCAGACACTTAAATACACTGAGGGCATTTAACTGAAATGAAGACAGCTGTGAATGATCACTAAGCTAAAGCTGGTGTGACTGACTGAAATGTAAACTTGAAACCAGATCATAACAAGAACCAAGAAAATAAAATGTACAAGTATTTTACAAGTATTTTTAGAAAAAAAAAAGTGGTTTCTTCTTTAATTTTGACGTGTTTACTTATAATAGTAAAAGTTCAAAAAAGGATGAAGGTGCACAAAATTCATAATGATAGAAAAGGGTTATGTTTCATTATCTTGCATTTTTAATTCATATGCTGCAACAGGAAGATTTTATTTGACACACGGGTTGACATACTTTATTTTGAAAGGAATCTGTTCTTCCATCAAAAGTAGTTAAAGCTATTATTTATGGAAAAAATAACACTTTTATAATTCAATGTTTAATGTTTTAATTTAAAACTTAAAATTAGGTTAAATGGCCACAAAACATAAACAAAGTGGTATTTTGCTGTTCTCGCTGGGTTTTGGTCTGTAAGAAACTGGAACAACCAACTCTTTTAGCTATAAAAGTTGCAGACCCCTGATCTAGGCCAACCAAGTGCTGTTAATTTCCTGCAGTCCCATGGAGGCACCGTGGACAAGTGCCTATCTATGTGCTGGTCCCAAGTCTGGACAAAGGCAGAAGGTTTGGTCTGTTCTTTCAGCAAAAAACAACTAAAAGCCTTATTACGGTTTCTTTTTAATAAATGTGTTATTAAATGGGTTAACCTTTTTAATAACTACTGTGTTCTGAGGTTTTATAGCTTTAATTATCATCTCTATAACAGGTTTAGCTGTTTCTTGTACCTTCAAAGACCTGCTCTTTCAATCGCCAAGTGAGCTATTGTAAATATCACCAGACACATTCATTTTTAATGCTGCCAATATCACTTGTGATAAAAAACAGAAGGCTTGTAAAAATTGACCTCCCATCGCAGAGCTCCACGCAAACACACATTCTCACTTGCATTGTGCTCCCACACGTACATAATAATCAGTGAGGAATAATTACATGTGTGCACATGTCTCTTCTTCTGTGTCACTTCTTACCTTCTTTTCCCCCGTAAACACACACACATCGGGCCTGACACAGCATAGTTGTTACAAACCTTTCAGTGAAATCAAACCTGCATATCTATGAACAAATGACTCAGTAACAGCCAGACTGAATTTTAGCAGACCATCAGAAGAGCTCACCACGGAGCTTGATTTTGGTCATCTTATTCAAACACACACATTCCCCTTAAAGCTGTCCTTCCAGCAACCATCAAATTCAGGACATGGAGCACAAGGAAAATAAAGGCTAAGAACAATACTAACCGCTTCCTTACCAAATTAGCAATTTCAGCACAGCTGCCTGACTGTTTTCTTTAATTACTGTAATGCTACACTCAGATAACAACACTTAAATGCTGGCTTCAAACCATCACAGAGTGTTAGCTGCTGTACTTAAAGAGTGTCCTCAATCCCCTGTAGTTTAAAACCCCAATCAAAACAGAGCTCAGCACAACTGTGCTGCTTCATTCACCTGCAGAAATCTTTGTATTTACTCAGCATTCCAATATTCTTAATGCTTCAAGTTTTAGACCGTTGTAGTTGGTTGCCTGGTGTTCATTCTAGAAATTATTTTGTTTTTCCCAAGTTCTGGTTGGGAGCGTGGCATAGCCTCCTCTCTGTCCTGATGTTGTGGCTCTCCTGTGGTGTTACAATTATCCATTAGCCCACTTCCCATCAAGATGCTCTGGTACAGACCATGTTCAATCGGGCAAAGTCATGAGCCAGCAGGACGTGTTTTGGTATCTCTTATGGGTTATGAGGTAGGCAGTAGCGTTAAGGGGCCTTGTCTAAGGAACCTCACTGGACTATGTTAATTGTTCATTACGCCCCCTGGGAATCAAACCCTGGTGTCCTGCTTGCCAGGAAACTAGGATTAATATGAAAATCTGATTTTTAAGTGAATCAGACACTTAATTTGAATTACATGGATACATTTAGATGACTATGTAAGATCACAACATGATAAAAAGTTTCTCTGTCATTTAGCCATCAACAGCTTGCTGAATGGATCTGTGTGTTCCTAGTTGTCATGTCAGCAGCACGGCAGCGCGTAAGTTTAAGCTTCTTTTTGAGCAAGTGACTGACTCGGGCCAGTTAAGAAAAAATAAGGTGCATTAGCAGCTACATTCATGGCTAGTCTGACGCTGAACACTCACACCTTTCTGTTGATGAGAAGGAAGAAAAACTCCACATGTAGCACTCAGGTTTCATTTTTTTATCTTTAAGACAATAATATGCTTCTAGCAGGATCAACCCGATATCTCCAGGAGTTAAAGCATGTAAGAGGGCGAGGGATGCACACTGCCCACTCAGGCATTCTGATGGTTGGCGGGCCTGGCAGGCAACCTGCAACGGCGACAAAGTGCAAGGCACACACCCAGGCCAGGACCCTGATTTGTCTCTTTCTCGCTTGAGAAGTGCGTGCTTTTGTATGACAGACAGCGCTGCTTAAATGGGCTTGGATCCCCTGAGCGGGAACCGCTGCCCTGGCAGCAGGCACCATGGCAGGACGACTGGGTCAGATGGGGTGTATCGTCTTTCTTCCAATCAAGGCATGCGGGTCAACCTGAGCCTCAATAAATGCTCCTGCGGGCTGGAGTGACCCTCTACTGGGGACTCAGCTCTCAGCCGGGCTGGGGGAGGCTCTCCAATGGCAGTCAGTGTGCCGGTAAATCACACATCTGGCGCCCAGAAAAGTTCAGTGATGTATGTATCAGAGGATGTTTATTTGGCTTTTCTACAAGTCAGTCAAGTGACATACTTCACAGTGTGGATGATTATTTGCTAATGGCAATTTAAAAAAATTTTTTTTTTTTTTGTTGATTCTTTTTTTCAGTGGACCATGATCTACCCACACATCCTTCACGATCAACCAGTCAATTGCAACTGACATAATGAGCACCCTGATTTATTGGATAATGCTTAGAGAGTTTTCCCTGTGGCTGTCACACCTCAATATCCTCTTAGTTCCAATGCCTATTCAATAACAACCTAACTTTCAAAACAAAATTAAAAAACAATCAAATTTTAAAAAAGTTTCCATGTGAGAAAGTATGATGTGGATATGAAGTAGAAAGATCTGTGCCTGGGAAAGTACAGTAAATGAGTGGTTTTAGTTCAGCCCAGAGCAATCAGCTGTGTGAGCTTTTTGGCATGGATGGGTGCAGATATTGTGCTGTGAGGACACCCAAAACTGAAATTACAGCTGAAGTGAAGACACCAGACAAAAAGGATTTTCTGACAGTGTCAACAAAGCTGTTGCTCTCACCGGTGTCGATCTTGAAGCAGGTGGTATGGAACTTTCCCATGTAAAACTCCACACCGATAATGGCGAACATCACAATGGCAAAGAACAGCAGCAAGCCAATCTGAAGCAGTGGCACCATGGCTTTCATTATGGACTTCAACACCACCTGAAGACCTGGGAGGATGAGGAAGAAAGTAATAATATGAGCAGCTCTTCAAAACTTTATTACAAAATACATTTTCATAAATTCCTCTTTCAGAATCAGGGACAAAAAAATAAGCCCTAGTTAGAATGTCAAGACACAATGGAGAGTAAAAGAAAAGCAATAGTGACATAAAAAAGAGTGGTGGAGATCAAAAAAGTTCAGTAAAAGTCCATTCAGTGAGCAACACTGCTACAGAAGTCCCAGAAATGCATTAAAAAAAACAGAACTTCAGACTTGAGTGTGAAGCAGAGAGGCAATAGGTTCCACTCAGAGTCTGAGATTTGAATCAACTGTCTTCTCCTTTATTGGTTTACTAAGAGGATTTAATAACATTAAAAGCCCTTTTCCCTAAGTAATCCAAAAAAACAATTTGTGCTTTTGATTTTGTCTGGACTTGACTATTGTAATGCTGCTGTGGTTTTTGGTGTCAAGTCTGATTGGTGCTCACTGAAGAGATCGGTCTATCTTCATCATCTCCACTCTGCCAACTTTGAACGCTTCTGATTACATAAAAGCACAAAACAGCTCTAATGAAACAATAAGAGCACAGAAACATGTCTTGTTTTAAAATAATTTGCACATAAGGTTGTCAGACAGACTTACTGGGGATTCCTGACACCAGTTTCAGGGGCCTCAGCACTCGCACAGCTCGCAGGGTTCGCAGGTCAAAATCCGAACCTACCGTGGCAAGGATCCTGCAAATAAGAACAATATTTCATTATTCTTAACCATAAACAATGCAAAAAGTCATGTGCATATTAAACCATCTATAATATTTTTGTAACCCTATATCACCACTCTTATATTTAAAAAAAAATGCATTTTTGAGATCCCTATCTCATTAACATGATCCATGAACTTTCCCTAAAAACCCACTGTCTATAACTTGGTTCATGTTTAATGCCCTGTAGTTCATTATAATTCCACTGGAGGCAGTAAAAGCACTTTTCCTGCTCATTTCAAAATGGCTGCTTCCATGAAATAGCAAAAACATTCTTGGAGGGAAAAGTTCAAAACTTTATGTTTTTTAATGACTATTAGGTGTATTGAAAGAATGAAAAATTGTCGATACTGAATTCTTTATAATCCAGTTACATCATATTAAAAATTATTGAATCAAATTTTAAACAGTGGGTAAGAAGGAACTAACTTCTTACACTCGTGACAATATTTTTATTGCTTAAACTAACATATCATCATTGATACTATCTATCTATTTGTAATACAAAGGGTTTTTGGTCTGGATTTCATTAAGAGGTTTAAGAAACATCTTAATTCCAAAGAATTCGAATTATCTGTCAGTTTTTATGATGTAGTGAGGTTTACTTAATGGCCTTCAGCCCGTAAATACAATTTTTGCTCAGTTTTTAACTCAGCAAGGAAATTCTAATCAATAAAGTAGAAGGAAATTATATTTTTCTAGATAACCAGCGGACTGGTTACTATAGCGCCAGTTGAACAACTAATTTATTTGTTTTGGTAACACTTCATAATAACTACCAAATCCTTATTAAACTGTTTCTTTTTGAGTTATAAATGACTTGTTAAATAACAGTTTGTTAAGGATTTATAAATGTAGGGTAAGGGTTAGAATTAGGGTTAGTTGGAAATGTTCCTCATGTACTAACAGTTACTTAATAAGGAATAGCTACAACTTTTAAAAAAACGCCCCAGTAACAGATTCTTAACAAGTCACTAGTAAGTAATTTAGTGACAGCTTCTTCATGATAAATTACTAATTAATAAGGGGCAGTTAGAAATCATTAACATACAAGTTACAGGTCATTTATAACTCGTGAACTAAAAACTTGTTAGTTATCTACTATCTATCTGTAAGGAACATTTATAAATCCTTAATAAACTGTAAACTGTTATTTAACAAGTCATTTATAACTCATTAACTAAAAGTTTATTAATGACTTGTTAACTAGCTATAACAGGTAGTTATTACAAAGTGTTATTGTTTTTAATTTTACATTGTAGAAATTCCTGAGAGCAGACATTTTTGAAGTGGCTTCATCCAAAAGTTCCGTTCATCATAAGTTGTTCATGTTTGCGTTTACTGAAAGTGCTGGCACTCTGTGGCGAGCCTTCTGTGTGTGTGGTGGTGGTGGTGGTGTGTGTGGGGGTGGGGGTGGGGGGGGTTGGTTGCTGCTTCTTTAGCACAGCTGGCAGCTTTCATTACAGGCCACACACTGAGGGGTAGACTTAAGTGCTTCATTGAGACACATAAAACAAGCTTCAGGCTACGAAGGCTGAGAAAGGGAAGATATATGATAGGAGAAAGATGAGAATGAGAGTTGATATCAGCATACAGAGGTCAAAGAGAGCAGAACAAAAATTATATTAATTGGATCTGGAATCAGGCTGAGAAGCTTAATGAGTTTTTTCTACTTTTCAGGAACATTTCTCATAAAAGATTCACATGCTCACATCTCTAGCAGGAAGCTATGATAATGTGACATGCTACTTTCTGGCAGAACACAAAAAACTGGGAGGTGCAGATGCAAATAGATCAATTCAAAGCATGCGATAATGTGATTCATCCAACTTGACGTAGGATTATGGCTGTGGGTGTTGCAGGTTAAGATTTGCTTTTGGATTCAATTTAAATCTTAACTTGTCTGTGTTTGTCGTCTGCTTGGAGCTGACGCTGCGATCAGTGACAGACTGTGAGATGCTTACTCATAAAGTTGTGTTCACACCGCCCGTGGTAACGTGCGTTCAATTTCATTTTTAATTTAAAGTCTGTACGTATGCCTGTTTCTGGCTTCTGCGTTCTAAACTCTTAAATTCTTAAATTAATGCAATGCAGGTTTCTACGACCATTTTGGGCTCTACGTATAACCATTGAACGTGCATTGAAAGTTAAACCAGTCAAATTTTGACCAATCAGGAACTCTTATTTGGTAGTGACATATGGATGACACCCCCCCACCCCCTTAATTGATGGAGTGCCAGTGTTTAGAAAATCGATCATAGATTAGAAATTATTGTTGCGATTTGTGTCGGGCTGGAAGTAAGAAGTGAGGCAGGGAGTAAGCCTGTCTACATTTCCCATCGTCCCTTTTGTTTACACTCTCGCTAGTTCACACCCCAAACCTAACATGTTCATCTGCTCTTGATTCATTACCATTTGAATAAAGAAATACTCAGAAACAACATTTTTATCTAAATTTTCTCAATATATGTCCTCTATTATCAAAAAAATGTCACAAGAACATGTTAAAAACACAATTTTTGTTGGAGTGTCTTTAATGCCACAAGGTTTGAGAAAAAAAATCTGCTTTAGAAGTTAATTTCTGCTTTGACTCTGCAGAGCGCACTCCAGAGTGGCTGACGTCAGTCAGGCTGTCTTCAAACTACTGAACACTGGAGCAAGCAGCACCTGCAGGATGGGACTACACAGCTGCTCATGTAGTTCATGTGCTGTCAGACAGTGAGGCTGAACCTGTTGGGATGACAGCATGACACTGGGGGCATCCTTTCTCCTTTTTCAGTTGGAGAAATGTAGCTCACCAGCAAACCAGATCTCAGCTGAAGTTTGAGCATGAAGTGAGAGTGGCAGCTTCAAGCCTGCAGCTCTGTTGTGAGAAGATACACTGTGAAAACAGTCAGGTTACAGCCACCGACAGCCTCACAATGGGCTTAATGGTTTTTGCCATGCGTCTGCAGCATACTGATTTTGCGCAGTTTGTATCTTTTGTTTGTTTTTTGAAAAGAATGTAATGTTCGGAGAAAAAACAGGTTGGTTGCAGCCGCCTTGCTATCATATGAACTACCTGTCATAAAGGTATGCTTGTTCTGATCATTTTTGAGGAATTATAATGGTTATTGCATAAAGCAAACACTAACGTGTTCTTCTAAAAATGTAAATTACCTTGGAGCTAAAAGTAAGTGTGTGGGCTGTACCCATGTTGCTAAATATTGCTTGTGAGCAACATTTCTCTAACTGAAAAAGGAGGAAGGATGCCCCCAGTGTGGTGCTGTCATACCAACAGGTTCAGAATTACTGTCTGACAGCACATATATATAACATGAAAAGCTGTATTATCTCATCCTGCAGGTACTGATTGCTCTGGTAACCAGCCCCAGTATGCACTAAGAAGCATTATTACAATGCAGAAATCCTTCATCTAATAACTTTTCATATTTTCTGAGAGTAGACCACCTGACACAACACAGAGAAGAGCAAGGAAAACAGACGGCAGTTTTATTACCACAGTCAACAAGCCACTTTGTTATGTGCTCATTTTTGTAAGTGTGTATTGCCCTGTGTGTTGGTGTTAGTTCCTGAAAGGGGGGATCTAACAACTGTGCAGACAGTCCACCGACGACGAGGCTGTGACTTTTAATATCCTTTTATTATCACTTTAATACATCTGTATGGGCTCCAGACACAAAGAGGAAATACAGAGGGTGATGCTATCATCAGCAACTCACTGTCACACATTCCTCAAGGTGCCTGACAGCTTACACCACAACCGAAATATTAAAGGTCATTTTCAACAGTAGCAGATATGTGTCCACCCATCCATCCATCTATCCATCCACCCATCCATCCACCCATCCACCCATCCATCCATCCATCCATCCATCCACCCATCCACCCATCCATCCATCCATCCATCTATCCATCCACCCATCCATCCACCCATCCATCCATCCATCCATCCACCCATCCATCCATCCATCCATCCATCCACCCATCCATCCACCCATCCATCCATCCATCCATCCATCCAGCCAGCCAGCCAGCCAGCCGGCTTCCTTCAGCTGAGAGACATAATCCTTCCAGTACGTGTCGTTCTCGGGGCCTCCTTCCTATGGAACATGTCCAGAACACATATGGAGGGGTTCCAGGAAGCCACTGTTCAATTACTGGTGTGATGAAGCCCAACCTTAATGATTGTAATAATTTTGCATATTGTCTGTGGTGAGAGCAGCCATGTTGTTGGTTTAGAGACAGAGGCTCTAAGGTCTGTCCTCTTGAACTGAAGATGTTGAGGTTCTCTTTGGGAGTGATTAGGATGGAGAAGATCAGGAATGAATCCATCAGAGGAATAGATCATGGTAGATGTTTTGGAGAGAAATGCAGGTAAGCAGATGGCGATAGTTTAGACCTGTTTAAACAGGTCTTAGACAGTGATGATGTTGGTAAAAAGGATGCCGAGGTTGGAGATACCAGGAAAGAGGTGAAGATCAAAGAGGAGGTCCATGGTTGTACAGAAGGAGGACATGAGGGTGGATGGGGGGGGGGGGGGGGGGTTTGTTAAAATTTGACATAATTGATTAATCAATTTCTAATAATACAAGCAATCACTTCTTAAACTAACTCCAAAAAGTGATAATTAAGAAAATGTGTTACTCATTTGTATTTAAAGAAATAAACTACTATTTGTGTACATCACTGATTTTGAAAATGTAACAAACCACTTCTTAATATTTCATGAGGCGTATTTTAAAATATTCAATTTATCAAAATGTGACTAAAAAAAATAAAAAGCTAATCCCTATAAAGGCTTATGTGCAAAGAGCAGCTTTCATTAGGTAGAGTAATGTGGTAAAATTACAGCAACCCCACTCAGCTGGGTGCCACGGGCTGTGATTGAGTTCTTACACGTCCCTCCAGGAGGACAGTTCTCCAAAGACAGACATGAGAACATGGTGCTGACAACCTGACTAAATAACTGCTCCCTGTCTGTGTGATCATTACCAGCTGGCCACAGACTGTCTGTCTTAACATCTGTCCGTCTGCTTGTTTCTCTGCCTCTGAGCTGACCAGAGAATCTTTTAATGCGACACCTGCCTGTCTGCCTGAGGCGCTTCTATTCCTTCAAAAATAGCTTTCCTCCCTCGCTTCAACTTCTTCAAGTCAATGGTGTCACCTATCAATGTCAAAGTTTTTACTACTCAGTACAGTAAAGTGCCTGAAGGTTTGGTGTTAATGTTTTACATCAGAATAACTAAAAATGACTTATTTTAGGAAGACTGTGGCCCTGGTTGTAGCACACAAGCTGTGAGCTTTAATTGCTGCACTGAAAACCCTCCTTTACTATGTGTGCAATGGCACAGTACATATCCTGCTACAGCAGGTGGCTCCCATATTTATAAGGCAAAAAAAAAACACTTTATTGTGGACTCAAAGTAAACCCCATTTATTTTTCAGGCTAGTAATCTTACATCATAAATTAATATTGATTAGAGAGAACATGGTAGAGTTCTGAGCACGCTGGCTGCATAATGTGGTGTTACTGGGGGCTTAAAGCATACTCCAAGAGTGATGTGAATGTACAATGGCCAGAGTCCATACTTAAAATGGCGACTCAGACTGAGGGTACAGTGAGGTGGAGATGGTGATATGAAGTAAACAAACCCTGTGGTAACTTAGTTTGGGTGTTTTTATTTATTTGTTTTGCACATTAAAAGCCCTTTTTTTAGCTCAGCAGTTTAATGAAAAAAATTAATTTAAACCATGTCTTTCCAAAAGTATATGTCTTTTGTTGAACCATTCCAGTCAGTCTGTTCTAAAGCAGAGAACTTGATCTGTCAACTAAAACAACACCACTCATTTGACAGAACTGCAAATATACAGTATGTGTCTTTACATCTTCTGTTTTTTTGTCCTTTTCTTACTTTTGCTGAGAAGTGCTGTGTGTTCTGAATTATTGCTAATTATTCCAAATGAAGGGATGTGAGAAAATCACTCATTTCTTCACACTCAGACTGCTTCTTATCAGCCCTGCAGTCTTTGTTTCATCTCATTAAAAACACACCAACCAATCATGAAACAGTCTTTCTCTGTCACATCTTATTTGTTTGGACAAATACAGTGAGCGTGCCTTGATTTATGTGTAAGAATGGCGGTGGGCCATATCGCCATGACATTACAGATGTGAGTGGACAGCTGTGACGGTAAGGACAGCGAGCATTTCCCACAATGCACTGTGGACAGAAGGGGCTACTCATGAACTCAACGTGCCTGCCAGAGCAACTTGTCGTCAAATACGGTTGCTGTGGTTTTTTCAATTCACACAGCGTGCATGCCAAACACACGCACACACACACATTCATGTGCATACAGGTCTCGTTCTGATCAGACTCATGAATAAATCAGGGGAGGAAGATTTACAGGACAAATAGGCTGAAATACTCAGACAGATTGAAGTCTGAGAGTGTTTTATTTCTCTACAGCCAAAATCAGAGAAAAGGTAAATCGTTTGGAAATGATCCAATGCGTGTTACATCATTTCAAAGATAATTTCAGATTTTGCACCCTAAATGGAATGTTAACCACTCGATAAATAGAGTTAACAGATGATTCACTTATTTTTCTGCTTCAACACATCTAATTCAAAGGTCTGGCACTCCAAACAGCCTGCAGATGAGCTGAACTGGGTGTTGAAGCGGGAAAAATGGGAACCTGGACCTCAACAATTCAGAAAGTTGGCTTTAGCTTTATTTCTGAAAGTGTAGTAATTTCAAAAAAGTTGAATATTTTTTTGCTGAGGCAGGTTAAGAAGAAGTAAAACCTTCAAAGAAAAAGTAAAAGCAGCAACAAGTTACTGAAGGTTTATCATCATTACTGTCAGGTGTAAATGCTGGTTAAATACTCACATACTCAATGCAAACAAACAAGCACATGTCAAGCACGCATCATTCTGTTATGCATACGATGTGTGGAAAGGTGAGCTGGCACCTGAAGGAGAAATGAATAATTGCGATTTGTGCGAATTATATGACACCAAGTTTTTCTTATATTGGAATAGAGCCGTGAAAGAAAAACCTTGGAGCAAGATTTTCAAAATTCGTACCACTTTGACATTTTGCACCAAGCCTCTTTCAAATGTAGAAGGATATATGTGCCAGTATCGGGTAGCAGCAGTCAAGTGTAAACAGCATATGCTAAAAACAGGTTAAAGAACCCACGTTCAGCAAGTTGCTGAGCGTGCAGCACGTGCCCGATGTGAACATAGCAGAAGAATCGGCTGATTCTTGTTGATTGCGTAAATGCTTGAGGAGTTAAGATATGTCAATGAGTTATTTAAATGTTGCTGGCAACAGCTATGGTGTTAAAGGGTTCATTAAACTTTAAATCAAACTCATGAACATGAGGAAAAGCTCAAGTTTTTTTGATTTATACACCACTTTCTTTGATTGGCCAACAAGCTCAATGTAAAACTATCAAGGAAATCTTCTGCACAGACGCTTTTCGCTGCACAGCCACTGAATCTGTTGCTGGACCAAGGTCATCATGCTTCAATAAGCACATGCAGTGGGGTAAAAGAGGAAGGGTATAACATCATGTGTTTGCCCTTCTCCACCCCATCTCAATCACTGACCTATCCCTCATTAAAATGCTAATCAACCCTCAGAACAGAAGTTGTCAGAACATAAAACAGCTTTAGTTTCACGACCAGATCTCGGTAAGTGGCTTCCTAACTGAGACTGCCGCTTTCCTCTTTGTCTTTTCACATGAAGCTAGAGGCTGAGAAATGATAGATCTGGACACAGAAAACAGACGGAGAGAGACAGACGGAGAGAAAAGCTACTTGCAGAGCAAGAAAAGGCTTGCTGAGTGTTTGTAGCACGCTGGTTATTGTCAGAGCATCTTTTCAGCCAAACGGCGCTGTGTTGTTTCTAAGGCCAGTTTTTTTTTTTATATTGTTCATCCTCTGACACATAAGAACTGATTACCTTTTTGACAGAATGCAATTATCGTTCCAATGTGAACAACAGTTTCTGCATCTGATGAATGTCACTGGAGCCTGAAAAATCAGATTTGCAACTTCCTTCCACACATTTGTATTCTGACCCACTGCTAACAAACAAACTATGCCATGTATTTATTTATTTTGTTTCAAGAGAACTTGAAAAATGGACCAATTAAAATATGAAACACCAAACTTCATCATTAAACCTTTGAACAACAAAGAGATTTTCTGGACGATTTCCAATAATAACCCAAATGGAAGCCTTTTCAAAAAGCATCTACAAATGACTAAATAAAGTTCCAAATGTAGTTCATGCAAACAGGCTCAAATACAGGAAAAAGACAAAAACATGAGCAGCAGTGCCTTATATTCCAGTTTTTTAGCAAACAAGAAAGAAGAGCAGAGAAGTTATGAAGCCACTCTTTTGCATTTTTTTTTAGTAAATATCTCTCCAGATATGAAGAAAAGATCAGCTAAGTGAGTTTTCTTATATTTATCTGCATGCATTTTACTCTCTAAGCAACAGTTAGACTGAAGATATTTCAAACAGAATCCATTTGGGGTCACTAAACCTATTAACTTATGGAGACTTCCTGGACTGTCTGACAGGAAATGCTTTTATTAGAATAAATGTATCTCACTGTTCACCAGTTTGTTACCATCAGGGTTGAAACTAACAGAGTGCATTATGTAGAGCAAAAAAAAAAAAAACATATTCCTCTAAAATGTAATAGTAACTAGTAACCAAGTGACAAAATCCTCTTCTAGATTCACCTGGGATACATTTTCTAGATAAACTTTTAAGAAACATCTTACTTGAAAAAAGTCCTTAAACCGTTCTTATCAACAAAGTACTGTGCACTCGGGGTCAAATTCAAATGGCCAAAAGCTTTCAACATCTACAGAGTCTGACCCTCATGTCCTCCCACTCAGAAAACATGGTTAAATGATCACTGAGTGAAAAGAGGGTCATAACCTAAAGAAACATTTAATTCATAATCTATGAGGGCAATGCAACAAAACAAGTTTGCCTGTTTTTGTTTGTAGAAATGCCAAAACATTTTTTAAAAAGTGTAAATTTAGGATTTTAATGGCTAATTTTTAAGTGATGTGTTTATTAACTCAACATTTTTTTTTATTTTCAAATGAAAAAAAAACCCTTAATCGCATTCACAGTCATAGTTTAATGCTTTTGATATTTGCACATATTTTTTCTTTTGTACTTTATGTTTGTTCAAATGTTAATGTGAATATTTTAAAGGGTCAAATATAAAGGGCTTTTATCCATTGCAATGCTATGATGGGAGAATTGGTACCTGCTCTGGCTGTTGAAGTGTCCTTAAGCTAAATGTTCAACCCACATTGCTCCCAGTGGTCTGGTTAGCACCTTGTATGGCTGCTCCACTGCCATCTGTGTGTGAATATGTGTAAACGTGTGAATAGGACTCTGAGTAAAGAGCTGTGAGCCATTGAAGAGGGTGAAAAAGCACCATATTAGTAGACACCTTTTCCCACTTAAAACCAACAATTCTTTTGGAGCACCACACAGGCAAAAGCTTTGACATGTCAACAACAGGGATTTTAACTATACTGAGTTTGAAAAAAATCAAACAGACTTTATTGCTTCCTGCATCACAGGATGCTGCGGTGTTGCTGGTGAAAAATTAAGAGGTACGTGTGGTCCAGCTCACATATATCCTCCTCCTCAAAATTGAGCCAGGTATTCTTACAATTAGCTGTTTGGTATCCTGCTTCTCCACAACAGAACCACAGATGCGGAAAAAAATCTCTTGCCTTTCCTCTGTAAATTCCTGAGATAGTTCTAACTAAACTGGAATAGTAGAACCCTCCACATTAAGCCTTCATTTTGAAAACTTGGGATTTCTCTGTGTTTTGAACATGAAACACTGATGATTACAAGTCAGTCAGAATGAGCCCACAGAAACGGTTAGGTTTGACCATGCTCATGTACTGTAATGACTTTATATTTATTTTTAAAATCCAAAAAACATTATGCGCCTTGGAAATGTGAGTTGACATGTGTGTTTTGTTGGTGCTGGAGGATACAAAGGGGAAATCTCGGACTGCATTATGATGCACTGACATGAAGTAGATTTTTGTTTTTGTCATTTTTGAAAGAAAGAAAAATCTGAGAAAGTTACCAATAAAAAGCAACATCCAAAAGAATGAGGAAACAGAAAGTGAGACAGAAAAACAACATAAAGGAAGATTAATATGAAGCTAAAGATATTGCCTGGAATATCTGACAGCACTTGTGTCCAGGAGGAAATGTTACTGATGAACAGTATGTAATTGAAAACTGTCTGAGACTCTACATGTGGATGCAAGTTTGATTAAAGACACTAAAAATAACGAAACAAAATAATGTGTTCTGACAACTATCAACTTTAAAAGTATGCAGTCAAATACAATGTTTATAACCTTGTTTTTATAATTACACCCGAGACAAATACCACATCAATCCAGATTTACTCTGGCAGGTTTGGTCCTGGGCTGATCCAGATTTGGTCTTATCTGGTCCTGATTTGGTCCTTGTTTGGTTTAGTTCTGTGAGGAGCATGCTCTTGGATTTGGTTTTGTCAGTTATGTTTCTTGGTTTTAATGATTTTTTGTTTTTTTGTTTTGAGTTTTCCCCACTGTCAGCCACACCAGGTGTAAGTTGCCAATCATCCACAACTGTCTTGATTTCAGTTAAATATCCTCTGTGTACTTAGGTGTTTTCAATTTTACATTGTCAGAATATCTGCTTTGTCACCTTTTTGTTTCTCTGTGTCATGCTTAAGTTTTTTTTAGAAATGTTTCAGTTTCTGCCACCAAGCCGGGTCTTCTGCAGACTGGGTCCTACACCACCAGTTCTTGAAAGGTTACTGTATCTAAGTTTGATCCAGAACAAATTTTGAACGATTGTACTTCTGGCTTAATAGGTGTGAAAGCACACCTGAACTCACCTGAACATAAAGCTACATACACACCAGACATGTGTTGCATGTTCAAGAATGTGCTATACGTGGTTTCTTGAACACAATTTTAGTGAGCTTATCTGGTGTTCAATACAGACAAGCAGGGAGTGGCAGGTTTGGGCTTCTTCTTTTGTTATTCTTTTCTTTACTAGCCCATGTCCATCCCCTACAGTTGTAACAGCCCTGTTGTGAAAGAGGTGCAAATCTAGTGAATCTTGTTCCAGGCTTTTTCTTTCACAGCTCTATTCCATTATATGAAAAACTGGGAGTCATATAATTCCGGCTGGACACAGATTTCGCCTTCATGATCAATTCTCAAATGGTTGGCACTTCCTATTCTGATAAGGACGCTATCCACACATCACTACCAAGTTCCTGAGTGTCAGTTGCCGAGTCCAGCGTGTATGTAGCATTACTTGGACCAAACAAAAGAACTCTGATCCTTTTAAAAGCAAGAATCTCTGCTCACTTGCAGATGAACTTGTGTGTGGTTCACTTCAGTGTGAGTGCAGATGGACATCCCACAGACCAAAGAGAAAAAGAAAACCCAAGGGAGGAAATGAAATCAGCTTGTGATTTAGGAAAGAAAAAAAAAACACTACAGCATGAGTCTGAAGAAGCAATAAAAATCAAAAAGTTTGAAAAAGTCAGGTGGGTAAACACGAAGAAGTGAGGATCTGCAGTTAAGATTAATTAATGACAGTTAGAGGATGAGCAGGACTAGCTGCTTTTTTCTGTCCTGGTCAAAGCTCTTTTAAGACAATAACCCGCCCCAAAAAAGCACAGCAAGTTGGACTATGTTGTTTTTTCAGGTTGTTTGGTTTGTTTTATTCTTTAAGTCTCCACTAGGACCATTGTGCGTGAAATCAAACAAAATTAGATGAAGGAGAAGACGTTCCGGATAAGAAAAAAAACGACATTTTAGACAAAATGTAGTTAAGACTGATTTGTCTTTATTATAAAGCAATTGAGTCTGCAACGTAGTGTAGAAAGAATTGCTTGCAGTCAGATGTTTACAACAACTGGGTCCAGCCAGAAGAAAAACAACTAGGAATCCCTCTCCCATGTGCCCACAACCTGCAGGAGAGCTCAGAAGTGCAATGTGGTTTAGGTAGCAGTCAAAGGCGGGTACCTTGGAAGCCCAACTCGGTCATGGAACTTGGCTTTTGGAATGTCACAGCTTTTGGAGGGACAGTAGCCTGAGCTTCTACAGGTAGGTTGAGAGATACTGGCTAGATATAGTTGGGCTCACCTCCCCACACAACCTGGGCTCTGAAATCCAGTCCCTCGAGAGAGGTTGGACTCTACCATTATAGAGTTGCACATGGTAAGAGGCAGCAGGCTGGTGTGGGCTTACTCGTCAGACCAAAGCTCAGCCCCAAGAGGACAAGAAGGTTGTTTCCCTTCGCCTTCAGGTGGGGGACAGGTCTCTGACTGTGGTTTCGGCTTACAGGCTAAACAACAGTTTAGAGTACCTGGCCTTCTTGATGTCTCTCAAAGGGGTACTGGAAGGTGCCCCAACGGGGGACTCCATCGTCTTCCTGGGAGACTTCAATGCCCACGTGGGCAATGACAGTGGCCCCTGAAGGGGCAAATGTGGTAGGAATGCCTCCCTAATCTGAACCTGAGCTGTATTTTGTTGTTGGACCTGTGCTTGTCATAGTTTGTCCATAACAAACACCATGTTTGACCACAATAGTGTCTACCAATACACCTGGTGTCAGGATGCTTTAGACAGGAGATTGATGATCGACTTTGTAGTCGTTTCAGGCGACATTTGTCCTTTACTCGGGTAAAGAGAGGGGCAGAGCTGTCCACTGATCACTACCAGGTGGGGAGTTGGATTCGCTCGCAGGGAAGGAGGCCGGACAGACTCGGCAGACTCTTACTGTGAGGGTCTGCTGGGAACGGCTGGCTGAATCCTACGCCATGGAATTCTTCAACTCCCACATCCAGGAGAGCTTCAAACAGGTACTGAGGGAGGCTGGTGACATTGAGTCTGAATGGACCATGTTCTCCACCTCCATCGTCTCTGCTGCTGTTCTTTGGGTAGGGCTCCAGTTTCTGACAATCTTAGCTATATTTAACATGGCTCCACTCACTGTTAGCTAAAACTCTCTTATTAAACTCACTTTTGAGCTAAATTATGACTGGCACTTGATCTGGTTTGATCGTGTTCTTCGGTGTTTGCACAAAACCCGAATCCTGGGCGTTTTCAGCTTACAAACAGCAGCACAGAACCAATATGACCTTACACCTCAGTAAAAAAAAATGTGATTACCCTTTTGTCTCAGAATGTCTGTCCCTTTTCAGAATGGGACAAATACCTATCTTTATAACTTGTCTACAAGCATTTAGGAGGCAGACAACAGTCAGTGGATTTGTGACTGAACCGTGAAACCACAGCTTGTATCGTATTTCAGACTCTGACTATAAAGAGACAGTGAAGTTTGAGCTTTGCTGCCAGACAATAACTTCCCGTCACAGACTAAGCAGACACAGCAGAAAATCTTCAAGCAGGATGATTGTTCATTGTTTGTAAGAAGCTTTTTTCAATTTCAGCAGAGTAATACTAAAGTTCATAACCGCAACAACTGGCACATTAGCATTTGGGTAATTAAACAAACTAGACTTCACTAAAATGGTTTTCTTCTCTAAACTCATGAGGCTAATTTAATTGTGATCAAACTCCTTTTTTTTTTTTTTACTTCTGAGTGTCTAGCTTTAGCACTGTAAATGTCTAAAACTTTGTTTGATTGATTTTTAACCAGATCAGAGAGTCATTTTTATTTTTTACACTTCATAACAACAAGCTTACACTGAAATATACTTCCTTCATTCCTGCTTTTTTTCTAAAAAGTCTTAAATCTAAGACATTAAACGTTAATCTTTGACTGCATACTGTCATTTGTACTTCTGGGAAGATTTATTTTCAATTTACTCTGTATCCAGATTTTAATCAAAGTTTGTTTGTTTGTTTGTTTTAATTTGGCTTAACAGGTTCCTTTAGGCACAGCATACCTGTCTAACTGTAGAAAAGATGCAGCTGAAGAATATTAAGGATCTAAAACTCTTAACTGATGAAGCTTGACGGTTTCATTTGTGCTCATGCTCTCTGATTATCATAAATAACTGCTGCAAAAGTGGCTTCTTCTCTTTCACCCTTCTCTTTTGTTTCTGCGCTCGGCTTGTTTTTCTTCAACCCCTGTGGTTACAGAGGCTGCTTCGAATGCAGTTCCATCGTTAAAGCAATTATCATAAGTCCCAGCCTAATATTGCTTACCAAAACAACCTGATGTCATCTCGTCACATTAAGACTGAATTTGCTGATGTGCTACTGACAAAGGGCTGTTTTAGCCCCTTGCCAGAACTCAGCACCTCATAATTCCACATCTTCTTTTACTGATACTGAAAACAGACTCTGGGCCTGTTGATGTGCCAAGTTCCAGGCGGTATTACAGTAGTAATCAGTGGGGAAACTTTTCCCATTCTTGGATGGATTCCCCTACCCCAACACTTCCTGAATTTTGGATCATTGTGACAGTCAGTAAAAGCTGCCCTCAGAACTGTTGTCTTCATAAAACACTTTCACTAGTTTAACTTTAACTTATTAAGGTGCATTCACACCGGACGTGGCTGGTGCGGCAGGGGCATCAAGTTTTAACGTTATGTCAATGAAAAGAGGCATTCTGAGGTCTTGCGCCATGTCAACCAGTCAGGGATTCAGTGTTGGGCCAGTGACGTTTTAAGTGACTAGATCAAAGGGTAGAAAAATGAATTCAACATGGCTGCTCAAAATGAAGATTTCGTCCTGAACTTCCATCCATTTTCTTAACCCACTGGGGCCGCGGAGTTGCTAAAAACGGTCCCGGTTACTGTTGGGCGAAGGCGAGATACACCCTACAGGTTGCCAGCCCATCACAAAGCCCATGGAGCTGGAGCGACCGCCACGCTAGCCTGCCGCCTTGTGGAGAGCTCAGTGAACTTCTCTGCCCAGTCTCCGGCAGAGAAAATGAGCACCGCTGCCCAGGGCCCGGTAGAACTATAGACCTCCTCTGCCCAGGCTGCAGCCTATTCAAACCGCAGGTTTTAATCTCCTCCTGATCCATCATGATTTGAATAAATACTCACAAAATCAGGTGTATTCTTAAAACCTTTTTAAATGTCATCAATCATGAGAAAAATGCTAAAAGAACATGTTAAAAACATCAAAAACACACTTTTCATTGGAGTGGGTTTTTAACACTATAATAAATTATCAAGCTGGCAAAATGAAGACAATTTAGAAAACTGAATTCAATAGAGAGAACATCCTTTTTTCTTAATTTTGTTGCAGTAGCTGTGGTCCTGTGCTTTCACCTTCACCTGGATCTCAACTGTCTAGCGTTGAACCTGCAGTCATTGAACAGAGGGATTTTTTTTTTTTTTATTTGAAGTGTTTACTGTTTTTTTCCTCACAAAATGTAACACATTTATTTAACATGCTGACATTTGAAAATATAACTTAATGGTCTTTCATGGTCCCTATACTTCAATCCAAATAAAAGTGTTTTCTGAAAAGTATTATGTTATGTAAGGACATTTTCTGACCATCTTGGATGGGGTAAATGTAAGACATGGGATAAACAGCTCTTTCAGCCTCTAAACACATCATTCTCAGTGGGATTACATTTAGAAGTGGAGACTGCACCTTTTTTTTTAAAGGATTCAGGACTCCTCCTTCAGCAGTACCAGTTTGATGATTGATTTTTTTTTACACTCTGCATTTGTGAACTCTGTAAATATTGTTTTAAAGTCCCACTCCAATTATCTTTGGACTTATTTTCAAAGAGTTCCCAGTGATCTGGTCAATTATAATGATGCTATTTTTAGACAAAAAAAACCTGTGTCGTGTTATAGGACATAATTTCTGAGGACCGGCAGCAGTTCTTGGAAATTCAATTCTGAGTTGTGAGCAGGACCATAAGCGTGGTCTAACACTGCCCTTTCTTCCCAACATCCTTCTGTTTTACATGCTCTCCCTCTAGCTTACAGCTACTTAGAACCCTAACGTAACATTAGCAGTGCAACTAAAAAGCAGAGCAATATTGGAGCTATCCAATAGTACCGTTTTGATCCAGATTGTTAGCTCAGACGAGGAAAACAAAGACTTACATGGATCTATTTATCAACAAGTGGATGAATCAGATTAGAATGGAGCAGGGTGCTTGTAGCTTGCAGCTACAGGCTTTTTCAAACAGTATTTTTTTGTCTGTTCTTGATTAACCACAATTTGATTAAAGAAATACTCAGAAATGCAGTTTTAGGATTTACGTTCTCCTCCATTATAATAAAAGTGCCACAAGAATATATTAAAAACACTAAAAATGCAAATTTCATCAGAGTGGATCTTTAAACTCAACTATGTTAGAACACAAATGCTGCACTAACAAGCATCGTCTTTGCTTTTTTATTTCCCCTTTGAATTTGTTATGCAGAAGTACATGAACATAATGGTGGCAATATGGCCACAAATTTAGTAGCAAATTGGGAAGCAAGGACACAGAAAGAATCATAACAACATCTGCCATTGACCCCATGACATAAGATTTATGGTAATAAACACATTTAAACATGGTTTTCAGAGCTTATCCTCTTTACTGTGCGTATGAATTTACTCAATGTTTTTAAGCTTGACATGTCAAAAGGGGACTGAATTGCACCGAGATGCTGAATGTCTGGGTCATACATGTGTTACTGAGCTGATATGATGCTGTAAAGAAGACATGAAGCTGCTGATAGAAATATAAATATCAGAGACGATTTCTCAAAACTGCAAAACAATCCAGATTCACAGATTCAAATTGTGACATGCTTTCCGGTTCAATTGAAAGAAAAACTATAGAATGACTTTAGGAAATAAATGTTCAAACTGTGCAATGATTGACCTTGGCAGGTGATGTACTGTTTTTCTGGATTTACAGACAAACAATCCTGCATGAAAGTTAGAATCGTGGTTTAGACTGTTAAAAAATGTCGCCCTTATTCTTCCCTGTAGTCAGATCTCAGAGTAATTTTTAGATTTTTTTTTTCCATTTGAGCTGTTCTTTTCTTTTACTCATTTTCAGACTTTATATTTATCACAGATTAATAAATGCTCTTGTTTACTTAACATTTTAAAGTGCAAATGAGCACATTCATCCATGAACCATTTTTAAAATCCTTTAAAATAAAGTGATACAGTTGTAAAGCTGTGATGATGCGTAGCACATCTAAAACAACTTAACTTGGACTTTCAGCAAAAACCAACACTCTGTTTGCATTTAGGAACCATTCACAAGACACCAGTAAGCCTGTGCCGACAGCGCCACAGGGGGTTGATTATTCACTGTCCCTGGTCTTTTCATAAATCCTATTTACCATCAAGAGTGACAAAGAAGTACGCCAATTCAGTAGGGGCAGGATGTCCCTTTGCTTTGGCTGTGAGATCACAGTTTGCATATGTTGCATAAGTTTTTACTAGTTCACTTTAATCTACATTTATCTACATTGGAACAAAACAGCTTTCAGATTTCATGATTTTTGTCTTTATGCTGCCTGGTTTTAGTTAGGACTGCATTCCATATAGGTTTACACATGAATTTACCCACAATACGGGTTTTCATCTGCTTCTGATCCAAAGCAATTTAAAGAAATACTCTGAAAGATAGTTTTAATCCTAAATTATTTTATGCATGTCCTCCATTATGAGAAAAATTCTAACCGAACATGTTCAAAATGTGATTTTCAATGGAGTAGGTTTTTAAAAAGAGAAGTAGTTTGGGGTCAGATGTACTTTGCTTTTATTGATTTTTTTTTTTTCGTAAACTTGAAATGAAAGAAAAATCTAATGTTGAAACTTACTTTCGAAATATCTACTTAAGAAATTTCAAATAATTCTTTGGCATCTTGATAGTGGATTCTTTGACTTGAATGTTAAAAAAAAAATTAATGAATAAATAAAATGTTAATAAATTTCCAAAATAATAATAAAAAAAAAAAGAAGAGTCAACTGTTCTTTTCTTCCTGTCCTTGTTTCACAGACTGATGTGGCAGAGATGGTGAATAATATGCAATGTTTTTCAGATGGGAGCTCAGCATTGCAAACAAAAAATATGGAAGGGTTGGCTACAGATAAGCCGTGTTTGCGCAGCAGCAGAGGACTTGAGATGAACGTATCCCGGTAACCAGCAACAGCACTAAAGCAGGAGACATTAAGTGAAGTCCAACCAAAGAGAAGTCTTTCTGCTACAGAAACACAGTTATGGTAATCAGATCACAAATATCTTTATAATAACTTTATAATATGAACCTGCAATTGGAAGATTGCAGGTTCAATTCCCGCCTGCCCGGCCATGTGTCAAGATCTCTGGTGGAAGGTTGACCCCAGTGTCCAGCAGCGGAGCCGCCATCAGTGTGCGAATGGGTGAATGGGACTGTGACTGTAAAAGCGCTTTGGTTCCTTCAATGAAAGTAAAAAAGCGCTTTACAAGTATACACCATACCATTTAATACTGTGACCGAAGTAAATAAACTTAACTACAAAAGGTTCCCAAGTTTCACTTTAACCATCTTAAAAAAATGTAATCTCACAACATAAAGATTTTTACTGAAAGATTCAAATTTGCTGCTGCTTGTGGGGATTATATTTATGGCAAGATGGTGGCCTGTGGGTGCAGCGCTTTCTTCTCAACAAATTTTTCTTGGTTTAAAAACATAGAGGATTAAACTTAATAGCTTTTTAAAACTTTTTGAGCTGAGGATGCACTGAACCAGGCTAGCTGCAGAGTTCTGACAAGTCTCAGGGGAGAGTCTTTGATGCAACGACTATGTTGACAAGGACTTTGTGCTCTGGCGCAGAGCAAGCAAGCCTGGATTAAGACTAACGATGGGTCCACATGAACCAGTGATGCCTGGTGTCTTTCTGACTGATGCCTGCTCCTTAAATAATGCCAAGGATGAGATTATGCTGCAGATTGTTGAAGGCAAGCTAAACTGTTATTTTTTGACTGTCACAAAAACATGGTCAAATTAAAACATAATTTAAAGCAAGACGTTGGATTAAGTTGGATCTTTAGACCAGACAATTTTTTAATCAGACTGCTGATCAGACTGTGAGTTCATTGGAAGATGATCAATAAAACACAGAAAAACAAGACATTAAACAAGGATTCCACTAAACTTCATATTAGAGACATCCATTTTCTAATCTTTAATCTCAACAACTGAATCAGAATATTCAATAAATTAGTGTATTATTATTAACACACAAACATATTTAAAAACAACCTTAATTGACCAAAGAGCTGATTGGCATAAAAATACTTCAAAAAACGAATACGTAAAAAGGATGAACCCGTGTCATTGTCATTTTTGACTCAAATAAAAAAATCTCAAAGGTACTAATGCAACTTTTCCACCTGTATGGTAGTACACAGTTCAGACAACAGTTTTGATTTTGAAAACCTAATTTTCAAATGTACACAGTGCAAAATCAAAAGATATAGCAATACCTAAAGGCAGTACTTGAATCAAACTATGTTGGTAATTTTCTTGTCAAATGTGATTCTTTGACTACAAATCATTACCAAGCTTTTCACAGAGTTAAAAATTGCCTTTCCAACAAACCATTTGCATATTTGACATTGAGCACAAAACAGATTCACAGGTATTGAGACCAACATCAGAATCAGCCAGTCAGAGGAAGTATCGACTGATGAAACTGTGGACAGCAGAGAAGGGAGGGCCAGGTGTGGAACATTAATGTGTGTTTACGTTCTAATGAGTCTACACCGCAGAGAACTGTTCAGTGCTCTTAGGAGCAGGATTTGAAAAGGACAGTTCTGTTCCAGTGCAAGAGCCTAGATCAGATTGTAGGATTTTTGTATGTAAATGTTTTGCTATTCTCTTGGCATTCACAAAATGGCTGACTTGTCTGACATGTCGACCTAACCAGCATCGCTATAGCTCAGATTGCCCTCACAGTAGATCTGGGCCAGCTCCAAGAAGACTTCATGAAGATTGGAGCATACAGTAATCAATAAGCTTAACTAGATATTTATTTTTGACGCTGTAACAGTTGGATATAAGTAAATGGTAAATAGTATATACATTTATCCCACTACCTTCTTAGAAATGGTAAATGGTATATACTTATATAGCGCGTTTCTACCTTCATTGAAGGCCCAAAGCCCTTTACAGTCACGGTCCCATTCACACACACATTCACACACTGATGGTGGCTCCGCTGCCGAACACTGGCACCATCAGAGGCAATGTGGGGACAGTGTCTTGCCCAAGGACACTTCGACACATGGGTGGGCAAGGCAGGAATCGAACATGCAATCTTTTGATCAGAGGCCGACTGCCCTTCCCACTGCACCACGGCCGCCCCAATAGAAGGCCCAGAGTGCTTTACCATCACAGTCCCATTCACCCAGACAGTCACGAAATAATGGCAGATCCGCTGCTGAGCACTGGCACCAACCTATAACCACCAGGAGCAATGTGGGGGTTCAGCATCTTGCCCAAGGACAATTTGACCCATGGGCAGGCAGGGTGGGAACTGAATCTGCAATCTTCCGATTAGGGGTGGACCGCTCTACCTCTGCATGATGACTGCCTCTTCCACTAAAACTGGAAGTGTCCAGTTTTAGTGTAATACTACATCCTTGCATTGAATAATTGTCCTGTCAGAGTTCAAACATCAAACTTCTTCTTAAAAATGTGAAAAAATAAAATTATGGATGGAGGAAACAGCTAATCAATGTTTAAAAATTGACCTGTGCAGTCATGGCTGTTCTGAACATCCCATAAATCACCTTGTCTATACAAGGCCATTACACAGAGCTTTTAACCAGACAGCAATCAGCCTTCAGCTCATTATCACTGAGAAGATAAATCAGCAGAGTGACCATAGCGTAATGAAGACTGTTTCACAGCGACTTTGGTCTGGGACTAATGAGGGAGCAGGCCAAAGCAGACACTCAGCTTGATTTTTTTTATATATCCACACCGAAATAGGGATCTGTTACTGACAGCAAGAACTCGGCTGAATGAACCTCTACCTGAACACTAATCAAAAATAGAGCCAAACTGAAAACAGCTTTTAGACTAATCTAAAATGTTGTAAACGAATTAAACATTTCACAGCAAAACACGGACTGAGGACTTCTCTCTCATGGCGTTAACAAATAAACCATATCTTTGACAGAGTCTGAAGACGTTTCCCTCTTTTTTCATTTTGATCGTCAAAGATTGGGAGAAACTCAGTAAAACTAACATTAGAAGGTAAACAACAGTAACCCTCATCCCTCCACACTCGCTCCCTTATGTCTTATGTCAGCAGCACTGGTTTTACTCCGCACCAACAATCCCACCCACAACTTAGAGGCAAATGTCTCATGAACTGCTGCTGCTCTGCAGAAATAATTTCCTAGAAAACGACAAGACGACAGTAGTTTTTCACCACAGGGCAAACAGTCAGTGAATGGTCAACTTTCAAACGTATGTCACATGGCACATTGAACTATAAGACCCATTAAGCAGGACAAAATAGGTCGACTCATTGACAGGCTTTTTTATTTGCTATCACAGTAATTCTAGAACTTGTTTGTAACACGCTACACATTAGCCACCTTAGAAACATTAGCATATTCACAATACCTGTGACTCCTATCCTTGTTTTCAACATGTAAAAAAACAGACTGATCCACATAAAACAAATATTACTGTGACAGCGCTGACTCCCAAGCTTATTAGTAATGCATAAAAAACAGTCTGACATCGCTACACATTATCTGTTAGAACCATTAGCATATTCAAAATATCTGTAACTCCTAATCTTGTGTGCAACACATAAAAAAACATTGATACTGATAAAACAAACGTTACTGTGACCATGCTAACTCCAAACCCTGTTAGTAACATAAAAAAAACAGAGTCCGACATGACGCCGCTACTTGTCAGCCACATATTCACAATAACATCCAACCAAACATTTTGACAGAGCGCTGTCTCACAACCTTAATTAATAAATACAGTATGTAAGACACTCTGGATTACAAAGTCTCTTTAAAACGCGTGCATTACGTGTGCATTATAGTGCGGAAAATATGACAAAATACCTCAAGGAACACTTTTAAAACAGTCCAATAAAAAGATGATTGGAGTTGGTTGTTTAACAAAAAATCCATTTAGAAATGTAAATTGGATTCAAGTTGTTGGTTCTTGGATTTTATGTTTCAATTAAAAATTTGAAGTGGGGTATAAGTGTGCTCGCTAGTGTACTAATGGGATTTTTGCTGAGAAGTGGCACAAGATACTGTACATGTGACAGTTTGTACATTTGCATGCCTCCTGCATGTTTGTGCGGATCCCTTTGAGCATCTTTGAATGCAAGTTTTCTTTCTCCCCTGTTGAGCACGCTGAGTTTGTGTGCAATAATTGGTGGTAGGTATATAAATAAAACTGCCATTGTGACCACGGCTGTGTCATGATGTATTCTGTATGCACTGTCTGCAGACCTTTCATGATTAATTACATTCAATATCATTTCATTAGTTACACATCAGCTGCAACAACACATCATTTATCTGCAGATAGCTGTGAGCCATTCTTAGCCATCAAGACAAGAAAGAAACGGCATGCTCACATTATCATAAGTATGTCTGAACATGAACTGCACGTGCACAGAAACTACTTCTCCGTGGTTTCATTTGATTCTGTACGCTCTCCCCCACCACCACCACCGCCATTACACTCTTCGTGTCTCACTATTATGTCGGTGAACTGGAGCTGAAGAGAAAGCGCATAGCTGAGCTGCAAAAGCAGCCGCTGCACCATCAAATCGTGGTCATGGAGAGAGGACAGGAGGAATCACGGCGCCAATGCTGACGTCACACATTTACACTATTTAAAACTCCACACATCATTATGGACCTGATTTACACTCATTTCAACGCAGACTGACAGCATCTCAGGTGTCGAGGTCATCTTCCTCAATTATCTTCTTGACTGGCTAATGAACAGGCCTTATGTAAAATCATATGTGCACAGCAACAAAAACACTGGTCTGCTACAAACCTGAGAGGCGAAAATCTGCTCTGAAGATTTACTGGAAGAAAAAAACCAGCATGTGACCTGAGTCCACAGAGCAGATCCACCTCTGCAGCTTCTTCTAATTAAAGTAATGAAAGCAATTAAATCATTTTAATCAAATCATTATTAAGTACACATCCTGACACAGAGAAGGATAATGAAAAAAATGGAAATATGTCTGGAAAAGTTTGTTCTTTAATGTGTTTTATTGTTATTTGTTTAGTTGTGATCACTTTGGCATTGTTTTAAAAAATGTAACTTCTCTGTGCTGCAGGCAAACAGATCACTAACACAAACACTGACGAGCAGTCAGTGCTTTTTCAATCATTCCTTTGAACCAAACAGACATGTACAAAACAAACATAGTAAAATTGATATTATTTAATTAAAATAAAATTAAAGACAGTTTATTTACTAGAGGTCAGGTCTTGATTGAAAACGGTCAGGGGCAAAATATATTTCACACTTTTTCAATTCTGTCGTTTATGTTAAAAAATTAAAAATAAATCTTTGATGTTTTTAGAACTCTTTTAATATCTGATGATTTTAAAAAGTTGAAATTTAACAAGTATTTTTAAAACAATCTCAGAAATGGAATTGTCCTATAACAGGGTCTCCCGAGAACTGGAATGGATGCCGAGGCTCCACATCAACTGGAAACCAGTCGTACTGCTTCCAGCTCCACTTCTTCAGAGAGCCATGGCTGTACTGTTTCAAAAATCAAAAGTAAATATACAAAGCTAACTTAGAAAAAAAATACTCTTGTTTCATCCAAGAAAATGGAATAATAATGCTTTTTAGACTTCTGATGATGCCTTAAAAAATGATATCAAAAAACTTTTATAACTTGGAGCTTTTTGAATTCGATCAAAAACAACTTATGAGATCAAATTTTCACTAATAAAAATGTACAATTGCTCTCTTCCTTTTCCAAAAGCGTTGCTCTGTCTTCTCCTCTACAATGTTTTTATGTGCACACTTTCCTGCAGCTTTGACCCTTTAACACAGGAAATGTCGCAGAAAGAAAACATGCTCTTTGACATACCATTGCCAGTCTCCAACTGATTATGCAATCAACGTAAATCAGATGAATCTGCTCCATTATTATGCAACACATTACTAACATGAAGTGTTGAATGATGCCACAAAGCAGCTTTTCTCACAACAGAATCCATTGATTTATGTTGATTGCGTAAACACTTCATTACTCTAAAATGTTGCACATATCAGTGCAAGGCTGCTTTTTTCCGCTTCAATCCGTTGGAATTACGTTACTAGCTGTTGGAATTACGTTATTAGCGTACACGGTTGCATATTTGCTGCAGTCAAAAGAATGTAAACACTAAAGTTCCAGGTGATAAAGGGTTAATGTCAGTCATCATATCGAGGACAGGTCAAACTGAACTAAAGATGGCTCTGCTTCACAGCTGCAACACTGTTTACCTGCTTCTGCGACAGTGAGACCCGACTTTGGCACTCACATCTTTACCCAGACTGTTGTAGAGAACAATTCTTTAAATTTATTCCTGAGGACCACATGTAAGTTTGCGCTGGAAACAGGAAGCTTGTGTGGAACAACAGTTTTATTTATGATTGTACCTTAAAATGAGCAAAAACAACAAAGTCCCAGCATTCCAGCTGCCATCAAATTCAAACATCGTTATTCAGTTTCCTTTTTTACTTTTAGAAATCCACTGTGAAAACAGTGGGTACTTGTACCACTGATGAAAGTTTCACCCTCCTTCCTGAAATCAAGTGACAATGTTTGGCTGTTACCCAATTTTGAAACTGTAAGCAAACTCATATCTGCCAAAGCCGTGGAACGAATGTAAACTGTGATGTGATGATGATCAACGAGAGCAAATGCTTCTGCTGGAACTGACGCCTTCCTCTGCAGCTGACGGCCAACGTTAAGCATGTTTTTGTACGTCAACACATCATGGTGTATGAAAACACACAAACACAGCACATGAAATGTGAAATGGAGGAGTATCAGTGTTATTGTGATATTGTCATCTGAAAGAATGACTAAACAGCAGAAGGAGTAATTTCACGACAGCCATTTTGTGTTCCAAGAGAAAGAAGCCTGTCAATAGCAGACTAAAATAAATGGGTTTGAAAAAAGACAACTATACTATGTGCACAATTATGAGGCAAGTTGTATTTTTGAGGATTAATTTGAGTGTTTTTGGATGATTGAAAATGTTAACAAACCCTCAAACTTTAATATTTCGGTTAAAAAAGTGAAGTATTGGTATTATTAATGGTGCATTGATGCACGTGATGGAGCAGACTTTTTCTGTACCATGGCTTGAAGAAAGTGTTTTCTCAGAAAACAGTAAACTGGAACGGTCAAAGACTCAAAAAGCGTGTCATTAAGGTGTTGTCAGTGACTCCCTGGCAATACATTATTAAGGGGAGCCCAGGTTTGTCTTGCAGTTCCCTTGTGGTTTGTGGAAACAATTGTTCAAAAATAAAAAATAAAATTTGAGGTCTGAAATTGCTTACTTTTTTGACTCAATATTTGATAAATTGAAATCAATTTGGCGAGTTTCATTCTGTCTGGAAATATCCTTGTTGCAAAAAATATGTTGCAGATGTATGTGAGTGGTCTGACTGCAATCAAATAAATTTTTCTCAATGATGTGTCAATACCGTCAATGTTATTCTTACATTTTGTAACCGCCTCTTATATTTCGTTCTCACAGACTCCTCTGAGAAATATTGAGCTGTCATGGTCAAGGAGATTTTTTGTATTCACTGCATGAGCTCAAGTAATTTTTTTTTTACATAAACTTGGCCAAACATTGACATAGAAAAGTCTTGATTCCACCTTCATGAATATCCTAAATTATTGAACTATAATTTTTAACAATATGTGATGGTAAATATTTTGATGTTCGTTGATGGATCACTTTGTTAATCCCGTACCAAGCGGACCTGATATCAGATTTGTACTTTTCCAGCATTAATCTGTAATAATTCTGTTTTTGCTTTCTCTGAAGCATTGTCAACCTATTTTTATACGACATGTATTTCTCCTCTCCATCTTTGGTTTAACATTTTATAAAATATTTTAATAAGAATGGGGGGGGGGTTTTGATAATCAAAGAGGTAAACAACCGTCTCTAGAAATGTTTTCCCCATAAACTTCTTTCCTGTCATGATTTCTTAGTTGAGCTCTAAATCCCTCAATTGTTTCTTGTGTTCTTACTATTACTGTTTCAAGGGAACTTATTTAATCTGACTTTAAGTTGCTTAATAATTAGAATGAAAAAAACAAAGTTTTGTTTTGAAGTTTTGTTTTACTATAAATGACTGTATACACTTAGCAGCATCCGAGCTCACCATAAGTCGTTCTTAAGTGTGTAATATAAAAGCCAAACTCACAGCACCAACGTTTCTGGAAAGAACAGATGGTGTGAAGGCAGCATTGTAAAAAAAATAAAAAAACAGGATTCCCATTATTGTGTAAATGCTGTACAGCATTTACACTACATTGATTCTCCCGCTCCTTTCCGTACGTTTTTTGGCCCATAAAATCTCAATCACACTTTGAGCAATTTCAGCAATCATGGTATCAAAACGTTCAGTTTATTCAAGACATTACTGCTTGTACTTTTGGTATTGATATGTTTTAGGATTTTTAAGATTTTACGCAATGTATGCCTTTTTTCATCCACATTAAAAATTAATAAGGAATTACTGAAATCCTTCAAAAACTTTGTGCACTTTTGAAACTCATGCAATCTTGGTATCAAGACGTTAAGCACATTTAGGACATTCAACTTTGCAGTTTTGGTATTCATACTTTTTACGCACTTTAAAAATGTACGCAATCTTTGCAATTTCTTTTACGAAATTCTTCAGATTCTTTGTGCACTTTTAAAATGTATGAAATTTTGGTATCAAAAATGTTCAGCACGTTAAGTTAATCTAATATTTTAGTAGTGTGCTAGCTTGTTAAGCTAATTTGGAATGGGCTGAGGTTTTTGGGATGAATTTTGAGTTTAGCTAATATTCTAGCAACTTGATAATGTTTTTTGGCAAAGTTTTTTTTTTTTTTTTTTTACAAAATTCTTTAAATGTTTGCACTTTTAAAACCTATGCAATATTGCTATCAAAACATTCAGCACAGTAAGGACATTGATGCCTTTACTTTTGGTATTCACACCTTTTAAGCATTCTAACATTTTATGGAAATTTTGAGATTTTTCAAGAATTCTTTAAATTGTTTGTGCACTTTCTGCAATTTCTGCAACTTTAAATCCTTTAGCAACTTTGGCATTATGCAAATAGCTTTAATCAAATCAAACTTCATTTATAAAAAACGCTTCTCATGCCTGGCGTCACTTGAAGCGCTTTACATTTAAAAAAAACTAAACAAAAGCAAAAACACAATAAAAACCCAACCCACCCTTTACCCTTCCCCCTCCCAACCAATAACACATACAACCCATGACCCCAAACACAATGAGGAGGCCATTTATAAAATAATTTCTAAAAGAAACTTAATGCTTGGCTCTGCTGTGAGGAAAAGGTATTTGGGGATCTATTCATGCCAGGAGCAGCTCAGCCACAGGAACATTGCCACAGCCCCCATCCAGACCAGTACTGCAACGAAATCCACTCCCACAGATCATAGCAGACAGCATTTTATCAAAATAATGCTGCAGCTTATGGTATAGTCACTTGCACCCACACAGGGGGGGTCTCCCCATGCTGCAGGTTTTTGGGTTGTCCCATGGAGAGTTGTAGACAGCAGCAGTTGGTTCACGGTACATCTTAAGGGAGGCGCAGGTGTGTCTTGCAGTTTTCTTGAGGCTTGTTGAAAATGTAATTGTTGGGAATTCATAAAGCTAATGTGAGTTGCTCACACTTATGATGTTCGGGTAATGCTGTTGTGCAGTGTACTTATGCCACACTCCAGTCATTGGTAAAGTAATAGATTGAATCTGAATTGCTTCCCTACTCCAACGGCTTCTCCCTATCTCTACATTAATCCTTCCAAGCAGAGAGATATGGAAAAAAAATAGTGTTTTCAAATTCAGATGCTACCACTTGATGGTGTTGGCAACAGTCACCGGTCATCTACATTAGCATGTAGCTCTCAGCACTCGGAAAATACATAAAACTGATTTTATAAACATCCATCTATTCATCTTCTTCCGCTCATCTGGGATCGGGTCACGGGGGCAGCAAAGATACCCAGTTTTCCCTCTCCCCGGCCATTCCCGGGGCCTGGCGAGACATGCCTAAAACATTTCCCTTGGGAGGCGTCCAGGAGGTATCCAAACCAGAACTGGTTTTATAACCATATGAGTGTCACATTAATCAATAAAATACATGAAGAAATGTGTTTTTCCTCTGTGTCTCTAGTGTGACGTGGATCACTCTACCGGTGGACGGATAGCCAGCTCTAAATCCCTATGGTTGCTCCTTGAAAAAATAAGCTTCTGGACACCACTACAACTTAAAATGCCACTACAATTGGAGCAATAGGGAGGAGCCAGAGGGGTAGGGAAGCAATTCAGATTCATCCTCAAGGTCCATTCACACAGAACGTGATTCACGAAGCGGAAGCAGCCGTTATCAATGTTAAGTCAATAGCATGGGGGCGATCTAATGTCCAGCGGCACAATTTTAGCGGCGGACGCGGCGAGACAGACTGAGAAAAAAATCTAAACATCAACCAATCAAGGACTCAACTTTGGCAATGTGACGTTTTCAGTGACAGTGGGTGCCACAGGTCCCCTAATTTTATTCTTGTTTTTTTTTTTTTTTTTTTTTTGCTCTCACAGGTTAATGTGGGACAGCGAGCCTTCAAACACGGCCAGAAAGAGATAGAAACACAGCGGAAGTGCCCATCATCCAGACACAGCGGCACTGAAACTCACTATACCGAGAGAATCTCTAAATCAGGAGTGCTCATGCCTTTTTGGCATACAAGCTACTTAAAACTCAAAAAATAATGTGAAGTTTTCATTTTTAAGTGCTCAGTTGTACAACTAACATGCTGTTACAACAGAAACACGTGATTCCTGTTTAAAAACGCTGAAAAATCCATGGATGAACTAATCTTTTCGTGACTACGTGAGCAAGTTCTTCACTCAGCATTTTGTGGGTAGATGTCTTTATAAAGTGGCAAACACTGCTATGGGCCAGCTGCTGTCATGGTGAAGGTAGTTAATCTCATGCCCAGTATCCTTTGTAATTGATAGATCCCGGGTTTGAATCCTCTCCAGGATTCAAAAAGACTAAAAAAAAGGAAATAGATTCAACAAAGTGTTGAATCTTTTTTCCTTTTTTTTCACTAAATTACTTAACACACATTACTATAAATATCAATCAAAAACATCAGGATAATTATTTAGATTTTAAACATCATTAGAATGTATTTTCTATAAAGTCATTAGTTTTTTATTAATACATAGTTAACACAAATAAATCTAGTCTATGAAACCCCCGATTTAATATTTGTTGTTGTTTTTAAAAAGATGTTCATAGGAATAAAAAAAAATCATGTATTCTATATGCTTAATAAAATGCAACCATGTTTTAAAAAAAGAAAACACAATAATAGCGATGTTCAAACATAGTTACTTCCAGAATGGTTGGAGTACGAACGCAACAACAAACCGCTGTCGCCACCAGTGCTGTTATTACTGAAAAGTGCTTGCTATTTGGTGACTGAATTTTACTTTTTTTTTGCAGGTAGATGGTTCATATATTTGTTAATTTATTTTTGATGACCCAGGATCTAAATGAAGACGTAATTACTGATGTTCTTCAAAAAAGAAACTGATCTCTAAACATCATCTGTGTCTTATTCCATGAGTTGTAAATGAGATAAACACATACACAGATCAATGTAGTGATCATGCTAAAAACGTTAGCTGGTAGCTCCTCTCACATGCTGCCGAGGAGGCGAGCTTTGGGAACACATTTGTGGCCAGGGGGCATTCGCCACGCGGCAAACGCATTGCCAGCGTGAATTGTGTTCGGTGCGAATGTACCTTTAGTCTCAACTGCTCTTAGGGCTAGATTCAGGCTGTCTGACAGAAAAAAAGGGCAACATGTGCCATGCAAAAAGCACACATTTATCACGTGAATAGCATTCAGAGGCACCTTGCAAAGTCATTAGTGAAAAATGAAAAATCTGTACTACATGCCTGCGTCTCATCTACTTCACCCATACTTACCCTTCCATGTTTTTCACTACGAACTATTGCCTGCAACATGCTGATAAAAAAAAATGTGCATGAACATTTTTGCACTATGGGCTCACCTAACAGTCTATGACCTTGCTGCTTTGTTCGGGCCGTCTGTGTGCTCTGTATGTACGCCTGCAGACGGCTCGTATCTACCCGTAAGGACAGTTGTGACTTTAGGAGTGTTTAACACCTACAGGTATGCACCTGTTCTGTGCCAACACACATATTCAGATATTTAAGTGCATCTGTGTGTTCAATGTGTGCGTTGCCAACGTGCGTTGCCAACGTGTGCGTTCACGTTGGCATGGTGCTATATCAGCACATTCCCATGTGCTGCCGTTGCCCATCGTAGTCACCCACAGCTTGCCTGAGGATCAGTACCAGCTGGCCGTGTGACAGCTTAACAGGCTCTGTTGTCATTTCACAGCTTCCTCTCTGGGAGGAGCGCAGGTGTGTGCTTGGCTCAATACCTCCAGCTAAGAGACATCTATTTCCACAGTTCCTGCTCAGCATCCTCATTACAACATGAGAATAAGTGAGGGAAAGGCAGCAGAAAAGGGTGGACGGCGCCTCCAGACAGAGGGGTCGTACTGTGCCTGTCTGACTGCCTTTGACCACACATGCTCTGACTCAAACAAACGACAGCAAGCAGTGGTGAAAAGACATGTCCTCAAATTCAAAACATTTTAAATGTGAGAAGTGTAGGAAAATGGCTTGCTTCATCAAAATGCAATATCTGAGTCTTCATCTGAACAAATCTCAGATTGAGCTGGAGAGGAAAATCTAAGGCTGTTTCATGAAGGATCAGAAGTGACTTTCCTCTGGAGGACGTCTGTGGCCTTCAGAGCTTCAGTCCATCCTCCAAAATTGTTGGAGCAGTTTGGGGGCAAGCCCTTCCTGTTTCAAGATGGCTTCACATCAAAGCGCAAAGAAGATCCATGAAGATGTGTTTGATCCAGTTTGCTCAGGAAGAACAGTACTGGTTTGCTCAGAGTCCTGAACTCATCTGATAAATTCAAGAGAAGACTGAGAGACAGATCTTCTGTTCGAGTCCTGCAGCCCTGCCATAAAGCTGTTCCAGAAGAAAGGCACAGTTTACATGTGTTTTTTTTCCTTCTCTTTCAACTCACAGTGACCCAAAAATCCCACCCTGCTGTGCAAATAGTACCAAATCAAAACCAAGGAGGTGTCACCCATAAGCTTGCTCATGGTCAAAACATGTGACAAGCCAGACGTGAGGTGTAAAAAACCCAGGAGGCCAAAAAAAAAAAAAAAAGACAACAAGGCTGTGCATGCATTTCTGTGTATGCTTCAAATCTGCCTCATCCTGCAGACTCACAGCCACTCTGTCATGATTGCACATTTTAAGAAGTGGGATCAGTCTGGATTACTTCAAGCAGAGAGTAAAGAGGATGAAGCATGCAGGTGAGCAGACCTAACCTTGGAGACACAAAAATTAAAAAGAAAATGGAGAAAAACTTGAAGTTGGATAAAACTGACTTTATGTCTCCATATTTACTGCTGGGAAATGTATGGAATATTTTCAATCTCTACGATGTCTCTGGCCAGGCAGTTTCCAAGTGCATGGAAACAGAGTTCTCTTTACTGTTTGAAATATTAGTTCTATGAAGAAGTTGATGATCTGGGTTTACTATGACAACATAAACACCAAATAAAGAAGATATGCTGTTCAAAGCATGTTTTCCTTTGTTAAAAGCTTCCCTGCTGTCATCCACACATGCAGCAAATCAAATCAGAAAATCAGATCAATACATGTCAGAAATATCTAAACATTTCCCAAAAGAAAATGGTGCCTCTGCGCCATCACTCATACGTAACATGCTGCACCCGTTCCTCCTCCGATTCCCCTCTCAGACTTCCCCTGGAGGATCAGGGACTCAAACAAAGACCACAGCCTTGTGGAACGGTCTCTTTATAGAAGACAGTGAAGCGTAAAAAAGATGGAGAGAATTCACTCCATGAAAAGTGCTCCTGCAAGGATGGTCAAACAGTCTTATGCAGATCCTATAAACCTGTGGAGAGACTTCCAAAGATACGTTGTTATGGCTTCAGCTCTTTTTTTTTTACGTTTGTACTGTATTCTGACAAACAATCATCAAGAAAACACACCATGTAGCCATGACATGCTATGTAATAATATCAATTCTTCATCATGTTGTAGCATTACTCTTAAATAATGGTGTAACAATACCTGTTAACAATGATTCAATTCATACCATAATTTGTGGTTGATGAAAAGATTCATAGCTGTTATTGGTTCAATTTAAAAGATTTGATTTGATTCAATTCACTGACCTAAAATGGATCCAGGACATCTTTTACCAAAAACTCAACCAGTGTTACTGAAGCTGTCCAGATTCTTTGTATTTCTTCAAGACATCCATCCATCCATCCATTTTCTTCCGCTTATCCGGGACCAGGTCGCGGGGGCAGCAGTCTAAGTAAAGATGCCCAGACTTCCCACTCCCCAGCCACTTCCTCCAGCTCCTCTGGGGGGACCCCGAGTCGTTCCCAGGCCAGCCGAGAGACGTAGTCTCTCCAGCGTGTCCTGGGTCTTCCCCGGGGCCTCCTCCCAGTGGGACATGCCTGGAACACCTCCCTAGGGAGGCGTCCAGGGGGCATCCGAACTAAATGCCCGAGCCACCTCAACTGGCTCCTCTCGATTTGGAGGAGAAGCGGCTCTACTCCGAGCTCCTCCCGGGTAACCGAGCTTCTCACCCTATCTCTAAGTGAGCGCCCAGCCACCCTACGGAGGAAGCTCATTTCAGCCGCCTGGATCCGGGACCTCGTTCTTTCGGTCATGACCCAGAGCTCATGACCATAGGTGAGTATTGGGGCGTAGATCGACCGGTAAATTGAGAGCTTTGCTTTCTGGTTTAGCTCTCTCTTCACCACGACGGACCGGTACAGCGACCGCATAACGGTGGACGCAGCACCAATCCGCCTGTCGATCTCACGCTCCGATCTTCCCTCACTCGTGAACAAGACCCCAAGATACTTAAACTCCTCCACTTGGGGAAGGAGCACTCCACCCACCCAGAGAGGGCAAACTACCTTTCTCCGGTCGAGAACCATGGCCTCAGACTTAGCGGTGCTGACCCTCATCTCAGCCGCTTCACACTTGGCTGCAAACCGTTCCAATGCATACTGGAGGTCCTGGCTCGATGAAGCCAACAGGACAACATCATCTGCAAAGAGCAGAGAGGAAATCCTGTGGTTCCCGAACCAGACCCCCTCCGGACCCTGGCTGCACCTAGAAATTCTGTCCATAAAAACTATGAAAAGAACCAGTGACAAAGGGCAGCTCTGCCGGAGTCCAACATGCACTGGGAACAGGTCTGACTTACTGCCAGCTATGCGGACCATGCTCCTCCTCTGGTCATACAGAGACCAGACAGCCCTGAGTAAGGCTCCCCGGACCCCATACTCCCAAAGTACCCTCCACAGGACACCACGGGGCACACGGTCGAACGCCTTCTCCAAATCCACAAAACACATGTGGACAGGATGAGCGAACTCCCACGAACCCTCCAGCACCCTGGACAGGGTGTAGAGCTGATCCACAGTTCCACGACCAGGGCGGAAACCGCATTGTTGTTCTTGGATCTGAGGTTCGACTATCGGCCGGACTCTCCTCTCCAGTACCCTGGCATAGATTTTCCCAGGGAGGCTGAGGAGTGTGATTCCCCGGTAGTTGGAACACACCCTCCAGTCCCCCCTGTCTGCCAGTCCAGTGGTACTGTTCCTGACTGCCACGTGATGCTGCAGAGACGTGTTAACCAAGACACTCCCACAGCATCCAGAGACTTGAGGTACTCAGGGCGGACCTCATCCACTCCCGGTGCCTTGCCACCAAGGAGCTTGTTAACTACCTCTGTGACTTCAGCTTGGGTAATGGACAGCCCCACCTCAAGGCTCTCAGCCTCTGCTTCCTCAAGAGAAGGCGTGTCAGCAGGATTGAGGAGATCCTCAAAGTATTCCTTCCACCGCCCGACAATGTCCCCAGTCGAAGTCAGCAGCTCCTCGCCTGCACTGAAAATGGTGCCTGCAGAAAGCTGCTTCCCCCTTCTGAGGCACCGGACGGTTTGCCAGAACCTCTTCGAGGCCAACCGATAGTCCTTCTCCATGGCCTCACCGAACTCCTCCCAGGACCGAGTTTTGGCCTCTACTACAGCCTGAGCCGCAGCTCGCTTAGACTGCCGATACCTGTCAGCTGCCTCTGGAGTCCCACAAGTCAGCCAGACCTGATAGGACTCCTTCTTCAGCTTGACGGCATCCCTTACTTCCGGTGTCCACCAACGGGTTCGGGGTTGCCGCCACGACAGGCACCAGAGACCTTGTGACCACAGCTCCGAACAGCAGCAGAGACAATGGAGGTGGAGAACATGGTCCATTCAGACTCAATGTTACCAGCCTCCCTTGGTACCTGTTTGAAGTTCTCCCGGATGTGGGAGTTAAAGACTTCCCTGACGGAGGGCTGAGCCAGAAGTTCCCAGCAGACCCTCACACAACGTTTGGGTCTGCCAAGTCTTTCCGGCATCCTTCCCCGCCATCGAATCCAACTCACTACCAGGTAGTGATCAATGGACAGCTCTGCCCCTCTCTTTACCCGAGTGTCCAAGACACACGGCCGAAGGTCTCCTGAAACGACTACAAAGTCGATCATTGATCTCCTGCCGAGGGTGTCCTGATGCCACGTGTATTGATGGACACCGTTGTGCTCAAACATGGTGTTTGTTATGGACAAACTATGACTAGCACAGAGGTCCAACAACAAAACACCACTCGGGTTCAGATCAGGGAAGCCGTTCCTGCCAATCACCCCCCTCCAGGTGCTACTGTCATTGCCCACGTGGGCATTGAAGTCACCCAGGAGGACAATGGCGTCCCCCGTTGGGGCACTTTCCAGTACCCCTCCGAGAGACACCAAGAAAGATGGGTACTCTGAACTGCTGTTCGGCCCATAAGCCGAAACCACTGTCAGAGACCTGTCCCCCACCCGAAGGCGAAGGGACGCAACTCTCTCATCCACCGGGGTGAACTCCAATACTTGGCGGCTAAGCTGGGGGCTCACAAGTAAGCCCACCCCAGCCCGCCGCCTCTCACCATGTGCAACTCCAGAATGGTAGAGAGTCCAACCCCTCTCGAGAGACTGAGTTTCAGAGCCCAGACTGTGCGTAGAGGTGAGCCCAACTATATCTAGCCGGTACCTCTCAACCTCTCGCACAAGCTCAGGCTCCTTCCCTCCCAAAGAGGTGATGTTCCATGTCCCAAAAGCCAAGTTCCATGACCGGGGTTTAGGCCGCCGAGGCACTCGCCCTCGACTGCCACCCAAACCACTTTGCACCGGCCCCTTCTGAGCTCTCCTGCAGGTGGTGGGCCCACTGGGGAGTGATCCCACGTTGATCGTTCGGGTTATACCCGACTGGGGCCCGTGGGAGGAGCCCCGGCCACCAGACGCTCGCCTGCGAGCCCCAACCCCAGGCCTGGCTCCAGGGTGAGGCCCCGGTAACGCCAATCCGGGCGACGCAACTGAATCTGTGATGTTTATTCTCATAAAGGGGTTTGTGAACCGCTCTTTGTCTGGCTCGTCACCCAGGACCTGTCTGCCATGGGAGACCCTACCAGGAGCCGAAGCCCCAGACAGCATAGCTCCTGGGATCACTCGAGCACTCAAACCCCTCCACCACGTTAAGGTGGCGGTTCATGGAGGGGTTCTTCAAGACAATCAAGTGTAAATTAAATCTGTGTACAAACAACCTCTTGGTCGTTTCTACATTATAATAAAATAAACAGACCATGCCTCCATCCAAATGGCATTTTCCAATATTGATAAATCTAATTTTGAAACAATTTTTAAAGGTATGGGTCAATTTGACCCAATTCACCTCAAACAGATTGATCTGATTGAATCATATGAATAGGAATCCATTCATTCATTAATAAATTATGTAATCAATTAAGTATGTGCAGGTGCTTTATGAAACCACAGGCTGTGGTGCAGAGGTAGAGTGGTCAACCTTTGACCGTAAGATCACAGTTTCGATTTCTGCCTTGCCTGACCATTTGTTAAAGTGTCCTTGAGCAAGACACTGAATGCCACATTGCTCCTGGTGGCCATATGTTGGTACCAGTGTTTGGCAGCAGAGCCTCCATCACTGTGTGAATGGATTTGTGCGTGAGTGAATAGGAGTATACTGTAAAGCGCTTTGAACCTTCTTAGAAGGTAGTAAATTTCTAAATAAGTATACACCCTTTACCCCCATATCTGCCTGATAGTCTCAGATGTTACATTTTATAGAGAGAAAGACATTATAAAACAAATATAACCAATCCCCAACCTTCTACTGTGGATTTGAATCCAACCAGAAAGTGGCTTTGTTGTAAAGTGTCCACCCACAGACTGCAAAGTTGTGAGTTCAAATCCATGGCTAAAGGCTCTAAAAATGGCTCCTCGCATGAAACTCAGCATTAAAGGGTTGGACTGGGAGGTTAAACCACCAAAAAGTTCCAGAGCACGGCTGTGTCTGCAGCTCGCCACTCCCCCCATGGGATGGGTCAAATGCGGAGAAACTATTTCACACTCCTAGGCACGTGAAAAATAATAGGACTAATTTTGAAGTACCAAAGCATTTATAGTTCTTCCAATATCCACTGGAGGTTGATTTCAGAAGGAAACAATTTCCCACCAACTCCCATGTTAATAGATAGGGTCTTGCAACAAATAAACCTTTTTACATCATGGTTGCAAATCCTTTTCCTATTAGAACTCAGACTTTCACATTATTAGAAGGGTTTTTTGATTGGCAGGTGAGAGGACCCAACAAAACTCCAGTCAACAAGGCTGAACCACTTCAAACTCAATTTCTGCTGTTCTCATCCTCAGGGGTCAGACATTATGGCTGCACTTAGTTTGTGTCTAAAGGTTATGCAATTCAAAATATGCAGTGTGGTTGTCTGTTCTCTATGTGAGGGTTTCTTAAGAAAATGATGCTTTTAAATAATCTTTTGTGACAAATGTGGAAATAAGACTTGAAGAATATTTAATCAAGTTTTTGAAAATGAGTATTTTTAATAATATTTCTAGCATGGGTAAAAAGCTGTGTCATAAATATTGACAACTAGCTAATAAACTGTTATTTATATGCCAATCATATCAATTTGAATTTCTGTGTATTCAGAGAAATTAGCAGTTACAATCAGACTTTGTGTATTGTTTCATAACCAGGTAGATAGGAAGATGAGCAGAGAGGGTCACTAATGGAGAGGAAAGCCATCTTAATGGTTCAGCAAATAACAGAAAACCGAAACAGGCTTTCACATCCAGCAGGTTCAAAGGTGCTGCGTACAGCAGGCAGACTTTAAATATTCGTGTGATTGATCTGTCAGCACAGACATTATCCTGAGCTTCTAGAAAATGATACCAAAACTGAGATTTTATCCGCAGCGGATGAGCTCTGTGAGCTGCGATCGCATCACAGTGAACTGCAAACACTCACCGGCCACAGCATCACTTACAACTGTTCAGCTGTGCGTTGACACAAAGCTAATTGGCTCATTACATGACTGATTTAAGAAACAGCCTGTTTTTCTCTGATATCTTGAAACAAGGGCTCTTCATACACTAAAGTGCTTTTTATTCCTGCCATTCTGTGTAAACCTTTCAGCAGAAATTCTCCTTCTGAAACACTAAAACCAGCAGCCGCATTCAAAGTCACTGAACTCACCTTTCCCCTCAGCGCTCAGGCTGAACTCAGAGCTAATTTTGGACGTGTGTGCCTGAATGCACTGAGCTGCTGCCATGTGGACATGTGATTACAGGAAAAAATCAAAGTGTCGTTCAACTGAAGACGCCATCAATTGGTGTGTTTTAACTCGGTGTGTGGCAGAGGGAGGTCAAACTCCTCCACAGACCAGGCAGCAGAGTAAAGACAAACGCACCCCGGAGGCACTGCGGAGTTGTCATGTGACATGTCATGTGACAAGGGTAGCACACATACTGGGAACATCTGAAATTAGGGATTTATAATTTTCAAATGCATAAATGTTATCTAAATCAGATATGCTATGATCTTTTTCTGACTGCAGATGGTGGGGTGGGCGGTGTATCAGCTCTGATCGGTGTGTGAGACTCTGGTTCTTTAGACCCACTCATACTAGGTGATCCATACTGTACCAGGGTCCAACTGAGACCACGGGCTGTTTGTTTATCCACTGTGTGATAATTTAGAAGCCCCACTATAATCATGTTTTGATCTATTTTCAAAGCGTTCACAGTGATAATGATTATGGAGTTTTTAGCCAAATAAAACTACAGTTTTGCAGGACATAGTTTCTGTAGAGAAGCAGGAGTTCATTAGAAAGCCTCTAAATTGTGGGCGGGACCATTGGCACAGAGTAAGCCCACCCACTTCCCATCATCCATCTGTTTACATGCTCTACTGCTAGCTTACAGCCTCTTAAAACCTAACATTAGCGGTGCTTCAAAAATGACAAGCACGATTGGAGCTATCCAGCCTTACAGTTCTGAGCCAGATTCCAGCTCAGACGAGGAAAACAAAGATGTCATAAGAATGGATCCATGTCATAAGAATGGATCCATGTCATAAGAATGGATCCATGTCATCCTTGTCATAAGAATGATCATGTGATCATCAGATTGTTTGTGTGGTGGTAACATGAAAACCACACACTGTAAACTGAACAAAGCCTTCTGTCACTTAGAAGAAAACACAAATTCCTAAAAGTCATCAGGGCGAGTGGGGATCGCTGTGGCAAAGGCCTCACTGGAAACACATCACACCTCGTCACCATAGCAACAAGCGGAGGACAAGACAATGGTTCCACTGGGCTTGTGGAAGATGTACAGCACCAGTTGGAAATGAGAATAAGAGTGGGCTTTAGAGAGACAGCGATGAGAAGAGTAAGGATGGGGGGAGAAAAAAGACTGAATCTCATGTCTTTGTGTTTCTGCATCAGTGCTTCTGCAAAGCAAAACATCAAATTAATACTAGGATGCAAAATGTGTTTTCTGCCCCTGTTCACCTTGGGGGAAGTGTGGGATCAGCTCTGATATGTAATCAGAACAGTTTTGATCAATTGGAGGACTGTCTTGTCACGCTGAGTCATCTAAAAATATTTTGCTCGTAACTTTTAAATCCTACAATCAGCACATCTCATTATGAAAGTTTTTTTTTTCTCTGAAACAGATCTTTAGAAAAAATCTTGCATAGTGAAAACAAATGCACACATGCAACATGTTTCATGTCCTGCAGCAGTCCTGGACAGCAAGGACCAGATTGTTTTTAGTTCTTCTTTCTTACTGCGCCTCAAAGTGAAAATTTCACCACCACCAAAAACCCAAAACCACACTACAATTTGCGCATACCTAGTGTCCAGTGAAAATGAACCTTTGACATGACGAAATCCCCACCCCCCCTGAAAAAAAAGATGACATCACAGAGGGCAAAACAGTCATAGCAATGAATGGGGCCCCAGGCTCCTATGGGGTCAAAGAAAAAATTCAGAATCCACAAACAGAACCAAAACACACATATCGAGGTTTTCCATAGGGGGCGTTGAAATTATTATGGGATGGCTACTGGGCCTACAGCTTGGTAACCATTTTGTGGCAAAGTGTGATGGTGATTGTGTGCAATTTTTACATTTCCTACAAAATGGGGACAAAAACTTTTGTTCGAGGAGATCGTCAAAAAATTTCACATTCATCCTTCCAGTTTAAATCTACAGCCAAAACCAATTTTTAGATGACCTTTGACTTTGAGAAAAGCCCGCCATGTTGAATTTTTCAAAAAGACCGCCTCAAGTACTTCCTACAAATTCAAAATCCTCCTAAGGATTTCAATCTATCGTCTCCTAACTCCTCGAGGATCATTGGGAAGCTCCTTGAGAAATATGTTGGAAATAAAGTTTGTAGATTTAAACAACGTTAGCTTGGCAAGCATTTCTCCGTTGCTCGCACATTTTTTACCAGAACATTGTAAAAATGTTCTGCATAAATCCCTGGCTGAATCAAAACAAAATGATATGCCATATGAGCATAATAGGAATGAGGGCGTGGATAACAAAGACACCTCTGTTGCCAAGGAAATCCAAAAGTTTACTTTTGTCGATTCATCCAAAAATTACATGTACGTGTTTGTCCCCTCATTGAAGGCCAAAAAGATAAACCGGTTGCTATAAAGCTAGAACCAACAGAAAAAAACGCCATTAAATTAATAAAAAAGCATTTAGGTTCATCAATGTGTGACGTTAAACTCTGACCAGCGTGGCAGTGGGGAAAAGCGAGGGGCATGTAACAGCCAGTGAGGGCGGATCAAAAGGGGGCAGTGGGGGCAGGTGGTGTCCGTGGGCTATACATATTTCATTTTTCAATTTAAGTAATGTTTAACTGTCAACTTATTTAGTCAAAGCAGCCATTTTGATGCCTTTTCGACCAACTGCACTTCATTAGCATGTGCTTCATGATCAGAAGTTACAATAAAGTCTAAACACACAACATCTTATGGATTAAATAAACAACATTTTCAAATCAAAAGCGCTACATTTGAAATAGAAATGTCCCGTTTCTGTTCAGTGCAGAGAGGGTCAGAATGTTACTGTTCAGGTTCATGAAGCCACGTTGGCTTTGTTGATTGTAAGTCAGAACAGCCGCATCAGCAGTAACAGTCACTCTAGGGTAAATTCGGAAAACCCCCGAGGCATGGCTGTGCAGTAAAACAGACAATGTCTTTTTTATCTTCCTGACATGTTGTTCCTTTAAGATGCTTAAAAATGAGCTGGAGTTGATGTTATGCATTCTCCTTTACCACGAGAGAAAAAAACAAAACAAAAAAAAAAACACCTTTTTTGGATAATCCAACAAACTGAATCAAATCTGTATTTGTGTCCTTCAGAAATGGAAAATAATTAAGACTTAGAGGTGTTTTCCCTCAGAGACTATCATTGATGAGCGTGCATGTTTATCTGATCTTAAAAAGAAAGAAACACAGAGTGGCAGGCATGTGTGACATCACTCGTCAATGATCCTGTTTGGCCCTTTGTGACCAAAGGAAGTCCAGAAAGCACGTCTGCACTGGATGGTGGTCTCTGACATCATGCTGCTCTTTATAAGGCGAGGAGGAGGAGGGGCTGCGACTGCTTTATCATACGTTTTAATACAATCCAAACAACTCTACGACAGTTTACAAATCCATGTGGAGACTGGAGGTCGAGCGCACAGGAAAAAGCCGTCTGCCATGCTTCAAATACAGCTGTTCTTCAAACAGAAACACTCAGATATGAACAGGAAATGAAAAACGGGACATGAAAAGAGCCTGCTGTGTTAGAACATGCATTTGCTTCAGTTTTGAATTCTCCTCTAATTTTACTTTTTTTAATTTTTTCAGTGAAAAACGTGATGAAAGAAGGGGAGTTCAAAAGCTTTTAAAACAGAGGATAATACAAATATGAACACAAGCAACAGACCATCCTGCAGAACATCCGTACCTCTGACTGGACTGGAAAACAACAGCTTCAATGCAGGAGAGCAATAAGCACTGATTCCCCATAAGAGCCATTTTGACAATATGCGCAGTGATTTATGTCCGGGAATGTAATCAAGTTGGCCCAATAACATCCTCAGCAGAAGCATTTCTGCAAGGCCACATGGACAGAAAATGACAGGCCTCGTTAATACAGCAGAGCAGGGTTTCTGTTTGGGCTGCAGTCTGACTGAGCTCTGGAGTCTTCTGTTTGAAGAAAGTCTGCTTCCTCAAAGTCCCACTCTGATCATCTTTCAATCTTTTGATCTATTGTAACAATGCCATTTTTAGCCAAAATATTAATAAAAAAAAGCTGTGCCTTTTACTAGAACATAGTTTCTTTTCTGAAATTGACTCTTGGCATGGAGCAACACCGCCTTACTTCTCATCATTCAACAAAAATGGCAAGCAATACAGTTTTGAATCAAATGCCAGCTTGGACGAGGAAAACAAAAATGTGCATGGAGCTTGTGACCCGCCCAGCGTTTTTTCTGTCACAAATGCGCTCTTTTTCAAATGGCATATTTTTATCTGCTTCTGATTTACAACAATTTCAATTTAAAATACTGATAAAAGCAACTTTAAGCTTAATCTACTTTATATATGTCATCCGTCATGAGAAAAATAACAAAAGAACATGTTAGACGACTTTCAGTCTGCAGTTCTTTACAAAACATGGTCACCCCTAAAAAGCTTCTATTTGACTTTGATCGTTTTTAAGTGACCGAGAAAATGGAAAGGGCTCCAGTTTAATTTGCAGTTACAGCTCTGAAGGTGCACAGGCTTATTTTCCCATTGTAAGACATTTTCCATCTTAGGCTGTCCTCTGAAAGTTACGCTTCAGAAATCTGCAGTTTCCACACACCCGTCAGCTCCTGAAGGCTGGCCTTTCCACCAGGCCTTTCTAAAAATGCCGGATAGTAGTTGTTCTGTCAGGACCACAGAGGTGACAGAGAAAGCCTCATCACTTAGTGCACGCTCAAATCAGAAAAGAAGCTTGGAAATCCTCAGATTTGTGAAAGCATGCAGTATTTGCTTTCACACAGTGTTCTCTGTGAACACCAGCAGCACTTAGCTGTAGGTGAATACGCATGTGTAATTCTCACCCCCCACACCACATGCACATTTGACAAATTAAAAGTTATTAAGCAGAGTTTAGTAGCAATGAGCTGTTAATTGTAGCCATTATACAATAATAATCTTCTTTTTAATAAGGAGTAAAGTAAACCACTAAAATAAAGATTTACAAAACAGTTTTAGAGTTACTACCCACTCAAAAAACGATTTCTATTGTGAACATTTTTCCTTAAATATACAATCTCCTTAGAGACCCACTCTGACGAAAATTTTTTTTTTTTTTGCTGTTTTTAACACATCAATCAATCAATCAATTGATTGTTTATAGTAGTATAGTACTTATAAAAGCCAAAGCAGCCAAAGTGCTGAACATAGAATCAAATATACATAAAATCATTATGCAATACAAAAGAAGTAGTAAAAGCAATACGACGTCAAAAGAAACAAAACAATAACAAAAAAACACTAAAATAAGACAAAACAAAAAAAAAGATGTGTTTTTAAAAGTGACTTGAAGTCACTGACAGATCTGGCAAACCTCACGGAAAGGGGGATCGCATTCCAGAGTTTAGGAGCAGCTACTGAAAAGGCTCTGTCACCCCGAGTCACAAGCTGAGTCCTGGGAACTATTAAAGACTTTTTCTTCAGATCTTAGGACTCGACGTGGACGATAAGAATGTAAAAGTTCTGAAAGATACTGAGGTGCCAGACCATTTAAACATTTAAAAACCAGAAGTAGAATCTTAAAAACAATTCTAAAAGACACAGGCAGTCGCCGTAAGCAGGCGGACAGCTGAATTTTGGACCAGCTGGATTTTGGACAAAAGACGGCAGAGTAAAGACTGGTCAATACCACTGTACCAAGAGTTGCAGTAGTCCAGTCTGGAAAAGATTAATGCATGGATCACTTGTTCCAAAGCATGAAGAGGAAGATATGGCTTGACTTTTCTGATAAGCCTCAAGTGATAAGAACAGGACTGGATACTGCACTGATCTGCTTGTCAAATTTAAAAAATGTAAAAAAAAATTTTACAGTCTTGTAGTATTTTTCTGATGATGGAGGACATAAAGAAAATTGAGCTTAAAATTGCATTTCTGAGTATTTCTTTATTCAAATCGATGTAAATCAGGAGCAGATGAAAAAATGTCATTTAAAAAAGGTGATGGATGGATGATGGGAATGGGGACGAGTTTACTCCACGGCAACAGTCTCACCTACAATTTAGAGGGGAATTTCCAGTTAACTACTTTTGCTCAGCAGAAACTTAGTCCTGGAAAACAACACAGCTGTTTTTGTTTTGGCTAAAAATGGCATAATCATGACCACCAGGAACACTATACAATAGATTAAAAGAAGATCAGAGTGGGACTTTGAGCATCTGTTATTTATTTGGGATCTATACTGGCTAAAAAGCATGGGGGGGGGGTAATGACTGTGACAGACCAGCAGCTTCCTGTGTGCGCATCTACCTTCCAGGACAGACTGTCGTTTACAGCAGCGTTGCTTCAGAAGTCAATAAACAAAACGATGCACAGGTTGGCAGAACGGCACTGTGAATGCTTCACTGTTTTGAGTCGGGATGTCAGGAGACTAAATGCTGTCTGTTTCAGTACCAAGTGCTCATTGTTAGTTTTAATAAAGCTGGTGTCTTAAATCATTCCTGCTTTCTCTGAATTTCTAATTGGAACCATGAACTCGTGCTGTTTTATCGTACATTCCCAGAACCACAAGCTGAAGAAACTTTCTGCTCGACAGGGTGCTCTGTATCTAAATGTCCTCCTGAGATCTGAGGTTCATGATCGAGGAACCTATTCATCATCATCATCATCTGATGCTTGTTTTGAAAATGAGCTGGACCTGAACAGAGGTTTCTGACTGAACGGAAAGGGAAAGGGAAAGTGGATGGCAGCTTAAAGAGATTTATTTATTTATTTATTTAGTGCCACAAGCAAACTAAAAGTGTGAAGGGTGGAAAGAGCATCTAGATGAACTTCAGCAATCATCAAAAGTGCAAAGTAAAATTAATTTTATTTAATAAAATTCAAGTCTGGATCAACAGTCTAATGTGCACATTGGAGAAGCTGAGGAGGAAAAGAGAATCAGCTGATTCATCCAAATATTCCAACCATCAGACAATGATGAGCTAATATTGCAGTAATATTCACTGTGTAAATGATTCTAGTCGGATTCTTGTTACATCATTTCATCTCATAATCATTTCTCCGATAAAACTAGTTTGCCCAAAGCTAGTTCTTACAAAATTAAATAAAGAAAACATGCCAGTTTTAAAGATCTTTTAGGAAAGATCCACAGAAATCTGTTTTTTGTCAAGAAGCCATAAAACCATCTCTGCTGTCTAATGCAATGAAGAATGGAGGCTAAATTAGAAATCACAACATTTCAAAAAAATCATCAAAACAAAAACTTGTTGATTTAGTTATCAGATTATGCTCTTAATGTGGACAGAACAAACCATTATTTCAGTTAGGGTCCTCGCAGAAAGTTTTAGACTGACCACAATGCAAGGAAAAAGGAAAAAGCAACAAAAAAAACGTAAAACTAACAATGTCAGCATACAAATCCCAAAGAGCATATTTATATATATTTTAGCTAAATAAGCTGTTAGCAGAAAAAAGATTTGATGTTCTTTGACTTCAGTATTTATATATCTATGTAATTACAGCAGATTCTGAAGCAGAGAAAGCGGCACAGTGGAAAGGTTCTGGTATGTTGAAGAGTGTGTGTCATTTAAGCGTCGCTGACAACATCTTATAATGTTAAAGGGTTAACTGCAGGAGAATTTCTGTGTGTTTTCGTGCACTTGTTTGCATGCATGCATGTGTGTGACTGTCCGTCTGAGTGTGTGTCTTTATGTCTACTTATAAGCATGTGTGTGCATGTGTGTGCACACACAGCCTGAATGCATGTGAATGTGTGCGTATTTGTGTGTGGATAAGCTTTGATGTGTTTGAGCATACAAATGTGTGTCAGTGTGTTTGTGCATGTCATTGTGGGTGTTTCTGTGTGTGCTGCAGAGACTCGTGTCACAACAATGACACGATCTAAACAAATAAAACTCACGTGAAAACACAAATATCTTAAAATGAAACAAAATCTTCTGCATATTAGTAGAAACAAAAACACAAAAGTTTTTCTAGAGGATCATAAGCAGAGACACACCTGAATACAAATGCTGATTGTGTGTTTATGTTGATACACTTTTTTCCCCAGGAGACATAATTTCACTAAGCGCACACAAGCATTAAACCTGCCACGCTCAGAGACACAGTAGTAGTACATTATCTATCTATTATTATTATAAAAGTAGTACATTATCACTACTACAACAAAATATTTATCACAGTACCTACTCACTTTATTGTTTTTTTATTTTATTTTACTTTCTTGTAACATTACCTCATTTTAATTTTCACTGTGTTTAATCATTACAGTTTTTAGTAATCCTTTTTTTTATTTGACTGATTTTGTTGTTGTTCTCCTCCTGGAAAAGCACCAATTTTGACAATTTAGAAGATTTTAAAGTTCTGTTTTTGTCATGTTAGATTCTCCCTTGATTGAATGAACAACATCTTAACATGCTTTTTGGGTCCACCTATCAGTACATGAAAACAGAAATGCAGCTGGTTTGTTCTTGGAGAAATAGGAAAGTGCAGTCATGACGAAGCTCCATGGAGGTCATACCTCCTCCTCTTTCTCTTCCTCTGAGGTTCGGCTGCTCCTCTTCCCATTTTCACTCCAGTATTAGCCAGACTCGTCACCAATCATCTGGGAGTCACACAACACTCCGGGTTTCTCAGGAGACTTTACCAGCTCGACGCTCAGATATCAGGAAGAAGCCAATGTTCTGTTCTGATTTTAAAGTCCACCTGGGTTTGGAGCAAATGTAATTCAGGTCTAGGGCGAGCTTCCATTCCACAAATCAAGAGGAAATGAAAACTTTCTAAATCATGAAGTGGACACTTTTGGACTTTTTCATCCTTGATTGTTCTAAAACAAACAAATGCTTCTTCTTCCATGTCCTTGTTTGAAATGAAGTACTGAACTGTGTGATCCAGAACCACCATACGCTTCCAAACCACAATGAAAGGTTACATGGGAATTTCCACGCTTCAAGTTAACTTGCATGTTGCTTTCAGAAAGCATGCATGGCCTTCCTGAGGTCTTCCAACATTACTGAAAGTACTTTCAGGCTTAGAGATGCTGCTTAACTAATGCTCAAAGTGCAACAGAAAACTTTGTCCTGCCTCTTTCTCATTTATTTTACATTTTATGAGATGGTTGAAGCAGTGAAAGTTATGGTAAAATGTTGCTAAATACTATGACAACCATGAGAGAAACAGAAGATGGCAGATCTTTGGCTTCTCAATCGAGAACACAGCAGAGTTCTTGAGATGGATCTAAGCAAAGCACGCAAAAAGAGAGATCAGCAGCTGTCAGGAGCAGTCTGCGTGTTGATGTGCTCTCTGGCAAAGTGATCCATATGTTTATTGGTGTATCAGATGAAAACATACTAATTACAGGGCCTAATAAAGGATACTGTTCCTGCGTTTATCAGCTCCACCGTAAAACGTTTCTAACATGTTTTTTGGCATTTTTCCAAGTGGGCTTTAACTGTTCATGGTTGCAAACCCCTGCACTAAACCTTCATCTGAAACAATCTGTGCTTCCATGACAACGCAGGAAGAGTTACCTGAGATAAAGTTAGAAAATACCAAGAAGACATAACACACCATAAACAACGATTCTGCTAATTTATGTTTAGAGAGCAACAAAACATGAAACAAGTATTGTAAATACTGTGTGTCAGACACAGTGAGGGGGAAGCCTGCACGCCTGATGATTATTATTATGAAAATAAACCCAAAAAAAAGTCACGAGCATGCATCTCGCTTGAATGCTCATTGTGACTTTTTTCTGTTCATTGCTACTTGTTTCTTTTTGAAAGTAAATGATAGCTAACGCTCAGAGAAAAAAATGACAGTGAACATTATTCTTGTTTTGTTTGTTTATTGGTTATTTTAAGTAATGAAGAAAGAAAAAGACAAAAAAACAGAAAAATACTGAGCTATATCGAACCTATAATGGATTTTAAGTCATGAATGCATTTGAAAGTTATAGAAAATAACCAAAAATGAATCCATCTTCTGGACATTATAATTGCTCTCAATCATATCTGCACTCATACAGTACACACATGATAACCCTTAACTATGATTGTCAAATTGCTTGGTTAAAGGGAGTGGGAAGAAGTGAATTTATATAATCCCACCACTATTATATTTTATTTCACTCTTTTTTTCATAGTTGCCATAATCCAGTTTTCATGTTTTTTCTCTGGGAGAATTGTAAGTGATGTTTTTAGGAAGCACAGTTTAGAGATGCTCTCAATTTTGTTGGATAACATAAGGTGTTTTGATGACGGATCCACAGCCCAAATCCTGCCTGACCCCTAAAGCATCCCCACCTTCAACACCAGCATGACCCTCCAACCAGGAACATGCAGGGGGGTCTATAGGAGCTGGAGAAGCCCAATCAAAGGTCTACACTCCCACACCTGTTGTTCTGTCAGTGGAGGAAAGATGGAAAACAAGCAAACGTGTGATTCATTCTTCACATCAGCTGAAATGCTCTTTCCCAGCAAAGTCAGAAGGTTGTGTAAAGTGTTTACTGTGATGGTTAATCTCAACTCTTTGATTCTTGGGGTCACTTCATGTCCTCGTTTTAGGCTGCCTCTGTTGTGCCCCACACCTTTTGTGTGTGGCTCTTTTTCCACAGTGGAGGAGCTCTTTGTGCTGGAAAAGAGTCAAGAGGCTCTCCACAGACAAAACACCAGGCAGACCAACAACAGCCTCATCCTTATAGGTCTGATAAAACAAAACTGGGAGGAATATGGAGGAAAGCGTGGCTGCTCTTGCACAATAGCAGAAGCAAAGATCCAAAAGCAACTGGAGGCAGCAGGGATGAGATACTCTCTCAGTGCCACAATTCACTTTATTATGCAGATGTTTGTTAACAGGAGAGGACCGCAAGAAAGCTACTCTCAGCCCTTTTAGGAGCTGCTCAGAAAAAAAAAAGATACAAAAACAAGAGACAGCCGAGTCATCCATTACACTGGTGATATGAGCAAGTGAGACCCATCTTGTGGCAAAGCCTGCAGGTAAACTTGAAAAAGTGTAGAGCAGGATCCTGCCGAGAGCAGAATGTGGTTAGATAATTCAATCTCCAGGTTTCTTCTCTGCTCTTGATGCGAAAGGCCCCTGGGGGAAGCTGGGAGTGGTGCCGGGGTAAGAAGCAGAAAAGGGTTCTGAGCCTCACATGCACAAAAATACTACATATTATATACACAATGGGATGTACAAAGATTACACGAGAGTGACTTCATGTGCACATAAATTCAAAATCCCACTCCAATTGTGTTTTTGTGGCATTTTTCGGACGATGGAGGATATGTATAAACAAAATTTACCTTAAAATTACATTTATGAGTATGTCTTTATTCAAATCGCTGTGAATCAGGAGTAGACAAAAAAATACTGTTTGAAAAAGAGCTCATTTGTGACGTAGAAAAAACGTCGGGCGGATGTAACCCAGGTTAATAAGAATCACACAATTTTCATCCTGTAGAGGGCCCTGTAGGTTGGGAAGTGCAGAAGAACTTCGGCAGACGGGAAAAAGAACGCAAGCGAGTTGTCCCTGCTGTCTTTTCTGTTTTTCCTGGATAAAACAGTTACAGATAGGCCTCCTATATAGCTCCACGTTGAGGTTGCTTTGTGAAACTGTTCTCCTTGAAGCTATGTAAACACACAAACTTGTGGATTTCTCCCTGCTCCGCTCCATTCTGTTGCATCCGCTTTAATCGATCCATGTACATCTTTGTTTTCCTCATCTGAGATAGCTCCAATATTGTTCGCCATTTTTGTTTGACCAGTAATGTTAGGTTGAAGTTGTGAGGGGCTGTAAGTAAACAGCTGGATGATGTGAAGTGGGGGCAGGCTTACTCTGCGCCAATACCACAAACACCTTGTTTGATTTAAATTGTGAAAATTGAATATGTTTTCTGTGACCTGTGAGTGCATAGGCTTTGTAATGTTACAGAGTATTTCAGGGACTCACACCCCTGATGTAAATGTGAGTGAAGGGTGGGTTGCTCCTGCAGCTCTCTGGGCCTCACGCTTGACATGATTTGGCTCTTCCATACAAAAATCCATCTCAAAGCCAAAATGCCACAGCCAAAGATGAAATAAAAGACAGAAAGTAAAAAATTATTTGCTCCTTTTAACCTTTTAATCTGCAAATGCAAACTCCCAGATTTTCATTAAAAGACAAATATGGTTGCTCTTTTATCTCTATGCAAAATGCTGTTGGGGAAGCCGTACAATCACTCCTGTGTGCCAGACAACAACACTGCTCGTAATTAGCTTTGGACTGAGTCATGTGTGAAGACGGAAACCTGCCAGTTTGCTGCATGAGCTGTGTTGCAGTGAACCTCCTCTGCCTACAGGAAACAACAAGCGTTACTTTCAGCTGCGTTTGCCCAGAACTGCAGTTGGGAAGCCAACAGAGACTTTGGGCAACGAGTTTGTCTGTATGCACTGAAGGAGCCATCGAACAGCTCCTTGTGTCCTGCAGTAGACGTGCTTTCATGATTGTAGACTTGCGTGAGTGCTCATGCGCTCACTCACGCCTGTTCCTGGCACCGTTGGTTCCACCAATGTTTGCGTAATGGGATTTCTGAGCGCTTGCCAATTTCCCACTGAGTTTAAATGAAGTCACGCTTTTCTTCAAAAGCAGCAGTATCATGAGCCATGCCGCTTTTACTCAGGGCTGTGTGCCACTTTACTAGCAGATGATGCAAAATGGGAACATCACGCCAAAAACCTGCCAGATATATGTCAGTGTGATGACTGGACTGGATGCAAAGCCTCCTAGCATGCAGGCATTTCAGTCAGCAGCGGATGAAAGCTGGATTATTGGTTGGAGTCACTGTGGATCTCTGTGCTCATAAATGTAAATGAGGTGCATGCTCATGGTTGGAGCTCAGATTAGTCACTTGTGGCTTTCTGGGAAGATCATAAAAAACACATCCCAAAATGGAATTGATTGACTCCCTTTAGACTATGGCTGATCTGTTTTGATTTTACTTCTATTCCTTTTGTTGCATTTTTCCCTTCAATGATGAATCTGTGAAGAAAGAGAAGTTAATTCTTTTCAGATTAACATTGGGACTACCCACCTGCTGCTGATTCTCTCAGTCTGGAGAAGGGTTTGGAGAAAGAAAAGAAATAATTCAGATTCTTCTGATTAAATTAAATCACAAACGTGTTTTTTTATTATTATTATTTTAGACGAGCTTTTATTCTGATCAAAAACATTGATTTTGAATTGATCTATGAAGAGAATTATCTGAAGGGTTTGAGAACGCTTCCATTATTGAAGGAAAGCAACAATTTTACGGACAGGTTTGATGTCAGACAAGAGTTTCACAGACTGGCCTGTGCGAGGCTGAAGTTGAAGTCCGATTTTTTTTTTCCTTTTTTAAGCTTCCAGTGTCCCTTAACTTTTGAGGGTAAAGTTCATCTTCATCCTCTGTAAAATATTGTATATTATAAAGTAATACCTATAACTATCCAGTCCATCTAGGCTGTGGACCACTGATTTAGTGTTTGTTTTTTTTGTGTGTGACAGCATTGAAACATCTTAGAAAGCATTACATGTTTGCCTTTCCCATCACTGTTCTTCTGTGTTATTCTCTTTACTTTTACTTTCATTTTCTTTATCTTAACTCCAAAAGGAATGATTGGGAATTCATAACAAACCTTCTTGTGAATCTGCACTTGTTTGTGTTTTAACTAACCAAAACCAGAAATGAGCATCAAGAATAGGTTTGATGCCGGTATTGATATTGGTATCTTTATGCCATACTTAAAGTACAAATGCACACCTCAGATTTTTACACTTCGTCAAATATCCAGTACGACTCAGACAGCTGACTGTCAGTAGTTACACCATCATCATTCAGCCATCTCCATCTTTTAAAAAACTGTTGGTTAAACCTTAATTTCCTTCTGCACAAGACTTCCTCTGCCTGTTTGTTTCTTCCATTTGTTGTGCACAAAAAGAGACATACAGTGTTGATGCATTTCCAGTGTGATCATGTTAGGAGTGAGCTCCAAATTTAACCACAGTTCATTTCACCAAATTGATGTCAAGCGGCATGAGGCATGAAAGTGACAGAGGAACAGTCATTATAGCACACGTGATCATTAATAAGAACTCTGTTTATTTCTGAAAGTCTCCCCACCCCACCACCAAAACCATCCTACTCTTTAATTTTGTTTTTGTTGGTACATTTTCAGAGATGTGCTGATGTTTTTAAACTGCAGGTCACAGAATGACCTTTCCAGCAGTTTGATCAATACTAAAAAGGCTTGTTGTTTGAGTTCTGACAGTGTGTGTGTGAGTATGAGAGGGGAGAGGGTGAAGCTGCTTCTCTGTGCTCCCGTGGACAGCAGACAGAGGAGCGCAGGTACCAGGCTGCTGCATCACCACGGCAGCAGCACAGCACTCAGCAGAGCACACACATCGCCTGTAGGCTGCAAGGCCCCTGACAAGATGAGTTAAGGGGGTCCACGGCTGCCGGGTCACTGCCAACATATGTCAGTGGATCCAGCACATTACGTTCTAGATCTCCAGAGAAGAGCATACCAAGTAAATGACATCATGGGACAGAACTTTAAAAATATATTTAATTTATTTTAAATGTGTAATTTAAAAAAAAAACAGGCACCTTACAAATAAGTCAAAAATTCCAACTACTTTGTCAGATGTTCTTTAAATAAGAAAAAAAATCTGTCAACATTTTAGTAAGAATTCTTATTTTTTTAAAAATCTAAAATAGATGAAATACTAAAACATGTTTTCCTCAAAACAAAATGATTTTCCTGTTAAGAGATTTTTCTGATTTGACTATTTTTTTCTTGCAACACAAAAAAATAAGAAATTTTTTCTAGAAACAAGGGTAATTTTACTTTCTTAAGATAACATTTTTGCAGTTTAGTTTTACTTTAAGATGATTATGAGCTTTAAAAAGAATACTTGGACTGTTGTAGCACTTATAATACGATATAATTGGGGAGAAGTTTTCAAAAATACCTACTTAAAAACAGGGTTGGGGTAACGGATTACAAAGTAACAAATTACTGTACTTAATTACTTTTGTTAGTAACATAGCAAATTACAGTTCAAATTTCGGTAATTAATTACACTTACTGGACTATAGAAACCCTCGGTACTTCGTTACTTAGGTTTTGCAGGCTCTGACATTTTCTCTTACATGAAACAAAAAGACTAATTTAAAACAACTTGCAGAACTGTGAACAAAAGCTAGATGTAGAGAGAGAGAGATAGAGACTGATGTATTGGATGCAACTTATTATAATGGAATTCATAAAGTCAGCCAGAATGAACATGGAGGCATTTAATAGTTCTTTGTGTTTTCAAAAAACTGGCTAGTTGTAGATTAGATAGAGATTAATATAGACATAAATATAGATGTAACTGTATTTTAATTTAATAAATTATCTTAAAAGAGCAGGACATCACAGCTAATTTTAAGAAATCTTATCAACGTCTACCTGTTCCATAGGCAGATTTCTTTCACTCATAAAAAGGGAAACATCCTGTGTTCTATATTTTTAACATGTTTTGAAAATGACATTTTTTACAGTGTGGCTTCTGAGCTGGTCAGATGTGGTTAAATGTAGCTCTGCTGAGGACCCGATGCTGTGTTCAAATACATGGCATGCAGGGATCAAACACCAACCAAAATAGGTGCCCACTGCCCCACAGGTACACATTTTTCTACTTGAATCCATAACATGGTATTTTTTTGTGCTCCATGTTCATTTAAAGCCTGTAACCGGAGAATGAGACTCATAGCATGTTTCATACTTTCATATAATACTGAGGATATGGATCTATGGATGTCCTCAAATGTGATGGTATGCTGCACTAAGCTCACAGTCTGTAAGGAGTGAACACACCAATCAGAAAATGATCCAAACCTGACCCCCACCTACCATACACCCACTAAAAACACAAACGTAGACAGAGCGACATGATCACAGAGCAGCACTTTAGCTAAAGTTCAAAGACTGCATTTTATTAATGTTGCAGGGCAGAGGCTAAAATGACCCCCTCTCTTTAGCAACTGTACTTTGAAGCCTCCTGTTGTGTTGACCCGCCGCCTGGGAGACACACATGAAAGGGCATCACAACTTTGAAGTCATCACAAGCACTGACTGCCCGGCCGGCAGTCTTACGGCGGGGGCTTTCAAATCAGACATGCAGATTAAAAAAGGAAAACCAAATTCTGCCGTGACTGCTTCCCTGAAGAGGGTATTGTTCTCAGATCACGCTTCACATGTGGAAGTGTTTGTATGTCTAAAAAAAGCAACAAAAAAACAAAGCACAGTTTCACTCTTATAATTTTAAACTAGAAAACTGTAAAATGGTAAATGGCGTATACTTATAGCAGTTTTTTTGCCTTCCTTTAAAGCCCAAAGTGCTTTTCAGTCACAGTCACATTCACCCGTACACACACATTCACACTGTTGTCTTAAACTGGCACCAACCTGGTGCAATATCTTGGCCAAGGACACTTTGATACATGAAGGGTGGGAGACAAACCTCTGATCTTTCGATCAGAGGTCGGCCGCCCTACCTCTGCACTACGACCACCGCCAATGTTGTGAAGCTCAGTTGGGTTAGGCCTGTTGCTAATTTTCCCCCCTTTACCTGAAAACATGCCGCATAGTGTAAGCTGCAGTCTATGGAACAAACACCATGACTCACAACTCACACTATAACTGTCACTTTGGACGCAGAGGTCTGATACATGAAACCTCAGACTCCAGTGTTGTATGCTCTAACCTCATTAGACCATTTTATGGGTTATATTAACACAATAGTTCATTCTGCTTAATGGGGTTCTGTCAAATGTGAAATAAATAAATCTAACAAGAGCTTGGGTCTTTAGAGGTTACAGGGCATGCAGATGACCAGCACTAAACGTTAAGGTTGTAGACCACTGGCAAACCGCAGTGCGCCCCCTCCCTGTCCGTGCATGTAGCCTGACTGTTATTATTATTCCATGCACAGCAATGGTACGTCCCATTTTCACAATGTCCCTGAAGGTGGCTGTACAAGAAGATGCAGCCACGTCTTTCTACAACCCTCCACAAGCCCGGACAACAACAAAAACCAGCAGCACCTACACAAGTGTATGTGACTAAGGCTTTGGAGAAGCACCAGGCCGTCATAGATCTGTGGTGTTGAACATTAACGGCTTCCCTTCTCTTCCTGTTCTAACAAAGTCCATTCAGATCTGCTTTAACTCATCTGTACATAACAGTGTTTCTGTGAGTGAACTCACACAATGAGAGAAACGTGAAGGAAGCCTAGGTCATGTGATCGTATGTGAAGCCAGTTTTCCAGCTTTGTGGTCAGTGCATGGAAATTCTTTCATTTCAAAAGGACATGCTTGTTGTTTGGAAAACGATTCTAGAGTTTTCAGCAGATCATGGCTTCTCTGGAGTTTTAATTGTCATTTGCTTCCTTCCTTCAGTGAAGATCTAAAGTTTTTCCTGCAGTTTCTGCCTGTCAGTTTTTCAAACAGATAAGCTTACAGTCAACATGTTTACTGCTCAGCAAACGGACCATTTCACACATTACGCAACAGTTTTTATGAATCAGCAAGGATGAGGAAATTAGGAAATTAGGAGCCTGTAGATTTCAGCTTCTCCTCTTCCCTCACTCGACTTAGATGGCCCTCTTTCAGATGAGCATTTCAGCCCTAAAAAAACAGCCACATCTGCCATGATATAATATCCAAAGAGTTTAGATATAATGGTGCATGTGCAGTGAGTCCACCAGGCAGATTTCTGCGGAGCTTCAAAATGAAAATTATTTATTAAAATAAATAAAACATTTTATAATCCAAAACTTAAACCAGTAAATACATTTTCAAATCTTATAATAATGAAATATAAGAGCTGATTACTCTTACAGCAAGAAGAAAGTGGTTCAAATCCCAGCTGGTATCTTGTGAAGTTCGTGTGAAGTTTGCATGTTCTCCCTCTACAGGTGTGGATGTTCTCCTGCTTCCTCCCACAGTTCAATAACATGTTTCATAGGTTAAGTGCTGTCTGCAAATTGCTCTTATGACTCTGTGACAAACTGGTGACCTGATTAGGGTGCACTCCACCCTCAACAATAGCTGGATTGGAACCAGCAAACCTGTGACCCTAAAAGAGATTCAGTGGGTACTGAAGATGGATGTAAAATTACAGTGTATTATTAACTAGCAAATGTTTAAAAAAGCATCCAAAAATATCCCAAGATTAGATGACTACAAGTATATGTAGTAGACCTCTATATACAGAGATCTTTCAGAACACTTTGGTAGCAATCTAATAAAGTTGTAAGAGATGTCTTGTAGACATCAACAGGAGATGTATATTAGGTATCTAACAGGCATCCTGTGCTTGGTGGGTTGTAAATAATAGACATTCTGAAGTTCCATAGAATGTCTTTCTGGCCTTTTTCTACTTGAAGCTTCAAGAAAATACATTTCCATTCATATTTTAAAGAATTTGTGCTTAAAAGATAGGAACCGTAGGATTCCTTACTGCTTCCCAAGTTAAATGAGAACGTGTTTGTGGTACTTTTCAACCCCTCTCACTGGGTAAAAGTAAACTGCAGTGGTGATGTCCTGATTACAGAACCCTACGAGTTCCACTGGTTGTGTTTACTTGTGATTAGCACTTTTACAGTTTCTGTTTTCGGACCCAAAACCTGAGTCTCTGTGACGATGGGGCGTGAGGATGCTCCGCCCCCACCTTTTCTCCTCATGTCAAGCCCAAACTGGTTCTGTGTTTAGAAAGTAGCAGGCTCATTGTGGTATTGATTAAGCTTTTGGGGACCAGGACAGATTTATGCTCTTATTAGGGGCTACTAATGCCTGATCAGGACAGATTAAAGGTCTGCCTCTGCCTCCAGCTACACTATCATTTAGAGCCTGTCATTATGGTTGGATGTCTGTCTCCACATAATTAACCCAAGAATGAAGACAGGGAATTTCTCATTTTTAAATGAAATGAAATATTTCTGTATACATGGACTGTAAAATGATCCCCGGCATTACTGACACTTTGAGAGCAGTTTTTTTTCCTTCTTGTGAGTCTTTATTATATCTTCTGAAGACAAACGGTTCATTAGATCTCTGACCAGAAGATCAATAAATGCTCCTGGGCCTCCCATTGATTAAAAGCATTTTTAAGGTGATGTTTTTGTGAATTTTAAATGCCTCGAAGAGTCAAGGAAATGCAAAGCAGGACCTGGTTTGTTTGTGAATTTCTAAACAACTGAAGAAAGAACTTCTATCTGTCCAAACATTTTTAATCTTCCTTTAATCTTTAGACTGCACTTAACTGTGATCACAAATCCTCTCCTGCAAATGACCTTTTTGACAAACAAAGCTCAGCTGAGTAGCTTTGGGTCTGAGAACACCAGCTCACCAGATGAGACACAAATAAAGGTAATGTTTACATCGATGTGTCTCCTCCAGGCCACAATGAAAAAGATCTTTAAAAAGAAAACAATCACAGATCACAAATCAACTATGCATATGCAGAATTCTTACAGAAATCATATCTTCTCTGGTTGCCTAGTTACCAAAATGTCTCACACACTTACACAAATACAACATAATGGCTAATTTGTATCCAGCTGTGTCACCAATGAGAAGCCAAAACTCAAGAGCTCTTTGGTTTTCACGTCGGTTCCTTCAGCTGGAGGCACGTGTGTGATGCATTTCACTACAGCTTGATCAACACAAAATGTTTCTTCACCACAACAGCCTTTCTAACGTTCTGCAGAGAAATCCAAAAATGAGAATAACAGCAAGAAAATAGACATTTAAGAAGGTGTTTATCAAGCTGCATTGTCAGTTAAACTGATTCATTCGATTGCTTGACTCTGCAATCGCTGTTCCTGCATCTTAATTCATTTGTTGGGAAACAGTCTGTATTATCCTTCCTGCATCAGGAAGCAGTTCAGTGAAGCTTTTCACTGGTGATCTGATCATCTAGAAGGTTTGCCGTGTTTCCTGAGGGGCTCCAACACTGACTCTTAGAGAACATATCAAAAACTCTGGTGATGTTCCTCTGATTCACCGTAAGTGAGACTGCATAGAATGTGAACAGCATATTTAAATCTATAACTAACTTTGTTGAAATTCCAACTAAATGAAAGTGCTTCTTTTAACAGGTGGATGGTCCACAGCACAGACTGTTCAGTATATTTAGAACTGGACAGAGTAAGTGTGACATCATCCATAGAAAATGGTTTACTTACGGCTCAAACCACACAAAGCCTGTTTAGTTGCCAGTTTTTCATGATTTGGACGCTGACCTGTTGGCCCCAGAATTGTCAGTAAGCAGTGACAGGTCCAAGCTGGTCTGGGTCATTGTTTTTATGCCAACCACTTCTACCAGTCAGGAGAGAGCTTGATGGAAGTCCACATCCCTCCCACTAAAAAGCGGGCTGCACAAAATCTGTCAAATTTTTTGAATGTTCAACATTAGACCACATACTTTTACTGACGCATCTGATTGGTCAGTTTATAACAAGATTATACCACGTTCAGGGGTTAATTCTGATTGGCTGCAGGGTGTGGCTGAAAAAGTGATGATTCACAGTGATAGTGCACACCTAAAAAAAGAATTTCATCTCACTTATTCTGAATTTTCTAGATAATTGCGTTGGCCTAAATGCCAGTTGATACAAAGAGGTGACAGAAAAAAGGAAACTATTTGGACTGTAGTCTTTGTTTTTTTTTACTTTTGCTTCATCATCTGGACTGGACAATAACATATGGGAAGAGGTGAACTTTCCCTTTGAAATCATGCTTTGTTTCACTTATGACATTTAGAATAAATATTGCCTTTCCTTCCGCTGCTGTTAAAGTTAAGCTTAAAGTCCCATTATCTGTCATACACCTCAATGTGTGAAATTTGTTTTCCGCCTTTGACCCATCCTCTGTAGGAGCGGTGAGCTGTATACACAGCCGTACTTAGGAACCATTTGGTGGTTTTACAGACACACACACCCATCAAACTATGTAATGCCCATTCAAACTATGGAGTGTCAAGCGGTGAGGCATTGGATCCCATTTTCAAAGTCTTTGGTATGACTCCGTCTGTATTTCTTTCATAGGTGACCGTGGTACAAGTGAGATAATGCCCTTTGAGGTGTGCATTATCAGAAATTAATGCACAATGTGGAGAATTGTATCATTTTTATGAATTGACATTTGTTTTACTATTAGAATGATCAAGAACATGTTTTAAAAAGTTATCAGAGCTAGAATGGTTATTCTGACAAAACAATGACAGCTGTTTATTTCTCAGTAGAAGTCTACGGGATTTGACTTCTTAAAGCCAGCGGGTACTTCCTATTTGGAACGCCAGGAAGAGGGTTCCCTTTGTCCAGTTCTCATATACAGTCAAATGTCTACAGACAATAAGCAGTCATACCCTAATGATGTGTTCCTGTTTGTAAAAATTGATTTTTATCAGACAGACCTTCTGCCTGGGATCTGCCCAACAACAGAAGCAACCTTCAGCTAAGAACAAATCACTAAGGGCAAACTGTTTGACTTTTCTTCAGCAGATGACGGAAACATGAAACCAACTGTCCATCACTATCCTTGTTATGGCAGACAGTTGCTCAGGTGGAATAGCTTTGGACAGGTTTATTTATTTTATCATTCAGCTTTTAAATCCAAAAACCTGGACAGTATGCAGTTTTCAGCCTCTGCATCATGACCGCACAGATGCCAGGCCAGAGCCTTCCTCATCAAACTGGTTCAAAGCACTTCTGCATGTGACAGCCGTACGTTTACTCAACAAAGAAACTCTTCAGCCCGTCGCCACAGAGTGCTGTCAGTGAGCAGGCTGTCCTGGCAGTGCAGCGTACTACACAAACTGAAAAGACCAAAGGAGGCCGTCACATCATTTTTATCCAGAACAGACTCCAGTTACGTGTTGAGTAACGTCAGCACTGAAAGGCAGCAGCAGGGAGAGGGTGATTCCACTGAGCTGCCGTCTCACAAAGAAGAGAAACCACTCTTTCACTCACGACCGGCATCGACACCCGGCGGGCGAGGGACTCACCCTGTGAGGACGACCACGAAGTCCATTACATTCCAGCCGTTGCGGAGGTAGGAACCTTTGTGAAAAGCAAAGCCCAGGGCAATGATCTTAATGGCAGCCTCAAAACAGAATATTCCAATAAAGTAGGGCTCTGTGTCGTCCTGCAGAGAAACAGAGAGGTTCGGAGAGAGCATAAGACTCACAGAAGATCTTTTTTCTGAAAGGTAATTCATGAAGCATTATGTGAAAGGGACGAGGGTCTGTAGGAAAAAAACAGAAAAGATGAGGCTTCTTTTTAAATCAACATGAGCACAGAAAGAGAGCTGCCTTACAGCAAGCACAACTAAATCAAATGTTTACAACTAAGAAATTACATGTATACACACAATATTTATATTCATAAACTCTTAACTAGCAAGAGATCAGAGACTGAAAAAAAATCTTACAGAGGGAGACTTACAGGAAAGTAGAAGTTAAATTCAGAAGTTGCATTCAAAAATGTTGAGGTTGAAAATGACATTTGTTTTGAAAATATAACACATTTAAACACAAGAAACAGTAAATAAAAATAGAAAATTAAAAGTTAAGAAGTTAAACAGCTGAAATAGAAAAAAAAGCTATGCAACAGTAAAATCCCACCATTGACTGTATATGAGAACTGGACAGAGTGAGTGTGATGTCACCAATAGAACATGTTTTACTTCCAGCTCCAACAAAGTAAAGTCAATTCAGTTTCTTTTTTTTTTTTCTTTTTTTTACAATATGGATGCCAACACGTTGGAACCAGAAATTATCAGTAAGCAGTAATTGGTCCAAATCGGTATGAATCAAAGTTTCTAAGAGAACCACTCTATTCAATCAGGAGTGAGCTTGTTGGAAGACCACACCCTTACCACTCAGGAGAATCTGTCAAACGTTCATCATGAGACCACCTACTTTTGTTGAGGCATCTTACTGGTCAGTTTATTACTTAAATAACTTGTAATAAAGAAAAAAATATAATTACATAAAAGAAAGATTATCAAGAATTTGATCGATCTATCTATCTATCTATCTATCTATCTATATATATATAGATATATATATAGATATAGATATATCTATATCTATATAGATATAGATATATAACTATATAGATATATCTATATATCAGAGCAAGAATGGTTATTCTGACCAATAGAATTACTTAGTAACAGCTGTTTATTTCTCTATAGAAGTCCATTGACTTCTATGAGTCAACGGGGAAGGGTCACTCTATCCAGTTCTAATATACAAGTCAATGAATCCCTCTAAACAATTTAAAAATATAAAAAAAACTATGTGATTCATTCAGAGTTCAAAGGCAATTAAGGATGAAGAGTTCTTAAAAGTGGCTTAAACACAGGGGGAGATGAGGTCAGACTGATCAGAGGAAGCAGCCCAGCCTATAGTTCTGAATATAAAACAGAAAGTTTTTCATTTATTTCAGGGACACTATAGCGGGTCTGGTCACCAAACCTGATGGACCGCGGAGGAGAAATTCAGAGAGCTGAGATGCAGCATGGTCATTTAAACACTTTAAAATAAATAAAAGAAGCTCTAAATGGGTCCTAAATGCATGAGAGGATAAAACAAATGCTTATCTTTACAAGTGCCAATTAATAAATATGCTTTTGCTCAAGCTGAAGTGGAGAAAGAGAAGACCCACTCTGAGGAAAAAGGTGTTTTGACAATGTAGCATTTTTCTGATGGAGGATATGTATAACAAAAACAAAGCTTAAATTACATTTCTGAGTATTTCTTTATTCAAATCGTTGTGACTCAATGTCTTGTTCATTTTAGGTAATTTAAGAATATTACTCTTCTACCAAAATTTTCAACATTTACCCCATCCAAAGACTATGTATCTGAAGACATTCCTGTATGCTGAGAAGAAAATAGAAAAAAAACACAACGGGAATTTTTCAGAAATTAAGGTCAAACAGAAAAGTTCACTGCACCTACCACAAATGCAGCCTGAAGCTGTAGAAAGAACAATAATGTATGGGGAGAGAGCAAACCTGGACCTTTCTCTCCTGCTCCCAGCTCATGCACACCTAACAGTACATGCACCACATAAACAACTCCACAAAAGCAGGACGACAGGCCGAGCGCTGTAAAAACTCTGACCTTTCGCTCAGCGCTGCAAGCATACATGATATGTTATTCAGGAGGAGCCAGGGAGAGTATGCACGCTGAAACAGACAACTGTCGATGGTGCAAAGAAGCAGGCCGGCCTAAAGGTAAGACAAACCTAACAAGCTTTCAGTGGGAAAAACAGGAACCTGCAAGTTTATCTTCCAACACCAAATCTGGAAAACTGGAATGGCAAAGACCTGCACAGAGGGTGAAGAGTCCTGTTCACCAATAGCAGCCTCTCACTCCATTGGCTTCACCAATAATAGCTGATCCCTTCTAATTAGAAGACATCATGCTGCATTAGGGCTCGCCGGAAGAGGCCTGTTCTTTCTTTGTAACCGTACTAATCACCGGTTCTTCTTTTCCCGCTTAAATAGCCTACCCTGCTGGAATTACATCCTAGCAGCTGAAATAAGTAAAAACCGCAGCAAGTGTGTGGGCGTGGGGGCTTTTTGCAATATCACACTGTTGCCTAAACACAACTCCAGAGCCAACACCCTCAAAACATAAGAAAAATGTCTCTCAAGCATGAAGACATGCCTCTGTGCAGCAAACACTCTTTTTTTTGCTTTTTTTTTTTTGCTGTTAACATGTTGGTGAGCTTCAGCTGCAGCTGGGGGAGCAGGGCTCGCTGCAATCTGGCTGCACAGATCCATCACTTGAAAGGAAGGAAAGCTGTGAACTCACCAGGCGCTCTGACATTGGCGTCTTGTCACTTGCTGGTAAATGTTGCTCCAAAGCCAGGACGATGCAGTTGGCGATGATTGTAGCCAGAATCATGTACTCAAAAGGAGTGTAAGGGTTAAGGAGAAGCTGCACAAATATGCACACATTTCATTTAACAGAACAGATTTCAATTTACAGGCTTTAAATTTATGAAGAAAATGATGAAAATCTGGGCTGTAAAGCAGAAATGTCTGACCCCAGACCTCAAGTGTTAGAGTCAGACATTCATCAAACCACAACTCTGACCCTTCGGTCCACTACAGCATGACGCCTTCGTAATCCTCTGGATGAAGCTTCATCCTCATCATTCCAGGTGGAAGAAACCATGTTTAATGGTTAAACCATTCTGGTCAGCTCTGACTGTAGTCCAACAACTGAAAAGGAACCAGGTTGCTCATGAGCACTAGCACTCACATCCATAAAGATGTGAGGGTTTAGCACATCAGGAATTACTGTAAAACGCCCGACTGTGTAGACTGGATTTTGTGGAGATTTTTTTTCTCTTTCTGTTGAGCAAGAAGGTTATCAGGAAGTTCAGTTTAGCTCAGAGAGGCCCAGATGTCACGATAACCACCTCATTTGATTCGAGATAATCTTGTTGTGATTGTTCCACAGAGTCTCTGTATTTGCAGCCTTTGCTTTCTATTTTACTTTCTCTGAGTTGATAATTTGTATTTTTTTCAACACACCAAGCTGATGGTTTTGTGTGGTTTTGGTGATGAACCGTCCCTTCCTGACTCAAACATCGGAGTCTGGTTCTGTGGAGCCACGGTTCTTGATGTGCTGAAGCGTGGGCGCGTTCAGCACCATGGACAGAGACAACGAGGCGGAGCACGGGGGCAAGCGAACGCTCCCATAGCACGTCCAGAAGTATGAATATCTGTTCCAGAGACTGGGGAGGGGTCTGTTTTTACGCACGCAGATTTCTACAGAAATGATGCGTTTGAACAACAATTGCTTGAACAACTCCCGACTCGCTGACAAAAGAACTTGTCCGCACGTGAGCAGTGCCTCTGAGCTTCCGGAGGCGCGCGTGTCACGCAAAGCTCAGATAAGAATAAGCGACAGGTGCGGTCAGCGTTGCGCGCAGAGGAATAAAGGGCGTGAATGTTTGGATCAGGGGGCAGAACCAACATCTGCAAATAAACTTAACAAACAGACTTATGGGTGGGGGGTTGGTAGCGTGCGCTCCTCTACCACTGCTGCACCTGTTCAGGAAGGATATGGCCACTCTGTGATCCGCTTGGCGTACTTCCTGATGAGGTTGTCCTCGCGGAAGATGAAGAGGGAGCGGTTGACGGTGAAACAGTTCTGCTTGACGGGATTCGGGTTGTAAATAGCCATGGTCCGGGCTCTCTGGGCCATTGACTGCTTGTACATCCTCTGGCCGCCCGGAGCGCCGCCGCCCCGAGCGCCCCCTCTCCCGGCGCCCGGGCCCCCTCTCCCTCCGCCGCCCGCGCCTCCTCCATACCGGCTGGGAAGATCATCTGCGAAGCGAGCCATTCTGGAAACGCACAGATCCAAGAGGGAAAATCCGAGAGGGTGTCAGTGGGAACGGAGGGGAGACGCATCACAACTGGCGCGCTTCATCCAAACCTCTGCTGGTGTCAGCTGGAAGGATGATGAACGAGGTGGCCTCACTGGAAAGCGCGCTCCCTCCATCCTGTCCAGCTGTTCATCTCCTAAAGTTCAGATGAGACACACCAGGCTCCTCATCCACCTCCGAGAGGAGGGAAAACCTGATCACCAGCCGGTCCCCGCGCCGGATCCTGACAGCATCCTGTCAGCATCCAAACCCCAGTTGAAGAGCTCCGACTCAGTTCATCAGCCGACAGCCAAACAACGACGTATCGAACCCCGGGTCTACTGTCTCCCAGCAGATCCAGCCGGAGCATCTGCCCCGTGGTACCTGTTTGGTCGCTCGCTGCGTGGGGTCTGACGAGACAAGTGCTCCGTGGAACAGGGAAGGGGGCACGTGACCAAAATGAGCCAATCGGTGAATGGAGCGCGCACACACTCGCGCAGCGTGTGAATCCCTGATGGAGCCGAGAGGAGCCCTGAGGTCACATCATTGTTTCAGAGCCCCAGTGATGGGAAACACGCACCGTATGATCATGTAGAGACTCAAGAGCTTTCAAAGCCCGCAGAATCACGCAGAAGAATTCATCACTGAAGCGCCCACCTCAATCTGACCCTCTGCTGATGTTCAGGTGTGTCCATCAGACCGGATTTATTCAGCTTTATGAAGCTGTATTTCCGCTTCATATTTAGCATAATGTAAATTATGCGAGTCTGTTTTCCCATAATCCTAAAATAAGGAAAACTGTTTATTCCGACATCAGGTGAGACTGAGCCCCCAAAAATAACACTTCAGCCTTCCAACCTGATTAAATATTCATGCAGTAATAAAGTCTTATGACAAGTTGGAATCATAGACTCCACATTGATGACCTCCAAATCCGGAGTTTTCATTTTTACATAAAATGTTCACATTTTGGCTGCAGTGGGGCCTGTTTTCCCACAGAATCAAAACAATTACTGTTATTACCATTAAATGACTACAACTAAAAGAAAACATTAACTTTAACTAAACCCCTAAGTTTATTTCAATTCGAGACATACCGCACAAAAATATTTACTTTTTATCAACAAAGTAGCACTTTTGAGTCACTTGATTAGATGAGTGTCTGAAAAAGGTTCCTTTCCTTTCTGCAATGTTTTGTTAGGTTTAAAAGAGGATATTTGTGGTTAAGAAGCAGCTACGTGGTTTACATTTATTCAATTTTGCTGTTTTCTGCACATCAAACTTGTTGCTACGTTAAAAATTGCAGACTGTGGAGTTAAATTATATTTAACTTTTATTTTAAATTTAGGAAATACAAGATATTTTGCAGTAGCCTATTTTTGGTGGGATTTCATACATTTTAAACAATGACCCCAAAGGTAATTTCAAGCTGTTTCTCACAACTTTAGTAACTTTTTACACCACAAAGTCAGCATTTGGAAAACGACATTTTAAAAGAGAAATAATATGAAGTATTACCACTCGAGTCTAAATGTTTCTTACACAGATTAGAACCTGTAAAGGTGTGCAGAGGGATTCTGGGCTCTGCAAGTGAGACTGAAAAGACCTCTAGTGGTTTTCTCTTTGTACTGCATTAGAATGGAAGTTTTTGTTTTTTGTTTTTTAAACAAAAACTACTACAGCTGTTTTTGGCCTGTTAATATCATTAATATTGCTGCTGATAGTTTCCTTGTTCCTGTGTAGAGCTGAGAGGTGTGCTGCGCGGACATGTGGTCAGAAGAGGAAGATGAAGCAGTGCCTCACCTGTCATCATCAGAAGTATGCTAATAATAAAATTAATGTGTCCACTAATCTGTGCTATAGATGCAATTTATGTGTGATTCTAACCAATTTAATAAATGTATTGCCCATATAATGTAGTTCTGCACTCTGTATACACTTACAGTATAATATTGACTTGTCAATTAAGAATGGAACATTAGCTTACTTTGAATTATGGGTAAGAAAAAATTATTTAGAGATAAAAAACAACCAGTAGTTGGTTAATATATTGGGCTCATATATTTGCAAATCAATCTCACAGACACAAACCTCACTGCATGTCACTGGTGTGTTGCTGGTGGGCATGTTAAACTCCGTTAAACAGGCCAGAACTCTATACTTTTTAAATCTCATCTCAGAAAATGAAACCATCAAAAATGTATTATTTAAAAAAAATTATATTTTAATAGATAAAGATTTCAACAATTCCTCCATACCATCATCTAACGCTGCATGTGAGGACTTTGCAGATCACTTCATGGGTAAATCAATGCTATAAGATCTAATATTTAATTTGTGTCATACTCTGGTTTTAACAGATCAGCAGCATTGTTTTTTCCTGAGGAAACACTGGGGAGTTTTGTCATGGTTGATGCAGAGATGCTTGGTCAAGTTTTATCCCAAGTAAACACCACAACCTATATTTTAGATCCCATTCACACTTCACTTTTTAAAACATTTTATGGATTCTTTGAGTCACAGCTTTTAAACATAGTGAACTGCTCTCTTCAGATGGGTGTCTTCCCTTCTGCCTGTAAAACAGCTGTGGTGAGGCCCCTTCTGAAGAAGAGTCATTTAGATCCATATACTGTGGAGAACTGCAGACCTGTATCCAACTTATTGTTTTTAAGTAAAATTACAGAGAAAAGTGTCGCTACTCAACTACTGAGTTATTAAATAATAAAAACATTTTAGAAAATATTCATCTGGTTTTAGGATGAACTACAGTACAGAGACGGCTCTTTTAAAGATTGTTAATGATCTTAGAATTCATTTCCACTCACAGACACTAAACTCTTAGTGCAGCTTTTGATCCGGTAGATCACCAGATTTTAAGGGACAGACTTAGGAGTCTAGTGGGCCTCTCTGGAAATGTTCTTAAATGGTTTTAATCTTATTTCACAGATCGACACTTTTATGTAAGTATGGATGCATGCTTTTGAAGAATCCATGAAGTAAGTTGTGGGGTTTCCCAAGGGTTGATTTTAGACAAAAAGTTATGGATGACTTCTTCTAGCTCAACCAGGACAAAACTGAAGTTTGAATCATGGGTCCTGAAGACAAGAGAGAGATGATTTTACCACAGCCTCAGAATTTTAAACCTTCTCACTGTGTGAGAAATGTGGCCGTATTTTTTGACTCTGAGCTGAATTTTATCCCTCATATTAAAAATGTCTTCAAGACAGGATTTTATCATCTTAAAAACATCGCCAGAGTTCACCCATTCCTCTCTCTTGCCAGCACAGAGGTGCTGATGCAGGCTTTTATTTTTAGTCGTTAAGATTGTTGTAATGCCCTGCTCTCTGGTTAACCTAAAAAATCTTGTGTTAGTTTACAATTATTACAGAACTCAGCGGCACGAGTTCTGACGAGGACCAGGGGACGGGAACACATTACACCCATTTTAAAATTGCTGCATTGGCTTCCTGTGCGTTTCAGGATTGATTTTAAAGTTCTTTTAATGGTCTATAATGTTTTAATGGTCTTGGGCCTTCTTATTTATGTGCTTTTAAAGTATAAACCCTCCGAGACCCTTCTGGTGCTGGAGACGGTTCTAATGTGAGGACCAAAACCTATGGTGACGCTTCGTTCTCCCACTACGGTCCTCGCCTCTGGAACATCCTGTTGGAGAACCTCAGGGCTGCAGAGACCATGAAAGTTTTTTAAAAGAGGCTCAAGACCCACGTTTTTAGCATGGCTTTTAGATCATCTTAAATGCTTATTTATGAAGTTTTAATGTATATTACTCTCTGTTTCTAATTTTTTGGTGCATTTAATGTTTTTTTTTTTCATTTAAATTTTTACATACAAATTATGCACTACATTTTAATATCTTCCTTTTAAGGTTTTATGACACAGTGTTTCAGCTGGGGGATCCTTTGTGCCAGGGGTTGCCGGTTCTGTCTGAGGTCATTGCCACAGTTGTTGCCCTTTGGGGTCTGACTTTTGCAGCCTCACGGCCGTGGAGTTGGCCCGGTTGCTGTCCCGGTCTGGGTGTTCCTGCCTCACAGCAGAGCCAAGTCTCAAGTTTCTTTTAGAATTTATTTCTTATAAGTATTCATTGCTTGTGTGTGTTAATGAAGGGGGGTGGATAAAGGGTGGATTGGGTTTCTATCTTTTAATTGATTTATTAATTTATTGTCAGTATTTGATTTTAATTGTGAAGAGCTTCAAGTTGCACAAGTATGAGAAGCACTTTTTTTTTTTTTAAATAAAGTTTGATTGGAAGTCTAACCTGTGGCACAGTGGGTTGCTGTTCAAAGCCTCATGCGTCCACACAGCCTGCTGGATGCCGCCTCCAAGTCCCGCCCCCTCCAGGCGCAGAACCGTATCAAACTTGTGTGTGGGGTCGTCTTTGGCGGGCCCCCATGAGGGCTCTCTGGACTTCACATCACAGATGTCTGTCTCCTCTGGAGCTGCCTGAGCACATGCCGGCCGTGTTGTTGGCCTCTTGTTAGGTGACAGACTCCAGGTGTCCTCGTACTCCGCCCCCATTGTGAGCATCCTCCATGAACCGAAGGTGGCAGCGCGGACCGCTGGGGGCGGGGGTAAAAGACATGGATGTGGAAAGGTTTTCAGTTTCAGATCAAAATATGATCACAGATAAAAACACATTGTTCTTTAACCTGAACAAGCCTGATGCTGCTCAGGTCTGAATGAAATCAAAGGCCCTTATGTGGAATTTTAAGAAAAGCCAGGTCAAAAGGTCAAATTGTAATATTATGTTGTAGGAGTTTCATTTGGTGGTTCCTTTCTGTGGCAGATGGTTGAGATGAACTTAATGTGTGACTTTGGTCCAGGAAGTTTATAGACTGAAATTTGCTTTAGAATACATTAATGCCTTCAAACTTTGATAAAAGGGTTTTTGCTTCTTTAACTGAAACGTTGAGTCACTACTTTAAAAGTTGGACCTGGTCTGCAAAGCACAGCTGCAGCAGGTCTCTAGAACTGATTCAGTTCAGGGATTCAAAAGCACACACAGCTGTAGAAGAGGAAATGAGGATTTGGTCCCCCAGTAACCATTAAGAGTTCTAGTTCAAACAGATCAGTTAGCCTCTTTCCTAATCATCCTGTCACTTGAAGTGAAGACACCTGTTTGAACGAATCACCTGTAGAAAAGACATCTGTCCACAGAATCAGTCAGACTCCAAACTCTCCAACATTGGAAAAACTAAAGAGCTTTCAGTGGATTTAAGGGAGAAGATTGTAGACCTACACAAGACCGGAATGGACTACAAAACCATCAGCAAGAAGCTGGAGGTTAAGGTGACAATTGTTGGTGCAATTGTACCAAAATACAAGAATGTGACCATCAATCCACCTATAAGTCTGGAGCTCCAAACCAGATCTGACCTGATGGGGTTTCCATGATCAAGAGAACAGGGACAAAATCAGCAATAAAAAAAAAAAAAAAAAAAAACCAGCAGGAGTTAGTTGATGATTTTAAAGCAGCTGGAACCACAAGAAAACCATTGGGAATACTTTAACATCTTTTAGTGCTGGTAAAGTCCCCCTGCTCAAGAAGACACATGTTCAGGCCCACCTGTAGTTTTTAATAAACACCGTCATGATTCAGAAAAAGCATCTCTAACCCTGTTCCTCATGAGCCACTACCTTGCTTTTTTGTAGCTACAGCGGTTCAGTAATTTCTGATTAGTTGGACTGAAAGAGCCCAGTTTCTGATTGACTGAACACACCTGATCCAGGTGACCAGTAATTATGAAGCAGGGTTAACTGCAAAACAAGCATGGCAGTAGCTCACGGGGAACAAGGTTGGTGATCCCTGACTTAGTGAGTGATTGGGAGAAGATGCTATGGTCAGATCAGACCAAAACTGAGCTCTTTGAAATCAACTTAACCCATGGTGTTTGGAGGAAGAGAAATACTCCTTTTGACCTCAAGGCCAACATCCCCAATATAAGACATACAGGTGGAAACATTATCCTTTGGGGTGTTTTTCTTCACAGGGCTGCTTCACCATGTGGATGGGAGGATTGGCAGCGTCAAATCCTGAGTGAGAACCTCCTTCCCTTCACCAGGAGGCTTAAAATGGGTCATGGATGGGTCTTCCAACAAGATAATGACCCAAAACATCCAAACAAGACAACCAAAGAATGGCTGAAGAAGAAGCAGATCAAGGTCATAAAGAGGTCCAGACAGTCTCTGGACCTCAATCCTATAGAAAACATATAGACAGAGCTGAAGCTCAGAGTTGCTAAGCAACAGCTGCCAAATCTGAATGATTTAAAAATCATTTGTAAAGAAGAGTGGAGCAAAATTCCTCCTGATTTGTGCAGAAACCTGATCATCAAGAAATGTCTGACCTCTGTGCTGCTGATAAGAGTTTTGCTAAAGTCTAAGTATTTCTGGCAAGAGTGTTCAAATATGTATTTCCCTCAATGAGATGCAAATCAATGTTAATAAATTCCTTAAAGTGGATTTCTAGATTAGTTTTTTTTCTATCTCTCACTGTTCAAATGAACCTACCATTAGGATGACTGTCAATTTATTTATAAGTGAAAAAAACCACAAAATCAGCAAAGGATATTTCCTCCTCTGTTTAGTGGATATGTTAACTTTGCCAAATTCCTGCAAAATGTCAATAATATGACTTTGGGGGCGAGGCGAGGGGGTGTAATAATGAACTTCAGAGAAATAAAGCATTTCTTCATGTTATTTCACTTCTTAGATCAGATACAGGCCACACGCAGCTTTTTGAAAAAAAGAATACTCCTAAGAAACCTTTTTTTTTGTATCGTAGTTTCACTTTTATTTGAGTAGATTTGATTTGAAGAAGCAATGCTCTTATTCAGCTACTTACTCAGGAATTGTGAAAACATGCAGGCCTTTAAAAGAAATTGCAAAGTGAAAGTACAACTAGCTGGATTTGTTTCAGCTCACCCACTGAAGCCAAAAAACTCATGTGAGACATTAAAAAAGTCATTTATGAAATAAAACCTTTAACTTTCTGGTTGAAGGCAGGCAGACACATGGGCGTGCAGAAAACAGAGAAAAAGTCAGTCAGCCTCACATCTGTGTGGATGTTGGTCCAGGATTTCCATTTTTTCACTTGCTTTTGCTTTTCGACAGGAGACATGAGGCTATCTAAATTGGACCTGCTGTCATCAAAGCTGCAGGAATGATCAGAGAGAAAAGGAGCTGAGAGCACATTACTGTGCATGCACCATTTTCTTCCATAAAAACTCACCCTGAGCGTTGAGCTGGAAAGCTCTCAGAGCACGGCTCGTACTTTGCTGCCATTTTGTTCAAATGAAACAACAACGTGAAAAAGAATCCATCAGAATTACCGTACACCACTGTGGATCTTCTCTCTGCCCATCTGGAGCTGTGGGGAACTCTCTTCATGCCTGCAGTCCCTCTGAGTTGTGTGGGGTCAGGCCTCCACACTGTCCTTGTGCATCTGCTGATGGGGGCCGTGCTGTGCTGTGCTGGGGCACCAAAGACACTTTTTTCCCACCTTCGAATGCGGAAAGCCTGCTTCCTGTCCTGCCAAGTTAAAGAGCCTGTTATCAGATCAGCATTGTTGATACTCACAGAAACATTTCTCTGATTCGTTTACAGACTCTGTTTTCTGGTAATCAGGAAGGGAGCAATCATGAGTTCGTTTATGAACCCTGAAAGGCGCACACATGAAACAAACACTCACTTCCTGATGTTTTTCTCCTCCCTGCTGCTCCAGCAGACGCCATTTCCAGTTCAAATCCACAACGGGTTCTTTCTGGGAGCAGAGCATAGGAGCCTGCTTCTGCCAGAACAGAAGGGTTTAAGGACCTGTTCTGCTGTAACCTGAGAGGTTTTTGTCTCCTCAGAGGCTTCAAGCTTTGTACTTTACATGAACGTTAAGACCTGCTGTCATTCGAGCTGTAATCAAACTGTTTTGGCGTGAAGTTGAAGAACTTTGGTTTTTTTTTGTCTCTCGTTTTAGGGGTCAGCACAGTTAATCATCTGCATCCTCCTTCTCTACATCCATCAACCTCCTTGGTCTTCCTCTTCTTTCTTGGCATCTCCAACCTCCTCATCCTTTCACCAACATCATTACTGCTCCTTGTCTCAATGTATCCAAACCATCTCCATCTGTTTCCCTGCATTCATCTCCAAAACATCTATCATGATCTGTTCCTCTGATGGATTCATTGCTGGTCCTCTCTATCCTGGTTTGAACCCTCCGAGGACTCTGCATCACACATGGTCATGATAATTTCTGAATGATCTAGAGAAGTACCAGAAATTTTAGCAGGTAAACTCTATCTTTGGATATGACCCAGAAGAACTGTGGTGTTCAGTGGACCCACAGTTGTTTTTGAGAAAGCTCTGATGCTATGGGGGCAGAGGGTAGGGTTTTGGTCTGCTGTTTCTGCAGGGAGCTGTGCAGTGTCGCAGTGGTTAGCACTGCTACCCGTGTTTCACTTCACAGCCGTAAAGCCCCAGTTCAAATCTCAGCAGGGACCCCTCTGTGTGGAGCTTGTATGTTCTCCCTGTGTGTTCATGGGTTTTCTCCTCCCACATGTTTAATAGTTTAACATTACTCTACATTGTCCCTAGGTTGTGTGGCCCTGACCTGTCCAGGATGTACCCCACCTTTGATCTAATAGTAACCACGTTAGGCTCTGACAGTCTCATGACCCCGAAAGGGATAAGGCAGATAAAGAAAATGGATGGATGTTTCAGCACGACCACAGCTGCAGCTTTACAACAGCATGGAAGAGTCTGAACTGACCAGCTGCAGTCCAGATCTTTCACCTACAGAGAACACCTGGAGCTTCATTTAAGAACAAATACAGAAATCTGGCAAAAATGGAAACAAATCTCAACCCAAAAACTCTGAACCTACATGTCCAGACATTTTAGACCCAAGGAGATGCTGTATTATGGTAACCATGATCCTGCAGCTGCATCACATTTGAATTGAGATCTATCACTGAATGAACATTTTCTGAAACATTCATTGGTGTTCCTGGGTGAATAAATCCGTCTCTTGAGATTTTTAAGTATTTTTCTTTTCGTTTTGTTCAAATTCAAGACATTCTCCCAAATTTGCCTGGAATGTAATTTGAAAAAAAAAATGTTAAGACAAACTCAGATGATAGTTGTGTTTTCAAACTGTTTTTGTGGCCTCTTTGTTGCATCAGTAATGTTAGGTTGGGGGAGTGAGGCACTGTAAGACAAAAAAAAATCTCAGGAAGGGGAAGTGGGGGCAGACTTGCCAACAGCCACCAACAATATTGAGCACAACTCAGGTGAATTTCTAATGAACTCCTGCTGCTCTGCAGAAACTATGTCCTTGAAAACAACACAGTTTTTTTTTGCTAAAAATGACAATCATAATTAAAAGACCTCTGAATTATTTTACAATGGATTAAAAGATGCTCTGAGCAGGACTTTAAAACATGAGGTGGAAATGTTAGGGACTGGAACGTTCTCCACTTTGGTGGCAGTCCACCAAACACCTGAAGTGACGCCTTTATGAGCTGTTCATGCATCAGTGTGCCTGCATGTCACATGCTTATGTGGGTCTCCATCAAGCATCGGGAACAGTCCAAAGATGCCCCAGAGGGTTTAGGATCCTCCCAGTTAAAGTGTGATTTGTACTCCAAAGTACAAACTTTTGGGCGTTAGGACTTGGCAGCAGTCCTCTTCCTGTCACCCCAAGTTTTGCAGATCGAATCCTGCTGCTGTCTTTGGGTCTGCAGTCCAATAGGACAAAAGCATTGAGCACAGCTGCTCTGAAAAGCCTCAGAGTTGAAGCTCAAAGATTCCTCCATCGTTCCTCCTCTGGTGACCCAGAGGTGGGTCAGAACGCATCCTCGGCGTGCATGTGAAGATTCGTAGCAAAATAGAAGATCAATAAACTTGCATCATGCAGGAAATCAATGTGAATCAAAATAGATGCATTAGTAATAAATTTATTGAAAAAGATACAACCAATCAGATGGATGGTTCACTGTCCAGAAATAATGTAACAGAACATCATGGAAGTGCATTTCTAACCTCTCCTCCTGTCTTCCACCTGCAATCTCTGTTTCCTACAAACAGTTAAAACGACAGTTTAGCTTCTGTCTGCAAAATCATGATGAAAAATTAAAACCCGATCAGGATAACTACAATTAGAAAACTGGAGATAAAATTAAACATAAAAAAAACATAAAAACGTTCTCTTATTTTACAAACTATGTTCACTTGGACAATAAAAATGAAAACAAAAGTAAAAACCTTTGTCAGCACCATGTTCTTGTTGATGTTTTAGAAAGTTTCATCCTTTAGTTCTTCCTGCACTGCCCTAAATTTATGACACATGTCAACCCCCCCCACCCCAAAGGGTTTCATTAAAAAACGTTTAGCCAATTAGTGCAACCTACCAACACCTCACTTCAGAAAAAAGGTCTGTGAGGAAAAAAAAACTGTTTTTCTCAAAATTCTTTTTTTTTTTTTTTTTCAGTCGACCCTTTGCTAAACTTCTTTGCCGTTTTCAACCCATCAACCCTGATCGCCCACAAGTCTTTTCAATCACAACAAAGAAGATGAGAAGAGACCAAAATGGCAACATATTCAATAGTGATCAGCTGATCTTGCTGGAATGGTTCGTGGTAAAAGACGGCGAATGTTTGAGTGCGAACACCCGGCTCCGGAAACACCTCAAAACTCCTGGATCGCAGCAAAGTCAGCTCATTTTCTTAACGTAAGAAGACAAAAACACAGGTGTCCTGCTAGCACAGGTGAGTATGAAATGTACAGACGGTTTCTGTGCATGATGCGACTTTCTCCTGTTTGTCATCAGCTTGGACTTCTTCCAGGATTTGATTGTGCATCTGAGTCTGTGTGAAAGTGTCTCCGTCCTCATGAAGGTCGGTGGTCCAACGTATCAAGTTCACATAAGGTCAGGAGCCCCCGTCTGTCACATGTGGCCAAATGTAGTGTGTGTGGGGGGTTGGTTTTAGGAGGGGCTGTTGGAAGAGCTGGTGTCAGGCGAGGCACTGGGCTGCTGCTGGTCCTCTGGGGTGCTGTCCGCCTGCAGGGACGCCATGGCTGAAGATGAGAACTTACACTTGGTGGAGCCGCATTCACAGCTGAACAGCTTCCTTTTGACCTCCCAGAAGTGATCGCCATAGTTAAATCTGAAGGGGGAGGATACAGATAAGGTCAGTGCTGACAAACAAACACCTTTAGATGCTGGGTGGGGTTCCAATCCCCTGAGGTTCATTTACTTTCTTAGCCCCTTTAATACTGGAGCTGGTGCCGAAGACAAATAACACATGCGCGTATCGTTGGACATACCGTATCGTCTCAACCATTAATCATAAACCGCTGCATAAAAGCACAAATACCCACATAACTATGTATGTAAAATTTTCTGCTGGTCATAGAGTGCAAACAAAAGTACCTATGTTGTATTTTCCTTGAGCAGCATTCTGTGAGTTAATTTTCATATTGTCTGCTATTTTTTTTTTTTGTAATTCTGTGAGTACAGCAGCCATTATTTTTATTTTAATTATGTAGCATTCTACCCCTCAAATAACTGAGGTCAAGTCAAATGAAGCATTAATATCGGAACACTAGCATGCAATCCAGGCTAGGGCCAATTATTAGGAATTAAAAAATAAATCCAAAATTTAAAAAAAAATCTAAACCCCTTCATCAACTCAACTTTTTTTACTTTGTGTACAGTGGAAAACTGATAGGTTGGTCCTCCCTCCACACCAGACAACTTCATCACTGGCTTCTTCTCATTCGCAAAACTCTACTGAGGAAGACGTTGCAACACTTCTTCAGCCTCCTGTATCATTCTCACAACAACTACCAAATGAGGTCCAACAATCTCATTACACTTTCGATTCCCAAAAACTACACAGACTTCAGTCAAAACTCCTTTCATTTTGCTGCAGCAAATGGCTGGAACTCTCTCTGAAACTCCCTTAAACTCACCGTTCTCCCATCACACCTTTTATTGAACCAGAAAGTGCAGCAGTCCCTATTTGACTGCTGTACTTGTTGACCCCTCCCTCCTGGCTTGTTGTCGGTATGGGGTGTTTTAATGTCGCCGTCACTTTTGTTTGATTCTGTGTGTTAGTCTTAGATTATTGTGTTATGTTTTTTTTTTTGTCTATTTTTGTTTTCCTTTGGTTTTGCTTCTGCTGGTCCCTCTTGCCAGGTCATCATTGGAAATGAGAACTTCACTGATACTCCTGGTAAAATAAAGGTTTTACATTTTGTATTTATTCAGCAAAAAACCTCTTCTCGGTGGGACGTTAGAATAAAAGCTAATTTTCTATGTGAAAATATTTTAATTAAATAAAATTTATTATTAAATGTAACAAATTAATAAATAATTTAAGTATGTTAATTTAAATTAAACATACAAAACAAAAATTATTTTTGGCAGTGTTCCCGGTCCATAGTCAACACTGAAACTATAACAAAAAACATTCACCAGAACCTGAGCTGAAGACATGGAAACATTCAAGAACTCACATTTGAAACCTTCTGGCAATAAAATCCCTGACCAATCATCACCATAGTAACAGCAGAGATTTACAGTCTTCTCGTGATGCATTCAATGACGATCGTAAATGACAAAACCATACTAACGAGTCTTTACTCTGCTAACCACAGCTGTCACCACAACTGTAACACACATCCTATGCCATTCAGTCTGACTGATGACTTATTCATTTACTGGTTTGCTACTGAACAAATATTTCTTTTGGAATACTTTTACCAAATATAATATATATAATTAAACTGTACAAGATGGAGTCCATCGTATAGAAAAACAAATATTCCACAATAAAATGCTTTATCTTTAATTTATTGCACCTTTGGTTTGTGGAGTTAATCCACATAATGACTGCTAATTTCCTGCTCTAAAGACATCTACATATAATTTTCTAAATATGTTTGCAACTGTTTTGTTGTCTTTCATCCTTTTAGCAACTAATAGTGACTGCAAAGTCACCATGGTGGTGACACTGAAGTGTTTGAACAAACAAATAAAGGACAAAGACATGAAACAACAATGACACAGCCTTTTCCTGAACATCCTCAAACCTAAATCTAAATGTGTATGACAACCAGATTTAACAGGACATTTCACAACACAGCAGAAAAAGATAACAGAAAAATCATACAAACTCACCCGAGCTCTTCCCCTGCCTTGATGTTTTCACTGGCAAAGAAGGCAACGTGTGGGAAACGGAGGTCCTGGTGTGTGGTGAACACTCGACAAGCAAACAAGTTGGGCTCACACATGTGGTTCAAAAAGCGGCTGATGTTGCCATAGAAACGGGCATCGATGCAGTACAGGTCTTGAGGCTGACAAGAAAAGAAGAGCTAAGAACACACATTTCTAAGCTTGTTTCTAGCTTATATTTCAGTTTAATATTTTACCTTATCATCCAGACTGAACAAATAAGCATCAATCTGCCTCATGTCTGCCTCTGCTTCAGAGATGATCTCACCCACATACCTGGAAAAAACAGATTGCTGCTTTTTACTGCTAGCTGCTTTCACTTTCATTTAATTATGAAAACATTTATCAGACCCTTTTTTCAGCTATGTGGAAGCATATTTTTTTTTAAAGTTTGATTAAAAGATTTGCTTCAAACAAAAAAGATACCCTCTCTTAATATTTAAAACTTTCTGAATTAAATGTGAAATTTGTGACAAATCTCTTAAAAAGCATAATGTCATTAATATTCGGAAAATAACATTTTTTGAATTTTATCCAGAAAGAAAGAGAATAATATTCTTCTTAATGAGAAAAAAAATAATTTTCTAGACGATAAGCAATAATAAAAATGTTTTGAATAAATATTTGGAAAAGGAGAATTGTTTAGGTTACACTCTAAAAGGTGGTAAAATTAAATAAAAGCAACAACAACAAAAAAACACTTAAACCAGTTATAGATTACATCTCTGAATAATATTCAAAAAAATTGAATTCTATTGATCTTTACAAAAATGGAATTTTCTAGGCAATATAAACAAAAAAGGAAAAACAACAATATCTCTGCTTCTATTTCTATAATTTTAGATAATAAACATTCATTTATATATATATAGAGATAATTGTTCTGAAAGAAGCATTTTAAGCATTTGGTTAAAAATAATTTATAGATTCTATTTTTAATCTAAAAAGTAAGTGGGTAAGATAAAGGTCATGGTAGATAATAATGTCTGAATAATATTTTAAAAGAAAATGATTTTCTGTATTATACTTAGAAAAAATCTGGATACTTTTTTCAAACCCTATTTTTTGGTCAAGGTCTTTTAAAAGATTTAGGGACAATTGTTTTTTTTTTTGCTTGTTTTTTTGGACAGGATCAGCAATTTAATTAAGTAAACTAAGAGGAAATATGGTGAAAACTCTTGCATTTTCTCTGTTAAAAATGTTAAAATATGCTGGAATGTTCCCAATAGCATCTGTTTGCTTCACGTATCTTATTCTGAAAACCAGATTCCAAGTTCCTCTAATAAGTTTATATTTATTATTTCTTTCTCTTTTATCTTAATGTAACTTAGATTATCTTTTGTTTTAATATTTGACTAAATTCATTTCTGCTTGACCATATGAGTTAATGTGTGAATTTTCTCCATTTATCTTTTGTTATTTTAAGTTCGCTTGAAAAGATTTGAAACTGTTATTTGTTGAGGTTGACCTGCATCTAGACCACTGCATTCTGGAAAATAAATGTGAAAGCAACTATTGATCCATAGTAAAACCCCATCTCATTATGACCTTTATCTGCAAACTTAATTTAAGTACAAACAAAATATTTAAAAAGCTTGATTACAGTTGGAAAGTATGAAGACTAAACCCTTTTTCTTGTTTTCTTGGTTATAAATCCAAAAAATAATCAGAATTAACAGAGTATGAGAGCAGAGCCATTACACAATCTGATAAGAAACCCTTAAAGGCCGATTATCACGAAAAAACGATTAGCAAACAAAGGAAGATCTAGAAAAAAAAGAACACTGGTGTAGTGATTAACTTACTCGCAGACAAAGGTCCCCTTTGGTATGTCCTGCAGAGCCCGGACACCCCAACCCTTTTTTCTTGTCCTGAAAAGCTGAAGTCTGGTTCTGGAAAAGCCAGAGATTCTGTAAGCAACACTCTTTAAACAGGACACACACAAGCAGACTCCTCCTAAAGCCTTTGGATTTACAAGTGTGATGAGTTTTCGCTACTCTGCTTCTAACAGTGGAGTTTGTTTTAGTATGAAAAAGATACAAACTGAATCTGGAAACAAACAGACTGAGCACCAGAAAAAGTATGCTAATGTGCAGAGAATAAATAATCTTTGTTAAATTACTAATTATTAATTCATTTAAACACCTCAGTCCTTTTTGGACTACGCGGTTCTTGCAGGTCTTCCAACAGGAGCATGCATGGTTGCACTCAAATATGAGGGGGGGCTCCTCCCGGCAGAACTCGGGCAGCAGGCAGCCGTGCTGTGCAGGAAAATGACACACGTATGAAGAAATGCATGAAGACTCACTAAAAGAGTCCCAGCTGATGCATGTCCTTACCTTGTCATACCAGCAGCGCAGACTCAGCTGTCCGCACATGCAGATGCTTGAAGAACAGTCCTCCTTACAAACACAGTACTGGGGGGGCGCAGACAGAAAGACATGTCACCTTCTCTGCTTTCTACTTCACTATGTCCCACAAAAACGGTAACTCACTTGTAGGTGTGTAATGTTGCGATCAATGTTCAAAGGAGAAGTGACGCAGTTTTCAGAGATGTACTTGTAGTCTTCTGGATGGGGCTCATTGTCAACAGAATTGACACATGGAATGGGAACTCTTTCCTGTCCTAAAGAAATGTCTCTGTGAAAACAAACACCCTGATGAGAACCTGCTTTCAGAGACACTCAAATCTGATTTTTATTTCATATATCCATATAATCCAGATATCTTATTTAAGGGGAAATAAAAATTGGGAAAAGGCATTTGTAATGATCTTTGATAAATGTGAAGATTGCTTATTTTTCAGTCAAAAAAAGATTCTTAAAAAACTTGACTTCATATGCCTTTTTTTAAAAAATGTAAATAACGTTTGTGTTTCCTTCTGTCAGACAAAGCCCAGTAAGTTTCAATGTTATATAGAAAATGTACGCACCCCAAAAGGATCGGATAAACATGTTGTATTGATAAGAAATAACTGTAACCTGTGAAGGAGCTTCTGTTCCGCCTGGTTGAGTCTGGCGTTCCTGGCATCTCTGTCTCTCCTGCCGGCCTGCAGAGCAGCCCAGGCCTTGGAGCTGTGGCTGCAGCAGTCTGGAGGAGTTTCTCCCTCACGGTTCTTCAGAAACACGTCTGCACCTCGTGACAAGAAAAGTCTAGGGAGAAGAAGACAGAATTTAACTGAAGACAAGCTAAACATTGTATGCTCTAGGATTAGTCCTGGTTAAAAGTGAAGTCAAGGAAGAAAAATGAAATGTTTAAGTGTTGGACTCACGTGACACAGTCCAGACGGTTCTCCCGTGCAGCGATGTGCAAAGGAGAGTCTCCGTGGATGTTCACTGCATGCAGATTGCTGCTGGCATCCAGCAGCAGCTCAGCGATGTCTACACTGCCAGAAAATGCTGCCCAGTGAAGACAAATGTTCTCTTCCTGGAGAGAAACACAACCATGTTGTTTACTATGAAATCGCAATGAGTGAATTTCTTATTCCATTATGTTTTATTCAGCTGTGTTAGTTCTAAAGGCTGATTTCCACTGGTCTGTCTGCGGTGTGTCTCTGCTGTGTTGACAAGAAAAAATAGAATGTTTATTAATCAATCGTAATGTTTACATTGGCTCCGTCATGTTACATACATTTTGTGGTAAAAAGCAGAATAAAACGAGAAATAGATGCAGATTTCAAAGTAAAAACTTGTCTTTTATTTTTTTGATAAAAATTTATAAAATTCTATTATTTTATGTTAATGTTTGTTGAAAAGTTTACAAAAAACAAAAGAAAAAAGAAATGTTAAGGATCAGGACTGCAAATGTTTTCTTCTGCGTCGTTTGACAGCAGTTTACTCTCCATTATACGAGGATATAGCGCCACTTACTGACATTTTATTAACTCTGTTAACACAGACAAATTATTAATGGAAAACGCGGCTGCAGCAGCCCGTGACATCACCTCAGAGTAAAATGTCCTCACTTCTCCTGTTTTCCCCATCACTGACATTTGAAAAATAAAAACAATCAAACAGAGAGAATGACTCTGAGCCGTGTGGCTGTCATTCCATCATGCATCATTGAAACTTTCATCATCTGTAATGAAAACAATTAATGATTCTACAGTGTTGCATTAAGGTGACGTTCTATTATTTTTTAGAATTGTAATTCAGCCGAGGGTAGCTCTCTGTTGGTTAGGAAAACATACATTTGTGTGACCACAGAGGTATCCATTGTTTAAACAGCTTGGAACAACCATTGCAATGGTGACCATGTTTGGGCCTGCATGGACCGATCAGGTAGCTGTTACAGATCGGGTAGCGACAGTGCCCGTGTGATAACACACGTCAACACCGCGGATGACACCAGCGTCCATTTACACCATGGACGACGAAAGTTCAATTTTGGAAGTACAAAAACATAACATAATCAATAATGAGACAAAGCATGCGTTTTACGAGAACTCAGCAAGGAAGGAGAGGACATGGGGCCTGATTGACAACGTTTTGGATTAACTGCTCAAACACGGGGGTGGCAGGACAAACCACTCCTCCAGGAGCTAGGGGGAGAGGGGGGACGGACAGGGATGCAACAGAGGCAATGTGAACAAACTGATGGTTATGAGACGGACTCCCCACGCAAAGCAACCAAGACGCACCGCAGACAAACTAGTGTAAATGCGAGATAACAATCCTGTGTGTGGAACTAAAGCAGCTAACATGCTTGGTGAGGTTACACTTGTTTCCTGTTGTGTACAGACAATAAGAAGCAGAGTGAAGAGAGCTGTGAGCTGACCTTATCCCTGATGCTGATATCAGCTCCTTTGGACAGCAGCAGCTTCACCTGATCCGCGTGTTTGTACTCGGTGGCCCAGATTATTGCCGTCCAGCCTCCATCATCCTGAGGGCAAAAAAAAGAAAAATCTGATGAGGAAAATTAATCGGAAATATACCAGCTTTGAGAATCCATCCGTAAAACTGATCCATACTAGTAACATACATGAAAAGATTTGGCTCCACCACACATTATATATAACCGAAAATATTTCACTAACCGCCTTGTTATGCATCTTATTTAAAAACTGACATTTTAATAATTAAACTAATATTTTAATGCTCTGTGAATCACCTCCTCCTGGTGCTGGAGGGTTTTGAGAGCACCGTAACAGTGCTGCTGGGGTTGGAAGCTGACGCACAGTCTTCTCTAACAGTAAACTGAAAATACGGCTCATTTATTTACTGGAATATAAGTTTTTGTGTGCCAAAGGGTGAAAGCGCTGACAGAAAACACCTTTACTTTTTTTCCTGGGGTTTGGACTGAACTTAGATTAATTGTCTTCTCATTGAGGTGCATGAGAAGATCTTTAGATCTTCAGAGATTTATCTTTACCTGCACGTCAGGCAAAGCAGCAGCTTGAGCTCATTTCATTAGTCCTGGTCAGAGACAGTTCCATGTCCATTGTACAAAGAAACAACTGCAGGCATGCAGAAGCATCAAACCATCAGGTTGATTTGGTGAACACCTTTCATTGTCAGGGGTGACATCATTTCCCAAACACTAGGCAGCAATTTTAAGAAATGCCAGCACAGAAAAAGCTTCCTCTGGAGGGGGTAGCTGTGTACATTTTATAAGACAGAGTGAGCTTCCTTTGTTATTAGGAGGAGGGCTCAGAAGGAAGTCAATTCTCCTACTCAGAAAACCCTTCTGGACCAAACTAAAACTCACTAAATAAAAAATACATCAATTTGTACAGCTGGGAGTATTTTTGTGAAACATCTGGAGAACAGTTAGGGAGGTCAAGATAATTTTGGTCTGGATGTACTGATAAAATAGAGGAAACCTAACTGCTCAAGGTTTTCATTAGGGCTGTCTCAGGAAATCAGGATCACATGGTTTCAGACTAGGTCAAAATCATATTGTCTCCCGATTGGGATCTTGTTTGTTTGTATGTATGTATGTTTATATATAAAATTATTATTATTATACATAATATATAATTATATTTTTATGTATTATTATATATAATTATTTTTTTGATCAGCGCTGTGTATTTCAAGCTTGTTATTTCAAATAAATGTCCAACAAGAAGTCTGCACATCATGCAAAGATCACATTTTACAGTCGTAAAGCGCAGTGGGATACGACAGTAGTTTGAGCAGGAGGCACACAAAAACTGCTATGTAGTTAGCAAGATATTCACAGACTCTTACTTCTGGGTTCAATAACTCTTAATAAGCTTTAAAAACGGACAGCAGTGTCTCTTGCATTTTGCCTTAACACAAACAACAACCTACAAAAATTTGGGAAAGAAAATATCAGGTTTTTGATTCTTTTTAATGAGACAGCGCTCTCTGTACTGCTGGCAGAGAGACGCTGCAGAGTGCAGGCTCTGGGAAAAGGTGGTTTTGAAAAAATAAAATAACTAAATAAGTCCATAATCAAAGCCTTTTCGTTCTAAAGGAACTAACATTACAGTTTCCAAATATTCTCACATGTATAATTATCTTCTTTTCTGTAGTTTAAAGTTCACCATATTTTCTAGTTTGTAGTCTATTTCTACTTGATTGTTCAAGATTTTTCACATAAGTGCTTTGTTTAAGTGTTAAAAGATGAAAGAGGGTGAATAAAGTAAAAAGAGACCAACCTGAATCTGTTTATAACATTTTTTTTCTTCATTTTTTTTATGTTTTATAAAAGTATCAGATCGGGACTCAATATTGGTATCAAAATCCAATGACTGAATCAGATTAGGTACAAAAAATTCTGTTCGGGACATCCCTACTTTCTTGCTGTCTCTCTTACTGCCATGGTAAAAGAAACAGTTTGATCACATCAACATGAGAGTGGTTCTTCCTCAGACGGTTTTGTTCTTCAGTTTTCAATAATGTCACATGTAAATTAAAAAAAAAAACAAAGTGGACTTGTGCTGACCTGACAGTTGATGTTGATCAGGCCAGTGGACAGAAGGTGCTGAACTATCTTGTAGTGACCTGATTTTGCAGCTAGGTGGAGACATGTGAACCCTTCAACATCCTAGAAACACAAACAGGATAAAAAATTAGTAGATTTTAGGTTTAATTATAAATAAATTGTGTCAAAAATAAAAATAAAAAAATTAAAGTTTTTTAGAGCCACAGAGACATCCTACAGCAATCAGATTTCTTTATAAATTCTACTTCAAAACATTCAAAACATAAAACTTTATTCTTTTGTTAGGTAATTTAACAAACACAGGTGTGAAAAATGTTCTGTCAAAGTCCAAAGACCAAAAATATATCAAATTACTATACTTTATGAGTACATTTAACAGCATAAATAGAAAGTGGCAGAAAAACACCTAAAATAACATAAATTTTCTAAATAATCTTCATGATTTTAGACTTTTTAAGACATTTTTCTTGCAGATTGCACTGAGTTGTCCTGCTGCAGAATTGATTCTTTTACTGTGCATTTAAGAAATTTTCTTCTTTCTTTACGCCGTGAACTTCTGTTGCTAACATCGATCACAAACCTGTTGCCAGTTTACCTTATGGTTGGCACTGGCTCCGGCTCTCAGCAGGTACAGCACAACATCCATGTTGTTGTTTTCACAGGCGTCCATTAGAGGAGTCCGCTGGTCTTCATCACACATGTCCAAGTTTGCTCCAGACTGGAGTTTAAACACAGAAGAGCTTATATAAACATGTACTAATGAAGATCCTAACCATCCTGGAGCTCCAGGTTTAGACCTGAGATCGTACCTGAACCAGCATGTGGCAGATGTCTTTGTGACCCCCCTCAGCAGCTGCGTGCAGAGGTGTGCGCTTGTTTTGAGAATCCATTTTAAAATTTGGGTCAATACCATCCACTGCACAACAAATAGAATTTAACTCAAGTTTAAACTACTGGGATAAATTGATAGCATCAATGGGTATAAAAAGAAGAAGGGTTCATACCCAACATCAGGACCACCTTCTTCAACTCTCCCTGTTTGGCAGAGAGATATAGTTGTTTGGGATGAAACCGCAGCTTCTTAGGCCTAAAAAAAGCATTCATTCAGATAAAGAAATGTACAAAGAAATGAAGATTATGTCATATTACAATCAATTTGTTTATCGTCAGCAGAACTATGTACTTCTCTGTATCCAGAGCAACCAGAACGCTCTCTAGAGTTTCCCGTGGTGCTCCCTGAAGGAGTGAAGGAGGTGAAGCTGTTGATCCACTGTCGCTCTGCAGAGATGTGCTCCTGGACGAACCAGGAACAGCAGAGCTGTTGAGTCCATGAGCAGAAGGAAGGGAAATAGAACTGTCAGCCTTCCCTCCAGTTTCAGCACCAACTGCCAAGCTCACGGAGCTGGAAACGTGAGGAGTGAGGACACTTGTATGAAAACTAAAATTAAAATGAGGCCCTTCATCTGCAGCAGTCGGTCTTTTACCTGCCGGTGGTGGTGTCTGCTCTGCCCTCAGGAGCGCTGAGCGGGGCTGATCCAAGCATGGTGGCTGAGGGCACAGTAGAGGTGGTGTCCGCCTTGGCGATTGTGACCTCCTTCGCCTTGCTAACCTCTTCTCCACAGTGTGGACAGAAGCTTTGACCCTTCAGTACCGAGGCGCACGCTCGATGAAAACGGTGGGAGATGCTGACGTCTGGCTGGCACTCCATAAAGGTTCCCTGATGAAGGGAACACAGGCAGAGCAAGCTAAAGGTTGACATCATAACTATCCACTGTGCCTAGAAAAGTCATCTCTGTACAATGTGTAAAAGCTTGCAGTTTTCCTGACACTTTATGGATTATGGATCCTGTTTCGTCTTGGAAAAATAAATGATGCATCTTGGGACAAAGAACACAAAATATTCAATCTTAAAGGACCTATATCATGCTTTTCTTAAGCCTTTCAGAGTAAACTATTTCTATATATATGATCATATGTTACCTATGGCACAGTAAAGAACTTTTTTTTTTTTTTATGAAACGAGTTATTTTCACAAGCTCTTTTCCTACCCGGAAGTAAGACGCCTCTTTCTCTGAGGCACTGCCTTTCACTCCTTGTGGGTGCCGTACATTTCACGACGTCATCCTAGAACCGACTTTGGCAGTGTGTCTACGTTTATCTCACGAAAACAAACATCATCCAAACTTGTGCAAAGATGGATGCACATATTTTGCATTTAAATCTACCTTGCCAATCACTGCTAGCTCCACTGAAAAAATTGGTGATTTTGCACTATATAGGCCCTTTAATGAAAAACGAATGTAGGAGTGAGTGAAAAATTGTAAATCTCTTTATGATGACTGAGACTAGGTTTAATATACCGGTACAGACATTTAATGTTACTTTTTCTGGCTTTCATACAGTGGAGAAAATAAGAAATTTGATTTCTTGCTGATTTTGTAGGTATTTGCCCACTTAAATCTTGCCGCAAAGATCACATTTCTTGTAGATGATGATCACATTTCTTCACATATAAGGAGGAATTTTGCTCCACTCTTCTTTGTAAATGATTTCTAAATCTTTCAGATTTGGTGGCTGTTGCTTAGCAACTCTGAGCTTCAGCTCTCTCCATAGGTTTTCTATAGGATTAAGGTCCAGAGACTGTCTGGACCATTCCATGACCTTGACCTGCTTCTTCTTCAGCCATTCCTTGGTTGTCCTGGTTGGATGTTTTGGGTCATTATCCCATTGGAAGACCCATCCATGACCCATTTTAAGCCTCCTAGTAGAAGGAAGGAGGTTCTCACTCAGGATTGCACGGTACACGGCTCCGCCCATCATCCTATCAATACGGCAAAGCAGCCCTGTGAAGCCCTGTGAAGAAAAACAGCTCCAAAGCATAATGTTTCCACCTCCATGCTTGACAGTGGGGATGGTGTTCTTGGGGTCATAGGCAGCATTTCTCTTCCCCCAAACACAACAGTTTGAGTTGATGCCAAAGAGATCCATGTTGGTCTGATCACAGCACCTTCTCCCAATCTGCACGTGTCTTCTAAGCTAACCCTGCTTCATAATTACTGGTCACCTGGTGTGTTCAGTCAATCAGAAACTGGGCTCTTTCAATCCAACTAATCAGCAATTACTGAACCCCTGTAGCTACAAAAAAGCAAGGTAGTGGCTCATGAGGAACAGGGTTAGAGATGCTTTTCTGAATCATGACGGTGTTTATTGAAAAACTACAGGTGGGCCTGAACATGTGTCTTCTTAAACAGGGGGACTTTACCACTTTGGGCTGCACTGTGGCGCAGTGGTTAGCGCTCTTGCCTCACAGCAAGAAGGTTCCGGGTTCAAGTCCTGTCCGGGGGACTTGAAACAGAACAGCACCACCAATGGGGGACCTTTCTGTGTGGAGTTTGCATGTTCTCCCTGTGCATACATGGGTTTTCTCCGGGTACTCCGGCTTCCTCCAACCGTCCAAAAACATGCTTCATAGGTTAATTGGTCACTCTAAATTGTCCCTAGGTGTGGATGTGAGTGTGCATGGGTGTGTGATTGTGGCCCCTGCGACAGACTGGCGACCAGTCCAGGGGTTTCCCCTGCCTTCGCCCATGAGTAGCCAGGTCAGGCTCTGGCAGCCCCGTGACCCCGAAAGGGATAAAGCGGTTTAGAAAATGAATGAACTTTACCAGCACTAAACAATGTTAAAGTATTCTCAATGGTTTTCTTGGTGACTGTGGTTCCAGCTGCTTTAAAATCATCAACTGTTCTCTTGATCATGGAAACCCCATCAGGTCAGATCTGGTTTGGAGCTCCAGACTTATAGGTGGATTGATGGTCACATTCTTGTATTTTGGTACAATTGCACCAACAATTGTCACCTTAACCTCCAGCTTCTTGCTGATGGTTTTGTAGTCCATTCCGGTCTTGTGCAGGTCTACAATCTTCTCCCTTAAATCCACTGAAAGCTCTTTAGTTTTTCGAATGTTGGAGAGTTTGGAGTCTGACTGATTCTGTGGACAGATGTCTTTTCTACAGGTGATTCGTTCAAACAGGTGTATTCAGATCAGGTGACAGGTTGATTAGGAGAGGCTAACTGATCTGTTTGAACTAGAACTCTTAATGGTTACTGGGGGATCAAATACTCTTTCCAGAATAAAATCAAAGAAATGTATATTAATTCTTTAAAGTGGATTTCTTGATTTCTCCGTGATTTTCTATCTCTCACTGTTCAAATGAACCTACCAATTTTAAGTGGGCAAACCTACAAAATCAGAAAAGGATCAAATACCTATTTCCTCCACCGTAGTTCATAGGTTAACAGCGACTGAATGAGAGATCATGAATAATCAGGATCTTACAAGTGCAAGAAAAATAAAAAATAGATGACAAAAGTGTTTTGTTAACATGAAACGTAGTGAGAAAACACAAGACTTGAACCTGCAGCATAGAGCCAGACAGAGTACTCACTGCTCTGCAGAAGAAGCCACAGCCTGGACAGCACTGGTGCTTCACCATGCCATTGCGATGGTCCTCACAGAGAACCAGCAGCTGAACAGAGTTGGAGGGTCGCATCATTTCGTGCTTCATTACAGCGCTTTGACAGCGGGTTAGCTGGCCGTCTACGCTCTCCGTGGCCATGCACTTTCTGTCAGCAAGGATGAGAATCTCTCGACTCTTTGGGGTCTCCATACGGCAGCTGCAGAGCGGAAGCTCATGCGCCTCCTCCACCACTGGAGCTGATGTGTTTAAAACAAACAAAATCACAGAAAGCAATCAAAATACTCTAAAGATTATTTTTTTGTCTAAATATTGCCAAATTTCAAAACTATTTAACAATCAAACCAACTGATAGAACCATTTTTGCATTTGGAACAGTTATCTGAAGCTTGTTCATCTTCAGACAACTTCCACAGCTCACCTTTGCTTTGAAACGTTCTGTTCATATTGAAGGGCTCGGGGGGGGCGATGTGTGTATACTCTTTGTCACAGAGCGGACGAGTGGGGTGGGACACTGGAGGCTGAGCCCCCACCTCCAGGCCATCTGAATTAAACAGGAAACAAGAAGAAAATTAAAAAAGTGAATTGGAAGAAAAATCAGAAAAGGAAAACAAAAGAAGCGCAGGAGCGGGAATGAGTTTTAAGATTTCCAATGCCACTCTTAATGGGGCACCTTATACTGATAGATGTGACACAGACGGAAACGCATGATTCAAATTAAGATAATAAATATCTGCTGTTCTTTAAACCCACTAAAATGAAAAACTGAGCTGTGTTCATGTAGGCATTGCTTTCTAAACACTGAACTGCTTAAAGCAACATTCACAATCTGATGTTTGAGCAGTTCTAACAGCATGAAATAGTGTAGAAGACTGTCTTTTTTAATTATACAGTGCATTCCAAATTATTCGGCAAATAGTATTTAAATGTCAAAAAGATAAAATTCTTCGTTTCTCATTTAAACTCGTGGATAATATTGTGTCTTGCGGCTCTTTGGATCGCTGACATCAATCTCAGACACGTAGTTTTCCAGGTGAGTTCAATTAAATTAAAAACTACTAAAGAAAGATAGTCCACATTATTAGGCAGACCAACATTTTCAAGCAATATGAGAAAGAAAAAAGATTTCTGCTGCTGAAAAGCATGAAATAGTTGAATGTCTTGGACAAGGTATGAAAGCCTTGGAAATTTCACAAAAAAGTAAGCGTGATCATCTTACTATATTAAGAGATTTGTGGCTGATTCAGAGCACACACGGGTTAGTGCAGATAAAGACAGGATAAGGAAGGTTGCTGCCAGACAAACACTTCGGATTAAGAGAGCAGCTGCTAAAATACCATTACAAAGCAGCAAACACATATTAGAAGCTGCTGGTGTCTCTGGAGTTCCACAATCATCAAGGTGTAGGATCCTCCAGAGGAGTAAGCCTTCTATTCAGACAGTTCACATCCAAGCAACAGCTCTGGGAGGCTATTCTGACATCCTTCCAAGAAATTCAAGCAGAAACTCTCCAAAAACTCACAAGTTCAATGGATGCAAGAATTGTGAAGCAACTACAAAATAAGGGGTCCTAAGTTCAAATGTAACTTGAACTAGAATAGCTTTAGATTTCAGTAAACAAGAACTCCTAATGCAAATGATCATTTTCAGTTCTTTAGAGTTGATCAAATGTTGTTGTTGTGCAAGATGTGGAACAGTGCATTTGAAGGTTTTAGTTGGAAAAAAAATACTGTTATCTTTAGGAGGTTTGTTCAATAACATTTAATCTGTACTCTAATTGTTAGTGATTTGAAAATGATGCTGACTGTCATTTGCATTGAGTATTTAGAAAAATAAAAATATAATTTGCATAATAATTTGGAACACACTGTAGTTATATTTTCAGACTTTTAGACAGTTTTTCTTAACAAAATGCAGATAGAGACTTTTTTTCCTTTTATTCATGAAGAAAGCTAGAAATATTTTAAATAATCTGTTAAACCAATCTTTCTCTTTTGAAGACTTCTTTTTGCTTTATCTGATGTAATTTAATCAAACGAAAGGTAAAAAAGAATGTATTTTTTAGAATTTTCAGATTCAAATGCATTTGAATAAAAATCTTTTAAAAAAAACTTCTAGGTTTAAAGCCCTCCCTCCTCAAAAATAACTAGGGGAGATTTACCAAAAATACAACCATATTTGTGTTGTTTTCCATGAAGCCAGAAAGGAAGCAGATCACCTTTGGTCTTCATCCTCCTCTTCCTTTTCCTGGAAGGCCTGAGCCAGGCGCTGTCGGCCTTGCTTTTCTTCTTCATCCTTTTCTTCAAGGCAGACTCGGTGCTCTGAGGCGGGCAGACGGACTTCAGTCAGGGATTAACCCAGTGACAGACAGAGAGCATAACGAGAAGAAAATTTTTGTCTGAACTCATTTCTGCTCCATCCCCAGTCAACAGAGGCAGAATGAGAGAACATTAATACTTAGATCAAGTTAGAATGAGAAAGATGGGGAGATGGTCTAACCAAGTCCGACTCTGTGCCCTCCTCCTCTCCCTCCTCTTCCCCGGACTCATCAGACTCGTGCTCATCCTTCACCTCCACCAAAAAAAAAAAAGACTATGAGCAGTATTTCACAGAGAATTCAATAATATTACAGCAACTGTTAAAAACACTTGTTTTTGAGTTATGCAAATACAGACATCATTCTAGCACAACTAAATAATCAGTGAACCTTCATTTGATTTTTAGCATTTGCTGCAGAAGTTTCATGACAATTATTTATTAGCTGATTTTTAAAGTAAATACCATTTTACTAAATCATTTTTCAATAAAGTTTTAAATATATTTTTTGTTTAATGGGATTATTAAAAATGTATTTCTTTGATGTATCTTCTTTCTGGCCCTATTGATCTAAATATTGTTGTAATGCTTAAGCAGATTCTCTCTATCATTACTCTTATACTAAACAATGAAATCAAGAATTCTTTGGTGAACACAGAAATATGATAAAGCATTACTAAATGAATAAATCCAAAGCAGCATACAGCTGGGAATCAGTAAAATAAAAGTGAAACTATGAAGAAAACCCTGAACTTCTAGCAGAAAGATTAGAGTAAACATTTATTTACTTAATGCACAAACATTTCCAATGTGGGGCAAAAATGACTTAGTGGGTTCAGACTTCATGCTTTCTGTTCAGCATGAGAAGTTCTGCAGCAGGACGTTGCTCACAAAGCTGCTCTTAATATGCTAAAAATTTGATCACAGAGGCATTGATTTCACTCAAACGCTTTTTATGTAAACTGCATTGAAAATGACACATCAGCACTTTTCAGCCTGGTAAACTGAGCCTCTGCTTGGTCAACAGGTCTTCCTTGTGTGGCTTCCACAATATAATTTATATACTATGTAACTAAGGGATTAGGTTCAGATCTTTTTACTGCTTTTCTGTGAATAAATTATTTTTTTATTTAATCAAATGTTCAAATATGGATTTTTTGTTTAAGTTTATTTTGAAGTTTAACCATTGACTGTATAAAAGAACTGGACTGAGTGATTCCTCCCTCCTGGAGTTCCAAACAGGAAGTGCCTGCTGGCTCCAAGAAGGCAAAATAAGTCAAAACAAAAAGCTATGACTCAGTCGTTATATTTGTCAGAATAATCCTTCTTGCTCTGATACCTTTTTTGTTTTATTTACATGTTCTTCTTGTCTGTAGTGCAAGTTATTTCAGTTATAAACTGACCAATCAGATGCCTTATTAAAAGCATGTGGTCTCAAGTTCAAAATAATTACTTGATTTATTCTACCAAGCCTGCTTTAAAATGGTAGCAATGTTGTCTTCCAAAATGCTTAGAAATGTTGACTCGCATCTATTCAGACCAATCACTGCTTAATGAAAACACCTGGCTCCAACACGGTGGCGTCCTTATTGCAAAAAAATAGCGACTGAATTCACTTAATTTGGTTGGATCAGGGAACAGACCATTTTCTATTTGTGATGCCACACTCACTTAGTCCAGTCCTCAAAAACAGTCAATTCATTTAAACAGTTAGAGAACAAGAAACAATAAAAGTTAGAAGAACTATATCCAGTGCTTTTATTGTGCTATATTATCCTCATACTTCATCCTTGATTTGTTAAATGTTTTTAATGTGCTGTGCAATTCTTGGTAAACTTCAGAAATCTTGTTTTTTTTAATATTGTCAATCTTTTCCGAATGAATAAACTGAATTTCTCCACTTCAGATGTAACATTTTGTCAACGAAGTTTATTCAAAAATACATTTAGTGTCAGAATATAAAGAAAAAGAACTCAGCTGTTCTCGTCCCACCTTCTCATTGGGTTCGGATGTTTTCTCCTTTGCAGAAGTTTGATGTGCCTGCCGTTGCTCCTCTTCCTCTGACTCCATGTCTTCTGACTCTTCCTCCTCAGAAGCATTTCCTAATTTTTCCCCATTTATGTCTTTAGTCTAAAGGACAAGAATTAAAGAGCAAGAACTCAGAAAACTCAGAGTGGACAAATCTGAAATTAAACATTGTGTCAGATTCAAGAAGATATTTATTTTCCATCAAAGATTTGCAGGAATATGTTTGACTGTTTGTGGGTAAACGTTCTTCAACATCAAGCAGCACTGACTCAGCAAAAGAATGAAAGACTGGCTGGAAAAGTTTCAAGAAACTTTAGTAAAACTTTATTAGAAATTCAGACTGAAAAATTGGTCAAATAATGTACTTTTTACTTTTTGAACTGTCAAAAATTAGAGATTAATTTTTGCCTTAATAATGTAATAATAGATGTGGTGCAAAAACACACATTCAAACAGTAAAAGCAGGTAACACCAGCTTAAAGCTTTATGAGGGTTTGAAGACAGAAATAAAGTTGTTTGAAAATGTGTTCTTTTTTATGACAAAAATATTACATGCTCTTCTGCAACTCATGTGCAGCATAGGTCCACACATTTTTAAGAATACTTTATTAATCTACAAGGGAATATTAGAAAATCCAAGATGAACATTTGGGGATAAGGGGATTGAGACTAGCATAATCATTTTTATCTGCTTTTAATACTGTTTATCAAAAATATTTTTTCAATAAACTTAAAAAAACTGTGTTCAACGTATGTGTGGGTGTATAGCCTACAGTATGACAAGTCAATCTAATATGGAGTTCCTCAGGGCTCAGTTTTGGTCCCTTTTATTTTTTATGTAATTCAGCTCTCCTAGTTGAGTATTAGCTCATTTTAAAAGTGTTGAATCAGTTGATCATCATCTGGTGATAAATACTTATCTGGATGTCCTGCTTTTTTACAACGATCACACTGGCTAGTTAAAAACTCCAGTAAGATAAATTTAGCAGACGAACTCATTATTGCTTCTGAGCCCAAAATTTGCCTAATTAAACAACATCTAGGTCCTCAGGCTTTAAAGTCCAGTTAAGTCTTACAGAAACTTTTTTTAACTAGCCTCTTTGAGCAACCACTCAGGATAGTCTGTTAGAAGCAGTTTTAATTGCTTGAAAAATACTTGCGGATGCGGACGTGACGAGCTTGGCATTTATATATTCTCATTCAGATTATTCCAACTAATTTTTACTTTAATAAATCTGACTTCAGTCATTAGCCACTTCTTTAGATTTTTTTGTTTTATTAGTTTTTCTTCTGCAGAAATTTCATCTTTAGCTCCACATAAATAAAAGCTTCTACTAATCAAGATGTATTTTAAATACTGCCTTAGTCACAAAGAGAAAAAAAATACAT
>BSAI01000108.1:22119958-22194663 GCA_036245035.1 Adrianichthys oophorus | reverse complement strand
AAAATACATCATATTCTGGAACAAGCTTTCAAAATGTCGTTAAATTCTAAGTGACTAAGAGGGGAGATAAAGAAATGCTCTTACCTGGGGGCTCTTTGTAGACTGCTGCAGTTCCTTAAACATTTCCAGTACAGTTCTCTGCTTTAGCACTTTGGTTTTCTTCTTGGGAACCAGACTGTACGTTCCCATCCTCCTCTTCTTTTTACGAGATGACAATCCTGACGAGTATGCCCCTGCAGGATCGCAGAACAACTCTTAAAGTGATGCACCAACAACTTCTCTGAGACGTCACCAGAATGCATCTCACCTAGCTGGAGCTTGGAGGCAGCTGGAGAAGCTGAAGGAGCGGCAGGTCCTGCAGTAACTGCTGGTGGAGTTAATGGAGCAGTTTGTTCTGAAGATGGTGCATCAGGTGGATTCTGAGGTAGATGAGACCGAGCGGATAACTGCTGTGCGTCCGCTGCACAAATAGTCTCTATTTTGGCATTCTTTGCCTCTCGCAGCTCCTTGTTAAGAAGCTGAGAAGACAGAAAGAAAAAGCTCTTAGTTTCACTGCACTTACTTATTTATGGTTAGATTCGAAGTCTGCTACTATCCAGTTTTAACAGAAGTATACATATTAGCTAGTATAGCACAAAAAAGATAAAATATATTTCATGCATTATTAGTTTTAAAGTTTGTAAAACCTTGACTCAGCAAGCAGGAAACAAGGCTTACATTATTTAATGCCAGCAGATGGATTATAACAAAAGAAATGTTATCATTTAAACAGTAAGAACTTTTCTCTTTCAGCATTTAACTGTCATTGTTTAACAGAATAGATTCCTCAGTAAAATCTCTTCATTAATAAACCTTAAAGCAAACCCTTTATAGACATATTTTGAACTTAGAAGGCAGGTTGCTTTAATCTAAAAAGGAAACCAATTAGTTTCCAACTAATTGGTTTTCCTTTTTAGTTTCCAACTAATTGGTTTATAAAAGGGATGCAAAGATTCCCCACGATTCGGTTCAAACCTCGATTTTTTTCACAGTTTTGCTTTGGCTCCATATAGGATTTCTCTATTACAAAATAGCAACAAAAACTAATTATGAAAAATACTTTTTTAAATTTGCTTATAAGCAAGTAAGAATGAACAAAAAGATTTAATTTGGCTAATCCTTCTTAAATTTGTTTGACACTTTCAATGTAAACATCCTGGTAGTGATGCAACGATTCACTTTCCCAACAATTTGATTTAATGGTGTAACATAAGGTTCTATTTTCGGTTGAGAATTTTGGCATCCCTAATTTATACTTTCAATTTTGTGCAAATAACACTAAAAAAGAGCTGATGGGTTAATGAACCTCCCTTTTAGAAATCTGTTGACTAAAAACCATGAACTTTACTGCGAAGTAAAACAGACATTCAACAGACAGTCACTAAAATCCCGGATCATGAATGTACCTGACTACACTCAGCTTTATTTGGAAAGGCATTGACGCAGCTCTGTACATGTGCTTTGAAAAGAAACATCAGTAAAGGTTAGTCAGATTGGTAAAATAAGGACTAGATGGAAAGTTTTAATGTCAAAATTGTTTTAAGTGTACTACAGTTAGATGTTCTTTCTTGGTGGCACAGGCACTTAAGACAGGTATTCCAGGACCCACCTGACTCCTTCTCATAAATAGATTAACTAGCACTTCAATGAAAAGCCTTAAAAGCATGAAGACTCTGTGCTGTTCGCCAACAATCCTACCTGAAGGTGTCTGACAAGTTTTTTGATTATTTTTCATTAGTGGGGAGTTTCATTCTAAAACCTTGGGCTTGGCAAGAAGTGTAAAGGCTTACTTGTAAGACAAAGCAAATGTATGTCAACCACAGATCTCAGGATTACCTTCTGTGCTGGGCTGACAGCAGGTCTGGACATGGTCTTGCGTGCTCTGTGTACGGTAACAGGAGCTGAAGATGGGGTGGGACTGGAAACTGTGCCATTTTTAATGTCCGATGTTCCCTGCCCCGATGTGGTCCCTGTACCAGCGGCAGTCCTTAAAGCGCCTGAGTCCCGCCCACACCCTGACAGTGTGGAGGGGGCAGGCTTGGCTTTAGGTCCCCCTCCTGCCTGGCCCAAAGGCGACCAGCTAGTCCTGTGAGGGGAAACTCCTGATGCAGGGTTCACTGCAGCTGCACTGCCATCCTGCTGCTGCTGCTTTGCCAGAATGAATCCATTGCTTCCAGTGACAGAACCATGGGGTAGCTCTGTGTCCGACGTACCATTCTCATTCACCAACAGTGCAGTCTTATTGTTGCTAATTGTCAGGTTCTTGTGCCTTGTGTCCTCATACTCATTGCCGTTGAGCATCGCCTCTGTGCCTGGAGGGGCCAGCCTGCCTGGTATCTCCTTGACTCCATCTGAGCATGAAAACCCAAAAGCATGAGGAAAAAATTAGTCACTAAATAATAAAAAGGAACAAAGTGTGTTCAATTGTTTTTAATTTGATACCTGACTTTTCCTCTCCATCGCTTGCTGGATCCAATTCCAGCTTTGAGGATCCAGACCGATCCACGGCTAGACCAGCGGGCTGACAGGAAAGAGTACATAAGGTTGAAAACTTGCATTTATAGGTGAAATATTATTTACTCGTTTGTGAATAATGAATTGACTGCTCAGCGAGAAACATGCACACACTAGACCAGCACCTGACCATACTAGATTTACACCATGAGAACAGAAAACATTATTTAACCCTACAAAAAAAATCACCAAGAAATGCCAGAAGCAGTAATGCACTTTTAGCTCAATGTGCAGATTTTGAGCTTTTCTCTCATTTAAAAATGTAATGAAAAACAAACATCGGGGGGGGGGGGTAAGGGGAGGTAAGGGTTTTGACAAATACAGTCTGCATGTGTTCCTTGCTTGTCTTTTAGTCTGAAAAATCCCCCAGTAGAAAAGTAGTGGCGAGAAACCTCTACCACCCACTGATCATCAAACCCTTGCCTTCCACCTTCTGGGGAAAAAAGCCGCAGAGGACTGGGGAGGCCTCGGTAGCTTACTTGTGCTTTCTTTAAGGCTTTGCACCCAAAGCCAGCCTTCTCTTTACAAACTCTCCCACTTTCTACAGCCTTTCAGCTGAAACTTCAAAGAAACACTGACCTATTTCAGCTCATCCCTAAAGATGATCACACACGTTCATCCCTCATTCCCAGCAGAATAAAGGACACAGGCAAGTGTTAACTGGGGGCAGGGGTCATATTTAGCAACAAATAAAAATAAGCCTCTTAATCATATTTTTCCCATAAAGTGCAATATTTTTCTTTTCAAACAAGAGAACAAAAACATTCCCTTCGACAAAAAAAGAAAGCAAATTATTCCTGAGGGCTCTGCACAAATTTACCAACCAAACTCCCAACTGAAGGATCCATCAGGACACAACCCAGATCACTCTGAACAAATTCTAACATGCTCTTTGTCAAACAGCAAACAGATTTGGCCAACTGTTACCCTGCAAGCACACGAACTGAAGGTGTTTGCCAAAGACCGACTGGTCTGGGACAGTCCTGCCTGGTGCAGCATCTACAGGAAGGAGCGGTGTACACATGAGGAGAGGAAGAAGTCTTCGGTTCCTTCATTTCATACCCTGGAAAGCCAGTTGGGAAAATCAAAATACTGCAATACCAGTCTCTTCTCTCCCCCTAGTGGTGAAAGGTGGAACGATCACAAAGGAAACAGAGCAGAGAGGGGGGAAGGGAGGCAGAGAAAGCTGTCTGCAGATCTCCGCCATTTCGCAACCAGACTGTTTACTGACATAGCGAGGCCATTGCAGCCGGTTTCCACTAGAGGGGGACAGGAGGGGCCTGGAGGCCAGTGGATGGAAACATGGAGGCTGCTGAACCAAGCACCAAATGTGAGGCCAAAGCTGTGAGAGCTGCCCAGGTTTTTCTGTCGGATTAGTAAACATCAGCAAATGTGACATGGAAAAACAAAAACTGAAAACGTGCATCTCCAATGGTTCAGAACTAAATTTTAATGTAAACCCTACTTTTTTCTATCAGAAGGAACAATCCATTTGATGTTGATGATCTACTCCCTTTATGTCAATCCTTTTGGCATTCCAAATGCTTTATATTATTTTAGCTGCCTAGTGTTTTACTTTGCCTATAATATCATGTTAACTGTGAAGGCCTGGGCGTTGTTACTGATGTGACCTATCTTTAGATCTGTTCCAAGAAACCTTCAAAGATGTCAGAGCTGCTGAAACACAAAGCAGTACTGCATTTCACAATAAACTCTTACCCTGCAAAGTACAGACACTGGGAGCCAACACCCAAGGGACAAACAACCATCTACCGTTTTTCTCTTACGCATTAAAGTCATCAGTTTTGAGATGCTTGAAATAGGGATGCGTCTTCTTAAGTCATTCGGAAACTGATAATGTTCAGTTGCTGTCCAACCAAACACCAGATATACTTCCTTTGTTTTGCAAATGCATCTTGAATGTGTCTGTCTTCTGGATGTTGTTCCTAATAAATGAAAGATTGTTTTTCCTAATATAAAAGAAAGTACCAGAAGGAAAAGAAAACACTCTAAAGCTGCTGCCTGTGTGATAAGAAAAGATGCTGTTTGTCCTGTCACGTCTCCTCTTTAGTTCACTTCCAAGACCAGTGGCAGAGAAAATATCATGCCTATATCATCAACACTACCCTGATTTGCAAGCCAACCAAAAGGTTAAAAACACAAAATTAAGCAATGGCATGGCTGTGATTTAAGAACAACAAGACAGTCAAAGCTTTAAGCATGATCAACATTCAACAGCAGCTTTAATCTGAAATTATTTACAACAGAGAAACACATTAAAAGGGAATGCAGGGTTTAGTGTCTCAAGAACATGTACACTGGGTGAGTGAGGGCTCCGTCAGCCATCTCCAACCAAACAGCAGGTCTGTTCAGATTACAGCACAATATTCCTTCTGTATCTACAGCCGTATCTGCACACATGTTCTCCTGTGCTGCACACACAGGGGCCTCATTACATACACACAACTGAGTGCAAAGAAGGTGACAGTGACAAAAAAGTACACTTAAAAGAACCCAGGATTTGGATTCTGGAAATCAAAGTCGATTCCAGGTGTCCAGTGGCTGGGACTCCTCTTCCCATGTCAGAAAACAAATGCAGGAAACACAGGTGTGTCAATCACCTCTTCTGACATATCTGCACTGCCATCAATCAGAATTATTAGATACACAAGGTACGCCCTTCTACACCAACAATCAAAGGCAGTTTTTTGCTACTAAATGCATTTTACACACAGACACTAGACTGCAAAAGCTCACACCAATCTGCATGATTTGTTCAGAATGTCACCAAAGGAGAAGTCAAACAAGAGCATTCTCCTCCTTAGATCATCATGAACAAACCAAGAATGAAGAGCATTAAGCTAGCATGTCTTTTTTTCTCTTGTGTGCCTTCAGGAAGCATCATACCTGCTTTCTTCTCATGGCCTCCATTGAGAAGAAGGCGGCGTCAAAGAGGGAGAGTGAGTGACGAAGAGTGTGTGGGTTTGAAGAACGGCAGAGGAAGAGAGTGCCAGAATGCTTCCAACAAATTGCTCCTCTTTTCCTTTTCTTTCCCCGCATGCACATTTACCTCACTGGTCATGTGACCTGATGGCTCCCTCTGTCGGTCCTCCTCTTCTGAGTGTCTCCACAGAGCATGCTCAGTCAGTTCCCCAACCCAATCCTTGCCGTTAAACTCCAAGTCCTCATAGACACTGAAGGCACCAAGGACAATTCCAATGCCTAAGCTCGGTGGGTATTTGAGATGCCTTTAGAACACCATACAATCAATTAATACGCATATTTTTATCAGACCAACACTCATTCTACAGATTTCTGACATTCAGCTTTGTGTGCTTTAAAACCTAATCTTGATCTACATCCTCTCTTCATGTGTTAATATGTACAGGTTTTGTTCTATCATTTTTGGGCAGAAAACGCCTCTATACCAACAAACAGTACCAAACACAAAGAGCAGAAGAAAGATTAAAAGCTGCAGCAATCAGTGGAACCGCTGCAGACAATAAACCATCCTTTAAACTTCTCAACAGGAATCTTCTATCTCCAATAAGCCTTAGATCAATAAATGACACAAAATAAATCGCTACAGACCAAACAAAACAAAACCACCGATGTTACATGGATGAATACATTCAATCTTCCCATCAAAATTTGATTTGCCAAACCATCCAAAAATCAATAAGAAAAAAAATTGTTTAAAGCAAGATTTCAAATGTCTAAAATTACTGTAATTTAGCAACTTCGTCAACTGACAGACAATCTGTGAGCATTTCTAACCCTTTGCTGACTTTGTAAATCAGTATATAGCCAAACTGGAAGAACTGTCCTACGTGGTTCAACAAAGAAAGAGGCTCCTCCCTCAGGTGATATGCAACAGGAGACTGGAATGCAGATCGAGATTTGCTGGCTGTTTCTTTTGTATCATACCTGAACAATGACAACTCTGTTCTAAATTACCAGAGTATGTTTGTACAACAAGAGCAATACAACATGCATAGGCCACAATGGCAGAATGCCATTTCCACCATGCAAACAATGTGGAAATAGAACCTCTGCAACACTACAGTGTAAACACAGATTAACAACCACTTTTATAATTGTTTTTTTTTTTTTTTGCACATATTCTTTTGATTGATTTTTAACAATTTTACTACAAACACAAACAGCAGATCTGACCTTAACCTGAACAAAAGAGATGGACCAAACTTCAATCCAAGTGTAGGAAGGGCCTACTACACCCTTCTTTGTTTTACATGTTCTTTGTCTGAACATGAATGCTAACAATATCACTGTGTTGCTTATTATAATAGAGTAGCGTCCATGTCAGCAAGCAAAAACTATTGACTAAAGATTTTCAAACACAGGTAGATTCCAGTTTCTTTCTTTTATCATAGAACTAATAAAAGAAACGTATTTGTAACTGCTTAATAGAGGATGACATCATATCAGGATTCCTGAATGCTATAAGACCGTGGTTCATTACCTACCCTAATTTAGAAAATGCTTGAAAATGAAGCATATTAACACTTTTAGGCACTACTTCTGCTTTATTTGGCAATATTCAAAATTAAAGCTGGTCTGACATTTTTGAGGACTAGGATTTAGCTTAGTACAGGGATCCCTCATTTACTGTGGGAGTTACATTGTAAAAATTACCTATGATAGACTAAATCCACAAACTACTCAGCTTTTTAATACAATTATTATAAAGGTTTTAAGATCGTAAAACCCCCACTACACACTTTATTCACTTTTCTCATACATGAACATTTCCTGACTTCTCTCTCTTTGTTCAATCTCTCAAAGTTCAAACCTTCGTAGGAAAATTAGTATTATAGAGTCCAGTATTAAAGAGTTCAAACAAAGATCTACTAGTATTTAAATATTTATGTTATTTTGAAAAGCAGACAATGTACGTTTAATTGTCAATGGTGTACAGTCAATCATAGCACAGAACTGAATGCACTGTGGGGGAAAAAAAGCATGCAAATTGTAAAAAAGATTTTTTTTAATCAGCAAAACTTTGAGACTGTGAACAGTCTTATAGCAAAAGTCAACTGTAATTAGCAGGCAAGTTTACGAAAGCCAAAGAAGCTTTAATACTATTTTAGTTACAAGTACAAAACTGTCCAAACATCAACCATGTAATCAAGGACCGAGATAGTAGTTTCTGTGACAACCAACAAAAGCATTAGTCACAATTTCCCTTACGAGGTGATACGGACTGTATATGGGAAAAAATGGCAAACCTGTATGGGGCATGGAGGTGGCCCACACAAAATTTTAAGCTTATAGACCACTTAGTGAGCTCGTACAGTGAATGAATAATTCTTTTAAAGGTTTAAAAATGTTTTATGGTTTTGGCCCTTCTTATTTATGTGCTTTAAAAGTATGAACCCTTGTAGACCCTGAGGTCTTCTGGCACTGGACTTTTAGTTGTTTCTAAAGTGAGGACCAAAACCTATGGTGAGGCTTCATTCTCCCACTACAGTCCTGCCAGAGATCCGCAGGGCCGCAGAGACCATGGAAGTTTTTAAAAAGAGGCTCAAGAGTCAACCCACCTTTTTAACATTGCTTTTAGATAATCTTAGAAGCTTATTTATAAATTATTAAAGTTATAATTTAATTATTATTTAATTTACTATTCTCTGTATTTCTGCATTCTCTGTATCTAATTGTGTCTTGTGGATTTAATGTAATTTTTCATTTATGTTTTTACATACATGTTATGCACTAAATTTTATTATCTTCCTTTTAAGGTTTTATGACCCAGTGTTTCCATTTGGGGATCCTTTGTGCCAGGGCTTGCCGGTTCTGTCTGGGGTTGTTGCCATGGTTGTTGGCCTTTGTGGGGTCATTTGGGGTCTGACTTTCCAGCCTCACGACTGTGAAGTGGACCATTGCTGTCCCGGTCTAGGTGGGCACAGTGTGGATAAAAGTGGATTGGGTTTCTATCGTTTTATTGATTTATTAATTTTTGGTCTGTTCTTGTTTTTAATTGGAAAGCACTTCGAGTTACGCAAGTATGAGAAGCGATTTTGTTTAAATGAAAAAAGTTTGACTTGATTTGAAAATGTTTGTGCACATTTTTTTCTACAAGCATGCTTCATGCTTGAACACTTGTACAATACGTTAGGCTAATAGGGGGGTAGTAAGTGAGAGGTGTGAGACGTGTCATACAGAACATCCCTTGAGTTGGACACAAGGAAACTGCAAGACACACCTGCGCCACCTTTAAGATGGTGTGGCACCTTTCTATGACCTTCCACAGGCCCAGATAACCCAAAAACTTGTAGAATCCATACAGATCAACAGGTACAGCTGCATATCATTAAGACATGAATGGTATCCAGTAAATCTGATTAAAAGCTACAGTTTTTAGGATGTTCACAGGTCATATGGATCCACAGCTACATCAAAATCTGTGAAAAATTTTTGCTTTTGCAAAAGCTTGATAAATATTTACAACGTCCTCCACCTCTGCAGATGTTCATCTGCATGAATGGATTATATTTTCTTTGTTATTTAACAACAATTTAGCATCGAAACAATCTATAGACTTTTATGATTAAAACACAACTGCAGTAACCTTTTTTCACCAAGAAACTCCAGATAAATAATTCAATTCATGGTTACTGTGCTTGTTTGAGATTAAAGGAACATTTGAGGACTGTTTTCTAGCTTTTGATCATTAGTATGTTGCCAGGATTTCTTTTAATCTGGCTTTTCTGGAAACAGGCAAATAAGCATAACAAACAAACCTGAAAATTGAGCATTGCAAGTGAGACTCTTGCTTTCAAATAGTCCAGGGTTTATTTATTTGGCCTAGGATTGGGCGATAGTGAATTTTTAATATAATATTGTTTTTTTTATACCAGGCGATAACGATATTTATCACGATATAAACCAAATAACAATATCTGTCAAATTTGAACACTGTGCATACACAAATATGCATTGCCTTACTATAAAAAACAGATGTAGTGAAGGAACATGATGCAAGTTTTTTTTCTCCAGAAAACTAAAAAAAAAAGGCAAATCCATTACAAACTAAACGGAAAAGTTTTCAAGTATCAAAAGAGAACATAAATAAAATAGAACACTAACCTGCTTGATCAGTTCCATTAAAAAAAGGTTAATTCTACAAATAAATTCTAATGTTTTTAAGGTTTACAGAACAAACACAAAATTGACAAACATTTTTGTCAACATCCTGTGAATAAACTAGGAACCAAAAGCAAATTCTCTGAATTTTGCTCTTGTACTTTACGACTGTTGCTACTGCAAAAGTCTGACCTTTGTTGTTTTCTGCTTGAAAATTATGAGTTTATTTCAGTCTGAGATTGAGTGTGCTTGATAGCACTCCTTCAGGTGATAAAAAAGGTTGGTCCATTAAATGTAGTCCATTAAAATACTGTCCGTCTTTAAACCGGTCCGTGATCACACAGAACAGCTAGTTAGCACCATAGCATTAGTGGCTAACAAGCTAGCATCATAGCATTAGTGTTCAACAGCTCTGTCTCCAAATCAACACTTTTATTAATCTGTCTGTTGCTGCTTTAAGTGAAGCAGCTTTATCCTCCAGTTCTGACTGGATCCTGTAATAAATCATCACATATTCCGCTGTGTCATCAGCCAAACTAAGCGCTGCACAGGTGAAGTGACCGCAGGGGTGGGGTGTTTCGCATCGTGTGTGTTTGCTTACCTCACGTGCAGATAGTAGAGGAGAAGAGGACAAAAGAAATTTACCAAAAGAATAGCAAATAAACATGACTAAGTTTACACAAACATTTACATAACACACATTTCCATGTGGTGACTAACCCTCTAACTTTTACTCGCCAAAGAGGAGAAAATGCTCGCGACTGGTGAGTGTTGATTTTGGACCCTTAAAAATAAAAGTCTACCACGATAGACTCATTTTATCATAGAGAAAAGTTATATTTTGGTAGTTTTTGTCTCATCGCCCAGCCCTAATTTGGCCCACACCAAAGTTGCAATGAACTTCACACTTTCTAAACACAATCTACCAAAAGTGCCAGTGGATGCGTACTAAGCTAAAAGTAAGGACTACACGTCCATATGCAATGAAATCATGCCTACCATCTTCAGACAACAACACATACAGCTTTTTATGTAAACCACCTTGTCACACATTACGGAATAGGAAGAACATTTATCAACCAAAACCTGTGCCCTTTCAACCGCGATGAAAACCCTGGCATCAGACTAATGCTACAAACACAATAAATTTAGGCTACTTCAACTAACAGACATAACATAGCCTTAGTAGAATGTTAATGTTAATTTTAACTTGGGAATTAAAAAAAATATTTTTGAATCGCATTTAAGGTGTACTGAGAAGCAAGAACGTGTTCAAATATCTTTTAGCTTTGGATAGACAAGAGGCGATGACTCAAGAGGACAAACAAGACCCAGCTTATTGTAAATAACAAATATATGTTATCATGTGGCTGAGAAGTAATGTGTGCTATGACATTAGGAGCATGATACAAAATCCAAGCCAAGAGTAAGTTGCAGCATTATTGGAGGACAAGGTAAGGTCAAAACAGAAGCTATGATTCAAACCATTTTTAGAAATAACTTTAAAGTGACATTAGTGTGGTAAAATTTATTTTTGTAAAGTTTTAATAAATTTGTTAAGTTTAATAAAGCCATTTTGTCCTGTATTAAGACTATTGTTTTTTTTTTTTTTTGTTGCTGCTACCCAATTTTGAACACGACCCTGCAATGTAATAAGCATTGATTTGGTCGAGGTTTTATACCCTATGGCCTTCCAAATTCTTTAAAGTCCCACTCCAACGATATATTTTATGTTTCATTTATTTTTTTCTTTAACTGCCTCCTCCTCTTTCTTTTGTATCCATATTCCCTGTTTCTAACATCCCACTCTCTTCCTCTCTCTTCTTTTCCATCCGGCGCTCCAACAAAAAAAAAAAATAATTAAAAAGAGTGTACAAAATACGAAAGGGGTTTATACAAATATACACCTAGTGTGTCAGAAGAATCATAACCTCCTATTGTAAAAGTAAACATTTCTCTAACAAAAGAGGGCATCAGCTCATTTCTGTTTGCTTAGCTGCTGAATAGGAAAAAAAGATTTTGCAGCTCTTGACAAAAATGTAAAAAAAAAAAAAACTGTAATTTTTTGACATATTTTCGGCAGAGCAGAAGGGAGCTCATTAGAAATTTGCCTTTGGGTTGTGGGCAGGACTGTTGGTGATCTTTTGTCTCCACGCTCTCCAGCTACCTTACAGCACGTACATAAAAAATGATGAGCAATATAGAAGCTATCCAGCCATGTAGTTTTGAGCCACATGAGCTCAGACAAGGAAAATTGAGACGTTAACTGATCTCTTTCGTCTTCAAGAGAAAGATATAGAATTGGAAAGGAGCAAGGAGACTTTGGCCCGCCCCTGGCAGTTGCTTTGTCCAGCGTTGGAAAAGTTACTTTTAAAAAGTACCTGATTACCTTACTTAGTTACAGGATCAAAATTGTTACTTTACTCTTTACCTTTTGAAAAAGTAATTCACTACTTGTTACTTTACTTTTTTACATTCATACACAAATTCTCAAAGAAAAAAACAGCTCCGCACAAACAAGATCATCTTGTGTTTCCTTTAACAGGGCTCCTTTGAAAAAAAATATTTTAATCTCATATTGACCACTTGTCACATGCTTCTTAGAGAGAAAAATAAAGTAAGACAGGGTGAATTAATATAGAAAAAACCGGCTCACAGGAAGGAGCCGGCTCCTGTCTTTTACGCCAAAGAGCAGCTTTCGAGTTGTTTCATTTGTAATTGACATATCAGTACACACATCAGGTCTCCGCTCTGCTGCTCACCTGCTGCTCGCGGAGATGACAGGACTCCTTGCTGCATCTCTTTTCGTCTCATCATTGAGCCAGTTAGGGAATCCCTGTGACTGCAGAAATGAGGGCATGTCTGTACTTTGACCAATACCCAACTCTGAGCCAGTTTCTCAGTTTCTTTTTTTTTTATTAATCTCAGATTAGTTTCATTTGACCGATAGAAAATTTCAGAGTCAATGTTTATGATAAACATTTTTAGTGTTATAAACATTTAAGAGTTTATTGTTGCCATCATTCGCAAAAGTGACATGACACCCACTACCACGTAACATAACTACCGTAATATGTTTCAGCGGGAGTGATGTTTGGTTCGTACATGCAGGGTGAGCGGTAAAACAGAAAGAGTTCTGCATACAGATCTGGTAGTGACACAGACACACTGTTTGACACACAGACGTGCCCCTTTTTTTAGCAGACCCTCAGGCAAGGAATTTAAAAAAAAACTATGTATTAAAAACAACAGATACAAATCTTTCTTGACTTTGCCTTTTACTGGAATTTTTTTTAGAATAAGCTACGTGCATACTGGGCATTTGACGAATGTTTAGCCCATGGTGTTCACACTGGACAAGCAGGGAGGAGCATCTTTTCTTTTTCTTCTGTTTATTAGCCCATGCTTGCCACCTACAGTTGGACGAGGGTTGGTGCAAAATGTGCAAAACAACTCTGAGCCTCTGCTTGGTTAAAGTTTAACCTGGTTTAACTGGCAACGCACGTTCAATAATGACGCGTTTTTAATGTAGAACTTGAAAACTGTTGTAGAAACTTGTGTAGCTACACGGGAATGCAAGAGTTTTGAACGTGGGTGTCCGAAACACACGTTTCCATAGACTTTTTATTGGAAATGGTTGCTTGAACACACATTGATGAGGACATTGTGAATGTAGCTAAAAAGCTTTAGAAGACTTATTTTGTATGTGCTTTTTGAAAAAAAGTTTGGTAACTGTTGAACAAAGACATACTATACTAGAGAGTAATATCCCTGTAAGTTATGGAGATTTGTCATAAATGATCCCAATTTCATAGAAAAGTTTTATTCATTAGTTTTTACTTTGCTCATCTCTTCAAGAGATTCAGAACTCCTAATTTTGAAAGAAGATCTTCACTGTGATGAGCTAAGCAGGCCACAGGAGAGTGGAACTTCAGAACACAGCGGGCTTGGCTGCCTAAAGCCTTGGTCACAGGGTAACCGGGGTACTGTGGACTTTTGGGCTGTCCAGGCCCGTGGAGGGTCATAGACAGGAGCAGCTGAGTCTCAAAGGAAATTCAGGTGTGTCTTGTTGCTGACATGTCGCCACCTCAAGGGACGTCATAAAAATGGAACAAACGATTTTCATCTGTGTGGTAAGTGTATCCTCAAATATTTGTAAGGCTAGTGGGAGTTTCACAGGCTTTTGACATATGAGTGATGCCGTCGTACAGCTGTCCTTACAAAAACAAGTGCAAAAAATGGTGAGCAAAATTAGATCAATCCAGCTGTACAGTTCTGAGCCAGATTCGAGCTCAGACGAAGAAAACAAAGACGTACATTGATCTAGTTGTCTATGAGTGGATGCATCGGAATAGAGAGGGGCAGGGAACTTGTGGCCCGCTGACTGTAGGAGCTGTGACATAGCTACAGGATTTTTCAAAGGCATTTTTGTCTGCTTCTCATTAACAACAATTTGAATGAAGAAATACTCAGAAATGCCATTTTAATCTTAATTTTCTTTATATTTATTTCCATCATTAGAAAATGAAACAAGAACATGTTAAAAACACAAAAAGACAACTTTCAATGGAGTGGGTCTTTTAACGTGACTTCAATGTGGACATTTTTTTTTATTCTATATTATCCTGTATATTTGAATTCATTAAATTATTTTATGTCACGTGTGCATTATTTCAGCTCACGTCAGTCAGCTCAGAAGAGAAGACAGACGTTAATATATTCATTTTGACTAGTTTCTTGTACATTTTTGGTGACATTTGCCATTCCAGGAGGGAAATGTTTCCTGGCAATCAAATGAGGCAATCAAAATTCAAAGAAATTTTACACCTGGATGCAGCACACTTGAGTCTCACTCCAATCATCTTTTGATCTCTGGTAAAACCTTTCCCAGTGGTCTTTTAATTAAAATTATGTTGTTTTTGGTCAAAATCTAAAAACTTGTGTGGTTTTCTAGAACACAGATTCTGCAGAGCGGTAAGAGTTCATTAGAAATTCCGCTCTGAGTTGTGAGCGGGACTGTTGGTATGGAGAAAGCCCGCACTCATTTCCCATCATTCCTTTGTTTACATGCTCTACCACTAGCTTACAACCTCTCACAAGCCCAAGCTAACATTAAAAGTGCAACAAATATGGCGAGCAATATTGGAGTTATGCGGGCGTAAAGTTTTGATCCTGATGCCATGTCAGTCAAGGAAAACGTACATGGATCTATTTGCCTACAAGTGGATGCATCAGAATGGAGCAGAGCAGGGAGCTTTTGGCTTGATGTAGCTTCTATTTAGCAACAAGCTTTATCAAACTGCTTTTTTCCATCTTCATGTGATTGGCAATGATTTGATTAACCCAATATTCAAAAATGCTATTCTTATCCAAATTGTCTTTAGATATGTCCTCCATCATAAAAAAAAAATCCCACAAAAACATGTTTAAAAAAACGAAATTCCCATTGGAGCGGGTCTTTAAATGAATAATATCAAATTTAAGGCAAGTACTATCAGAAAAACCGAAAAGTTGATGTGTTGATATCAATGAAAGCATATAGAGGTGAGACTCTTAAGTTTCTTCTACTTTTTCTGTCATTGTGACAATCTAAGCAAGTGTCCCTCACCAACAACATACATATATCATACGTATGTGAAGAAAAAAAAAAGCAGGTATCTGTTTGCTGAACCCTATGACACTCAGATGTCTCGGAACACCTCTCAAGCTTGAGCGACCTCTGCTGAACACATCTATCAATCATCCACTAAAGCTATTGAAACTTGAACAAAGACTGAAGATACCAACATATATGTGATTTTGTAACGAAATATTTGGGTTCAAATATCCCCACTGTTGGTAATATAGGGGGGGGAAGGATTTGGTTCCAACTGAAGCAGCACGAAGTAGCTAGCCGAGTGCTAACTACATATCCTGGTAGAAAAGAGGCGCCGGACAGCACCAGGCTGCTAAAGCAAGATAGCAGAGCAGAAAATAGCCCAAGACAAATGGCTTAATACATCAAAGAGCACCGAGGAGAGTCGGTTTGAAAGCTGAAGGCGCCTGATGATCTCCGTGCTGAGGAGGCTGTAGCAGCAGTGCTACCCTCATTTGTCTGCATCAGTTAGCCAACACACATTGGGGAAAATGAGAGCAACACCCTTAAATGAGAAATTATCCGTCATATTCCAGAAACACTTTATGTAGGTCTAGGAGTTTTAAAGCCAACAGCGTAAAAATGTTTTAACCTGTGGGGGGATTGGGGGGAATGACCATTTTGCTAGCTAGCATTGTTGCTAGTTAGCTTAAAGACTGGATTCAATTATTTAGCTGTAAGCCGGCAACAGACTATGATGGACAGACGTAATTCCTAAAAACACACAGTATTTGCAATTTATTATGCAGCGCTAAAGCTGGACATCGTCAATCTGGTTTTATGAGACTGTACCATGAATGACAAACCCCCAGCAAAAGGCTCACAACGCGCCAGCAGCAATCATTCAGGTTTCGGGGCACAGCATCTTCCTGCACATTCAGTTAACCTCCGGTCCAGCACAAAAGCAGAAGACTCCGAGCCAGCAGCGGCTCTTTACGATAAGGCGACACCGAGAAATGATCCGCACACACGGAGCTCTCTCACACGGAGGAGGCATAGGTCCACCGATAAAGGCAAGAATAAGCGACAGGAACAAGCAACACCATTGATAAAGCTCTCAGACTCACCTCGGTTCCTACCGAAGCCATGGTGCCTGGACGTTAGCTCCGCCCACCCGCCGTTACGTCACATATATTGATTTGCTATCAATGGAATAGCTGATAAATAATCTCCATGTTAACAACCATTAAAAAAATCTTAAATAACTTATTGATAAAACTTAAAAAGGTGTTTACAATAAATGTCTAAATCAGGTCAGTTGAGTTATCTTAGAGACTGGACAGTATGATTTGCCATGAAAAATACTAAGGGTCATTTTAATTTTTTGTTTTGAAAAGCAATTGCAATTGCTTTTATAATTACTCAAACATGTTTTTTAAGAACACATCACATGCTAACCCATCCATCCATCCATTTTCCTATCCTGCTATCCTGGCTATTCAAATTTGCACTTAAAGATATGGAAAACTGTCTAAGATTGTTGTTAGTCTTTTACTACATATGAGATCCAACCAAATGAAGTCAATTCAGTGGCCAATTTTTTCATGTTTTGGATGTCATCTAGTTGGAGCCAGACAATGTCAGTAAGCAGTGATTGTCTTTGTCAGCATTTTAATGACTGACTAAAATTGCCCTGCAAACTGTGGCTCTTCCAAGCATTATGGGGGATGTTCAGTGGCTTTTAAAAAATTGCCATTACTCTGACTAAAAAAAATGAAATCAAAGAGATCATCAGACCCCTTTAAACCACAAAGACAGACATTGAATGACAATTTTCTTTAAAGTTAAAAATATCCCTATAGATTAAATTCATTCACCCTGTGGCTTCGTAATGTGCCAGGGCGGCCACTGACCAATGTCAACTTTTACACAGAAATCATCAGGTTGCTGTAAAACTTTACATTTTCTTAAAATGAACAACTTGAAAAAATGCAACTGCCACCACCTGATTACAAATGCCATGACCACCTGCTGAATTTGCTGAAAAACGTACATTTAGATTGCTGAGCTTGGAATTTTGGGATATGTGACCGTCATCTTACTGATTTCCAGTGTTGTGCAAGTTACTTTCAAACTGTAATTCATTAGATATCACTTTCTACTTTCTTATTTAAATGTAATTGCTGACTTTAAAAGGCTGCTATATCGGAAAAAAGTTATCATTAGCTAATAATATTTTGAGTTCCACTTACAAAAATGATCTGAAAAAATAAACCGTCTACTGGTGCTTCATGAAATATGAGAAGGCATCTGATACAACTGATCACAAACTTCTTTTTGAGCAGCTGTGTGAGCTCGATTGAGGATCAGTGATGTCAGCATTTTCACCAACTTGTACTGGCATCAGACTTAAAGGCTGCATCTAAATGACGACTTTATGAAGAACTAACAGATATGCAAAAGAATCTGTTAGGGTTGCCCACTCCTTTTCATTGTCTACTCTGAAGTTGTATTTGATAAAATCATCTCAAAGCAGATCAACATTAAGGTCAACAGTCAGTTAATCAACATCAGATATGCTGATGACACAGTTCTTATTGCCAAAGCGAATCTGTACTCCAACAACATTCAAACATGAACATTGAGCAGCAATACAATAGGTGACTTGAATCATTTGAGATGTGGCACACATACTGTACCTAAGACTGCTAAGATCACAAATCTCAATGTTCTAAAAATACTCAAGACAGGAAATTCATCAATGGAGACTGTCATTACAAGAAAGTGAGCCCACTTTGGACATTAGTTCTGTCATCCCCGAGGAGCAGCAGGTGAGCAGCAGAGCAGAGACCTGATGTGTCGATTACGAATCAAACAACTCTAAAGCGGGCTGCACGGTGGCGCAGTGGTTAGCGCTCCTGCCTCACAGCAAGAAGGTTCCCGGTTCAAGTCCTGGCTGGGGGACCTTTCTGTGTGGAGTTTGCATGTTCTCCCCGTGCATGCGTGGGTTTTCTCCGGGTACTCCGGCTTCCTCCCACTGTCCAAAAACATGCTTCGCAGGTTAATTGGTTACTCTAAATTGTCCGTAGGTGTGAATGTGAGTGTGCATGGGTGTGTGATTGTGGCCCCTGCGACAGACTGGCGACCAGTCCTGCCTTCGCCCATGAGTAGCCGGGTTAGGCTCCGGCAACCCAGTGACCCCGAAAGGGATAAAGCGGATTGGAAAATGAATGAATGACAACTCTAAAGCTGCTCTTTGGTGTGAAAAACAAGAGCCGCCTCCTTTCTGGGAGCCATTTTTTTCTATATTAATTCACCCTGTCTTACTTTATTTCTCTCTAATTTGCATGTGACTAGTGGCCAATATGAGTTTGCGCTCAATGCACTCTGCAGGGGCGGGGTGGGAGGTGTACTGTTCGGTAGACTCACAGCTGCCAGAACTGTGCACAAAGATTGCAGGTTCAGTTCCCGCTTTGCACACCTATAATACTCTGGGTATATAGTAGCCAATACTACTGGTTGTAGGTTGGCTCTGGTGTTTGGCAGCAAAGCCACCACCATCAGTGTATGAATGTGTGTGTGCGTGGGTGATGTAAAGCATTGTGTGCCTTCTAAGAAGGTTGTAAAGCGCTATGTAAGTACCGGTATATGCCATATTTTCTGTCAAACACAACACTAATTAAATTTATGTGTACAACTCTTTGGAAACATGCTTTGGAAATGAAGATTTCCCTCTGTTTCCTATGACTGAAAAAAATCATTTGGGCAAAAAGTAATTGCTGCTAAGTAGAATATTGTTGAAAATTGATTAATCATGTCTGCTAAATTACAGCAAAAAAGTGATCTATAACTTTGATATTCTATGGTAATAGGTAACGTTGAATGCAGCTGGTATTTATATTTTTTTATGAAAAAAAACTGTTGAAAGTAGGCTAATAACATAGAATAATAGAGTAAGGGGCTTTATTAGAGAAAAACAAAAACAATTTAAAACTCTGTTATTATCAGTCCTTTCTGCAAAATAGTGTTTTTGCTTTGAAAAATTTCTAGCATAATTAATCTGATTTTGACATTTTTGTGTTCTAAACCAAATCACTGTAAAACAGGTATGTCCAAAGTCCAGCCCGTGGGCCAAATGGCCCCTGTTCAAGTTTCCACTTGCCCGCAGCCCCCTGTTTTCATGATTGTGAGTGGTAAAATTATTTCATAAGCCATTGTAAATCTGTGGCAAAAACCTGTGGCTAATTGACTTCCAGAGCCTTAAGGGCCAAACTGAGAGAACAAATTTATTTGTATCTGTGATCAAAACCACAATGGTTTGTGCTTCTGAAAAGTACAAACATTACTTAAATTTAGAGGTTTACAGTGAGCATTTAACAGCAAATAACCTATAACATTTCATTTAAACGCAGATTTCATGTGCACAGAAGGTTTTTTTCAGACTTTTCTTCTTCAAAAATCAGAAAAAAACATGTGATTTTGGTTGACATGCATTTAAATGCATTTCTTTTCTTTGCAAAGAATTGGAATGTATTCCATTTACAAAAGAAAAATAGACAATTCTTAAAACATTTCATTTGCGTTAAATGTTTTAAAGGTTCAAAGAGTGTACCAGAAGGGTGATTTGTTCCACTAACGACCACAAGAGGGCGCCAATGCCGTTTTGTCCGTTGTTGTAAATCTAATTTCAGCTGCAGAAGAAGTCTCCTAACCTGACCGGGAAACTGCCGGAGCCCGAACCCCGCTGCCCTGGATGAGGAGAGGATTGAAGCGCAGCCTGAGGCTGAGCTTGCTCGGACGTTGTCTATCTTTCAGCGCACAGGCACCGATGGCGCATTAGTTCCTCGCCCGCACCAAACAGCGCGAGGACAGCGGGGGAAGTTCAGAAGTGGCCGTTACTTTTCTTGCTAGCAGCGGACATGACTCAACAAGCTGCCGCCCTGCAGACCTACAACAACGAGCTGGTCAAATGTGAGTGACTTCTACCACTTTCCCTTTTCAAAACGGCTTTTTAAAAAAATAGTTTAAATTAATAAGCCGTTTATTTATTATTATTTTTTGTCTGATATATAACGTCACAGAAAAGGTTTCTGCGGCAGGTTTTGAAGGCATGTTGCCTTGTTTGGAAACTCATTCCAGATTAACTACATTTCTATACATTTATCAAGTTTTATTATTTTTTCCTCCTTTAACAGAAGGTTTTGCACCACCCCATTAATCCCCACAGATTATACCTTCACCTGGAAACCAGGTTCAGCTCTCTGACGTAATGCAAACGTAAATGGTTGCTTTTTCTTGAACAGGTTGGACAATTAGTTTGTTGATGGCCGACATTTACGCCTTTAGTTAATAAAAAATGTTACAAAAACAGCTGTACAAAAAAAGTACTACAGGGTTGCATGAATCTGACTCACGCTAAACAAACTGTTTTGTGAATTTACATTAAAAAAAAAATCATATTTAGTCAAATCTTAAATGAAATTATGAACCTGTGAATCAGATGAATTGATGACACCAAAGACCTAGTTTAAAAACATTCACTACTGCATCTCTCTCTTTTTGTTACATTGAAATTAAAAAAGTTTAAAATCTGACAGTAAACCCTCTGATGCTATAAAATCGTGTTTACAGTTTGAACTGGTGCAGGTTTCTCTCTTTTGGGTTTTTTGTTTTTGAGTGGGAGCCACAGATTCACAGAATCTCTATCCATGCTTCCGCCTTCCAGGCATCGAGGACCTGTGCTCCAAACGGGAGGAGCTGAACCGTCAGATTAAGCTGGAGGAAGAGGAGAAGGAGCGACTGCAGCACGACATCCGGATCCTGTCAGAGAAACTGAGCAAAGTGGAAAAGAGTCTGGCTCAAAGGCTTGCTGCCAGAGCCACTTTCGACCGCACCATTGCAGAGACGGATGCGGCGTACACCAAGGTGAGCCCCCTCTGGCTGTGCGCTTGTGGTCCACATGTGCATGAAACCCCTGGTAGTGTCCATATATTGGTACAGGAAAAGTAAAGTGCTGTGAAAACTATCAACCATGTATCTGAATATTGGAGGAAAAATAAAATATTTGGGTAACATAAGCTCTCTCCTGCTTGAGGAGACATGGGATAAAAAAAATGAGTTTTTGCCATTTTCCAAGACTGTGTTTTTTAATTTATTTTTTAACTGGTTAAAACAGAAATGATGAGGGGTTTTTTATGATGAACCCCATAAAGACCCCCTCTGAAGAAAATTGTTTTTTTAATATTTTCTTGTAGCATTTTTTCTAATGATGCTGGACATATATAAACATAATCAAGCTTAAAATTGCATTTTATTCAAATTGTTGTCAATCAGGAACAGGCAAAAAAATGCTTACAGAAAAATATCGTATTTGTGACTTAGAAAATACACTGGGCAGGACCAAATCACTTTCATGCTTTCAACTTTGTCCTTAAATAAGTTTATCCTCAGCTTGTCTGTGTTGAAAGCATTTCTCTTTTACATGTCACAACCAACATGTGTCAATGTTCATGGAGAGGACTCTACACCCAAGAACTCTGGCAAAAAATATTGTATGTGCAACAGAAAGCAGCCAGAGCGTCTGAATAGATTAAACTCGACTAAAAGTTTAACCTTAAAGCTTATTTCATCATTATTTACCTTTTCTTCCACTCTTGTGAAAATACTTTTATTGATATTTAAAGTTTATAAAGCCTGTGCCTTTCACACAAAGTGCTGTCAACTTAGTGAGAGGCTGTATTTCACATCCTTTCATCCAAACTTTTTTGACTGTTTGGTGTTTCTGTGAGGATTGACGTCATCTGCTGAATTCCCATCATGCATTTGGTTGTTATGGTTTAATAAAAGCTGCAGATCGTGCACATCCCACACGCTGATGCTGACCTCCCCGCGTGCTGGCAGTGATCACTGCAAACACACTCCCAACGCTCTACTCGGGGAACAAAAACTGCTACGCCAGCAGAGGCCGGCCGCTTTAAGTCGCATTCTGATCACCTTTGATCGGATATAAAAGCATTCCCAGTGGTCTTTAAATTATCATTATGTTATATTAGGCAAAGTCAAAAAATCGTAATTTTCTACGACAGATTCTGTGGAGTAGCAGTAATTAGAAATTCATCTCTGAGTTGTGAGCGGGATCGGTGGCATGGAGTAAAGTAAGCCTGCCTTCATTTCCCATCATGCCTTGCTTTATACTTTCTCACGCAAGCTTAGAGCCCTTCACGCCCCCAAGCTAACATTACCAGTGCAGCAAAAATGGCGAGCAATATTGGAGCTATCCAGCCATACAGTTTTGATCCAGATTGCAGCTCAGACGAGCAAAACAAAGATGTCAGATCTATTTGTCTGGAAGTTGATTCATCAGGAAGAAGTGGAGCAGGGAGCTTGAGTTGTTTCTACTTAATTGTTTTTTTTTTTGTCTGCTTCTGATTTACAACAGTTTGATTTAAAAAATACTCAAATGCAATTTTGAGCTTAATTTTCTTTATATATTTCCTCCATCCTGAGAATAATGCTACAAGAAAGGTTAGAAACACCAAACACACCATTTTGATTGGAGTGGATCTTTAAAGTATGTAGAAGTTGTTAAATAAAAATCTGTAACAGAAATATAGCTGGCGGTAAAAAAAAAAAAAAAAATGACAGTAACCATTACAGAAGTAAATGCAATGATTTAGTAAAACCTAAACAATATTTTCTAGCAGTGGTCCCGAACCTCGAGCAGTGTATCGGTGGGATAGTTGGTACAGGGCTTTTTCATTCAGCCTGCCCCCCTATATTAAATCTGGCCTTTTTTTCTCAGCCTGTTTTAATGACTCTAAAACTGTGTTCATACCATTTATGAATGACTTTTATGCAATTTAATTTTCTAAAAAAAAAAACGATTCTCTTCAGCTGGTTCAGGCTACAGATGACTGAAATCTCTCTTCTCATGGGGCATTTTTAGCAAGAAAACAGAAACAACAAATTTTTGATAAAAAAAAAAAAAAAAAAAAAAAGAGATGGTGTGAAAATGCCCAAATCAGAGAGCAAAGACAGATTAGAAATAAATACAAGAGTTCCTCAGAAAAATGCTATTTGGGGGGGAAAAAAGAGTAAGTAATAAGTTTTAATTATCTTGTGGCTTCCTCTGTTTTGCAATTTACATATCATTTTTTAATAACACCTAAGGTTTTTTTTTTTTAATAATATAATGGGATAATTTAGCCGGTAGATTTTTCTTTTAATCTATCGACCAACTTGGCTGGTGAGTCAAAAGTTATATTTTGGTCACTCGGGTTGACTTCAAACTTGGAGCATCAAACCACACGCAGCATAATCAGTTTGTGATTGTTGCTACCAAGGGTTCTGCTGAATGAGTACTGTTTTTTATAAGATGCTTAAGATAGTGATAGCTCACAAAGAACCTACCACATATTTCCACAAACATTTTCACAGCTTGTATTCAGTTGCAACTTGGTCTTCGAGCCAATTTCCAAAAGAGATGTTAAAATAAAAGTTTCTGTTAAAATATATTCTGTCATTTGTAATTTTTGTTAAAGTAAAAGCAGGGAGAAAACAATAGATGAAAATCAAATTATGAATCAAAAAATTGGAGATTTAATATTTGGCCATATCGCCCAGCCATATGAGAAAGTGGCAGTGATGTGGTCACAGTAGAAAAGGCTTTTCTGAAGTGCAGGTTAACCCCACCAGGGTTTAGTAACCCGACACCTCCCAGGTTCAGATTTTTCTGTTCCTTTTTTGTTTTTACCTTGGATCTTTGACACAAAGGGGTGCGTGAAGCTCAGCTGTGACTGATGGGGGGGGGGGGGGCTTTTGCTTCCTCTTGTAGATCTTGGAGAGTTCCCAGTCTCTGCTGAGTGTCCTGAAGCAGGAAGCGGGGAACCTCAGCAGCGCCACAGAGCCACGCAGGAAGGAGCATTAGGACATGATGGATGTGCCAGTGCTCACCTTCAGCCGCTGTGTAAAATATGTCAATGATTTCTTAAAGCTTGTTTAAATAAACATTTTCATTCAGTTAAAATGACTCCTCAAAGCTTTTGTTCCAACTTCTCTATTTATTTAGCTCTTATATGTACAAGTGCAACATGTTTCTTTCCCAAATTAATACAAGAAGTTTACAGTGAGCAGATGTGCTTCAATGCAGCTTTAAAGACAAGAGGAAGCATGAAGGGGATGACGCTTCTACCACAGCCTGGCCCTGCACTCTGCAGTGAGAAACCCCGACAATCTACATCTCTTCAACAACTGCTGCGTCTGAAGAACTCTGGTTTTTACACGAGGACTTTTACAGTGGACTTCATGATCTGAAAGCATCGACGTGAGATAATTGTAGAAAACATTCAGATGAGATCTGTGGGATGAAATGCAGACTGAAGACGAAACAAGGAAAAATTATAGCTGCGAGCAGCATATGGCCCACCGACCCTACTTACCCCGCCACCTGCTTTAGACCCACCCTCATTGGCTGGGCTGGTGCTTCACGCCTCTCACTCTCCCATTCTGCCCCTGCCCTGCCACCCAGGTCAGAGTTGCATGTGAGAAATTCATGGGGGAAAAAAAGCTCTTTTTTTTTTTCTCAAAATGATGATTTCATCTCCATAGCAACCGTTTCATGTTTTGGTCATCTAGGGGGTGACAAACAAGTGTATGCATTTTTTAAAAGAATCAACAAAAGTACACTTTTGCATTTCCTTGGCAACGGATTAAAGGATTTTTCTTGTTAACACTGCCCACCTTCTTAATATTGTCATATCTAATGTTATATTGTTTCATGTAATAAATGTTCACAATGTTCCAGTAAAAAATAAGAGAGCAACAGGGAACACCACTTTTGTGAGCTCCCACACTACAGTCGTTCAAAATCTACTAATGTAATTTCCAAAATCTTTTTAAATGGTGGCCTCTTCCTCAAAGGTTAATGAAACTTTGGATGTGGTTGTAGAAATGGGTAATACCCAAATTTCCTCCCTAACTACTAAAAACAATATTGTGTCTGGACTGTCCAGTGCCCGGGATTTTAAAAGCAATTCCAACGCCACCCTTACTGCTTTTTATTTTAAATATGATTAACAACAAATATGAAGTTACCAATTTCTCAATGTAAAATTCAAATGAATATGAGCATTTTACAAATACTATTTTTGAATCCACTGGTGGGTGCAAACTTTGAGTTTTTGAGTATGTGGCGGGGGTCAAATTTTAGCTCAAAAGCACAGAGTCAGAAGAATTGCAAAAAAACAGGTCTTTCCAGTCCAGGACCGCTTGCAGGACAGAATTTTAGAAAACGGCCGCTGTCAGCAGTGCATTACTGTGAACATGGATCTTTTTATTTCTTGAAAGGATTCTAAAGAAGTTTGTGCTGTTCAAATGCACATTTCCCATTTCTTCATCACGAGGTGCAAAATGCAGCTAAAAGCATGACAGCGTCAAGACATCAGACAGCACAGAGGTACCACAGATCGACTACACTGAGGGAGGAGGCAACAGCAAAGTCCAGCAGGAACACACCTCCCTGCAGGGAAACTGTACAGCAATACTGGCCGAAGGGAAGGATGCTCGGACGGCGAGCCTCACCTCCGTTGGCAACATGATTTCAAAAACAAAAAATGATCTTGAGACTCGGTGCACTTCTTGCATATAAAAAAATTGAATAAAAAAAAGAACATTTATCAAAAGCATTCATACATTGTCCTGCACCTGCTCGCCTGCACAAACACCTCCGCAGCCATCCTCGTTATGGGCGGAGCAGCTGCTCTGGAATGTGGAAGTGATGACACATTTCAAACATGACTCACGAATGAGGACATGGAGGAGTTCTCCACAGATCCACGGCCTCAGCAGAAACATTCTGCTTTTCACCAGCAGGCAGGACACACACGGGATTGGCGAAGGGCACTTTTTCCAGCATTCATCATGACGTGAGAGCTGCTACTGAATGCATCCCGACCCCACCCACCCACCAGCAGACCTGTTGTTGGCTGAAACAAAAACTAAAACTGGCACCCTTTTTGTTCCTGCACCAAATCTGCCGTCAGCCGGAGCATTAATGTCCTCTGGATCTCAGAGGAAAGTCAAAAGGCCATGTTGCCATGGAAACGCTGGACTCCAACACACACCGACAGCAGCGGCTTCCTCTCAGCTCATCACACCTGAAACTGAGGCTTGACGCCAGCAGGAAGCATCCAGAGAGGCTGCGGTGGGCATGGTGATGACGGCGGAGGCGACAGATCAACTGTCCGGGATGGGAAACAGCCCAGCTGCTTTCAGGAGAAGGTGGAGAGACAGCAGCACCAACAGTAATTCCACCTGACCGGATGAGGTGGAGTCCGGCTGGGGTGTGGGGGATGGAGGCAGCGCCGTCGGCTGCAGGAATCAGAAGTAGAGAGCCGGCTCGCTGCTGTAGTCAGACAGGGAGGAGCTGTCTGCCGGCGTGAGCTGCAGAAAGAAAAGCACAAACATCATTCAGTTGCTTCATTTTTTAATTTCATGTCAAAACATCCATTTGTCAGTAAACTCTATGGTCTCTATGATCTGATGAGGAGAGACACCCATCACCGAGGACCCTCCCCACCCCACAACCACACCTTCATGCTGCTACCTTCAGACACTACTGACCCCCCCCTCTACCATTATTCCAATGAAAAATTGTATCCAAGAAATTGTTCCTCTTGAAATGTAGTCAAACAGAACAGATCTCACTGTTTTCAGCTGTTCTGTGTTTACAGTTTCCTCTTGGGGATGTTCTGATCCAGACTAATTCTGGACTACATGCAACATCAGAACTACATCAACTTTCACAGGTGTGGATTTGTTTTTGTCATCAGATTTGTTGATGCATCCATAATGAAAACAAAAAGCAAATAAATTCCAGAATGAAAAATCAGAAGAAGCTAAAAAACACGGAGAATTTGGATTTTCCTGCATTTATTATACAGCGTTCCCTCGAGAAACGGCGGTTCACCTTTGGCCGTCTCGCTGTTTCACTTATTCTTTTTCATTGCAATTTTTTAATGCACTGTGTTCTGCGTCCTGATTGGCTGTGGACCAGGGGTCCCAGACTCCAGGCCACGAGGGCATCCTACTGGACTTTCAGAAATCCTGTCTCTCTGCTGCTGATGATCTGGATCAGGAATGTTTAGCTAGTAAGGAGCAATACCAGGTTAGTTAGGAAACATGTAAAATGTCTTAAGAGATTTCTGCGTAAAACCACAGATGTTTGGAGCGAGGTTCTGTTTGAGCTGGAATCAAAGGAGAAGTCCTAATCATTATGGAAAGATTGTGTTTCCCCGCAGATAGCTTTCATCTTCACTTTGACTGCAGAATTAATTTTGGAGGAAAGCTCTCCAACACATTAGATGAGGAAAAGACTAACCCATCTCACAGCCACTGGAGCTGCAAAGAATGTCAGACACAGTTTGGATTTTAAGAGCAAAACATCTCAACGGCATGAACAAAATCCTATGCTAGTCCTCAGAAACGTCCAGCAGACACATCCATCTTCTCCAGGCTGACACAGAAACTCACCATGACTTCCTCCGTCGTCTGCGCAGCCACATCCTCCTGGTGAACGGCGTCATCGTGTTTGTGTTCCTGCCAGGAGCTGAAGTCCACCGAGTGTTTGGGGACGTAGCTGGAAAGGTCTGAATGCCAAAGAAAAATCTGTTTCTGACAGCGTCTTCAACAGGTCATTTTCATAAATCTATAAATATAAATTCTGCTTTTCATTAGTCATATCATTAGTATTCCATATTATTAATAGTATATAAGATAAAAAGAAAAATATTACCATAATTTATGTATTACTTTATATTCATAGTGATAAAATTTCCAAAAATAGAAAAAAAAACATATTTCTGTCCTTCTTTTTCTTTAATTATTTATTTTAGTGACTCTTGAAAGGAACAGTAACTATCAAAAACACAAATAGTGCATAAATAATTCAGTTAAATTACTTTAATTAAAACAATATATTTTATTAGTTAAGATTGTTTTTGTTTTCATACATCCTGAGTCATATTTAGATGGAGTTCATATTTTGTCCAGCAGGGGTCTCTGTCCTCAAACCTGTGTGTGAGATTTACCTCAAATAAACTGCACACTAAAATAGTGACTAACATTTTTTTGTTAATTATTTCTGATATAAAAAAAAGACCTGGAATTCCCCACAGAGAATACGAGACGTGTTCTTTGAATTTTACACCTCCAGAGAAGGAAAGTCACAAATCAATACAAAAATGCAGTCTGAAAAGTCGACTTTAAACATTTAAACATTTCATCCTGCACCTGCATCAGTGAAGGTCTGTAGCTGCTTCATGATGTTCCTAAAAGAACTTCCGCACTTTCATGAAATGACTTTCCTCTCTCTCTGTCTCAGAAGCACGCCATGAAGTGACCCCACACAACTCCAGTTGAAATGAAAACATTTGTCTGTCACTATTTTTGTGTTGTTTTACTTTTTTGGATATTTTTTTGTACTCGTCCCTAAAAGATCAAATAGAAAATGTTTCTGCTTGATTCAGTTCAATCACAAGTTGTGGAATCTCCTTAGAGGACGAGAAACGCGTCTCACCGCTGCTGTTGTTGCTGTGGGTCGGCGTGGTAATGATGTTGGGGCGTGGGATGTGGATGCGTCCCACCATGCTGGGCGGCTCGTCCTCCTGCTCCTCCTCCTCCTCGTCTCCACTGTCCCACACGCTGCTCTCTGACGGATACTCGTATGTGCTGTGGAGGCTCGACTCATTGAAGGAGATCTTCAGCTGCAGAGAAATAACCACAGATCATCAGTGACCTTCAGGCCAACAAACAAATAACTAGGAGAAGAAGACGCAGAGATGCCTGAAAACATTTGACAGCAGGGAGACCAGCTTCTAACAGACCCATTTCCAAGTTGGATTAAATGTTAGATAATTTTCATTTTCAATGCATTTCCCGTAAACAAAAAAAAGGTTTTTACAGATGTGCTGAAAATTAAAAAAAGAATCCTGAATAATGCAAGGAATAAATCCAGAAAAATAAATTATGAAAAAGCAACAAAAAATGAGTGAAGGCTCAAAGTTCCCTCAAAAGACAAAACTTTTTCTCATTCGTGAAAAGAAACAGAAAAACAGATATGAAGCTCCTGAAGGAGTTGAGAGCACAAAGGACCCGAATAATGTCCTGAAGCTTCATCCACGTTCACACAAAGAAGGGCCTAAACAGCTTCAAAAAAGGCAGACTTATTTTGATGATCCTGACATCTGTGGTATCAACAGTTCACTTTCAATTCCTGTTGATGCTGATGGAGGTGCCACCATGCTGCCACTCACGTGCCAGCTTGAAGAAGCAACACCTTGGTCTTGCCGTGCAGCTGGTCAGACTTAATCTAGTCGCTAAACGCCAATTCAGCGCCAAACTGGTGTCAGAGTAGGAGTGACATCAAACAATGTAAAATAAAGGGGCTGAATTTTGGATTTACAGGAAAGGCGTAAATTGCATATACTTGTAAAGCATTTGTCTACCTTTCTTGAAGGCCCAAAGCGCTTTACAGTCACATTCTCATACACCTAGATGTTCCTGATGAAGTTTGCATGCCTTTCTCAACCTTTACAAGAAATTCATTTTCATGAACATGCCTCATGGTAATAAAATAATAGCTCATTGTTGCATCCTTGTTTCCATGGAGATGACGTGTGCAGAAAGTTTGCCCGTGAGCTTCTGGGTGGCATGGTTCATCCTGACCAAGGTGCCTGGTACTTTAATCTCTGCAGGCCTGATCCAGGTCTGCTCTAATCTCTGTTTTATGGCCCAAATCAAAAGATATCAAGGCCTCAATCTTCTTCACTTCAGGTCTTTATCGTCATCATCATCATATGGGCAGGCTTCTGGGAAATAACCAGTCCTTCCATAACATCTCTGCGTGGTATTGTTTTTGTCAAACTCGCAGACACACCCACTAATCACATGACCCACCTGGAGGAGGATGACTGCAGGGTGAGGTTCCATTCAAGAGGACAAAGATTCAAAGGTGGAGCTCCGCAAACAACTATTCATCTATAAGCAGAGGACTGAAGGAGCAGCTTAGTAAAAAGGGACAAGGAGGGTGTTCACAGAAGTCCAGGAAGTCCCGCCCTCTTTTAAAGTTGATTTATGCGAGACTTAAGGTGAGGATAGTGCTGGAAGGTTCAATAAATAAGAAAATGCAGGTTTATCTCATGAAGAAGTTAAGATCTCAGCTCCAGTGCTCCTCCAGGGTCATTAAGATTAGTCATATTCAGATAACAGCTCATCATAAAGCTGATAACAGCCTCAGATCTGTGTCACATGAGGGGAAGGAAGGATTTAAAAAAAGCACAGAAGAGTGGAATGTTCCAAGTTCTTCAGATCCATGAACTACATGATCTGTTCCTTCCTCCCAGAGGACGCCTGGATGTGCCCTACTTTCTTCCCAAAAACATCCATCCTGTCTTTGGGGAAGTCTCTGGATGCCAGACTAGCAGAGCTCTAACCTCTGCTCACAGCTGGACCACAGATGAGTCTCCCAAACCAGGTTTGGCTCTTCCGCTGTGAGACAAAAAGACTAGATCTCATTCGGGCCTGCGGTTGTTAACCCGAAACGCAGGACGTCAACCGATGACTTCAGACTGAGACGAGCTCTTGAAGGGTCCCAACAGAAACCCCATGTCTCCCTGACCTTCAAATGCAGCCACACACAAGAACTTTCCATAGAAGAAATGAATCAAGTCTCTGCTAAGACTCTCTCAAACAAAGAAATATTTCCGTTCGGAAGGGAAATGTCAGGAAATAGACCGATGGTAAATCTTCAGCAGAAGGTTGAAGTGAGCTTGAACTGCTGCTGCCCCTTCTGAGTCTCCTCAGGAGTTCAGTTTGCAGTTTCGTGATGCACAGAGAGCATGAAGGAGCACTACTAGCAGCTACAAATTCATCAGTTTGTCTGGGCTCAAAAGCCAGCATGGAGCAAAGCCAGGAGTTTATTCCAGGCCACCCAGCATGGCATGTCCTCATTTTAGTGGACACCCCCACCCCCAACAATGGCACAGAGATGAAACAGCTTTCAGAGGAGCTCTGCACCGAGCTGAGTCTTTATAACTGGAAAAACTATCTGCAGTATGCACCCACAAAGTGGAAACCTTCAGTTTAAAAAAAAAATCAAGCAGATTATTTCAGATTATGAGTCCGAAGTGAGGTGGAACTAAACAACACGTCAGCTGGAAGCGGACTGAGCAGGTGCCAGATTAGAGCTAATCTCCAGTCAGAGGATAATATTAGAACAGAAACTGCAGTTTGGCTGCAGCTGCATGAAGAACGAGGGCTTCCTCTGAGATTACAGGCGAGGTCAGAGCAGATATTGAAATCAATTCTGCAAAAGAAAATTATCTTCTGGGATATGGAGGACTGGAGAAAGCAATCTGAGAAATTAGATGTAGCTCAGATGTTTTTTCTTTGGTGCTACAGTGAAAAAGTAAAAAAAAACGGAGACATAAAAAACCTATTTATTTTTAATGCATTGAAAAATTCACTCCAAAAAATTGTTTTTTTCCCTCTTTTTAATATCTTTCTAATTTTTTCTAATAATGGAGGGCATGCATATATATATATATATATATATATACACATTTATATATATACATAGATGCATATATATACATACACATTTATTTATATGTATATATACATAGAAACATACAAAAATTAAAATTGCATTTGAGTATTTGTTTTTTTCCAATCATTGCAAATCAGAAGTAGAAAAAAAGATATTTGAAAAAGCTCTCAGTTGTTACCTACAACCTACAATCAGGAGGACACAAGCTCCCTGCTCTGCTCCATTCTGGTGCATCAACTTGGAGACAAATAGATTTATTTTCCTTGTCTGAGCTCGCACCTGGTTTAAAACTGTTCAGCTGGAAAGCTCTAATACTAAGCTAAAAGACCACTGGAAACACTTTTACAATAGATCCAAAGATGACCGTAGTTAGACTTTGAAAACATTGTAAATTATAGATTTCTAAGTGGGGAAAACTGTTCAGACTATATCTCTATCAAGTCTTAAAGCAGCCAAAAAAAAAAAAAAAAGCTTTCATTGTTTTTGATATTAGAAAATTTTAGCGGCTGAGTCAAGTCAGCACCCCACACCATCCATTTGTCTGCCACCAGAGTTTGGCTGTATAAGAGAACTGGACTGAGAGAGTGTGATGTCACCCATAGAAAATGGCGTACCTCCGGCTCCAACAAAATAAAGTCAAGTCAGTTGTCATGGTGGAGCCAGCCTTTGTCAGTAAGCAGTGATTGGTCTGAACCATAATTTCTATGGCAACAACTCTCATCAATCAGGAGCGATTGATGGAAGGTTACACCCCTGCCTACCGCTTGAAAGCCAGCTTGGGAGAATTTGCAAACGTTTAGAAGACTCGATGTGAGACCACCAACCTTTATTGAGGCATCTGATTGGTCAGTTTATAACTTGAACAACTTTAATAAAAATTGGATTATCAAGAACATGTTAAAAAAAAAGGTAGCAGAGTTTGTGGGATTTTGGCTTTTTGAAACCAGCAGGCGGTAAGTGGTAGGAATAGGCTAAAAAAACAGGAGAGAATTTAGTCCCTTGATACACCAAATAAATGTTTGCTTTCATCCTAAGATTTCCCTTTTGACTGAGCTTGCAGCAAACCAAAAGATGCTCACAGCATCCAGATCAGACGCTGCAGGATGAAGTGAAAGCAGCTGCAGCAGAAGTTTAAACAAAAACACAGATGTGGTCTCTCTGCTGAAGCTGGAGCAACATTGCACATCTTCAGAGCTGGATTCACTTCAGTGGAAGGATGTAGGACGTTTGTAGGAGGCGGGCACCGGTGGCATTTGTGTTCAGCTTCCAGACTCCCTGCTGTAGCAGTTTGTAGTAGTGTGAAGGTCCCGTGTGAGTGCTGGAGAGCTGCTGTGCTGCTGCTGCCGGATTATGGGACTGATGAGAAGAAGGATATTGTGCGTGTCTTATCAAACAGTGTCGGGTACAAATATTTTGTACCATCTGAGAAGTGCTTTGCAGATGTGAAGAACTGGGCTCAGACCTTCAGTGTGAATACAAGGAGACAACAGCAGAACCAATAACCACCTAATCCCAAACACACACTTTAATTGTGTGATTCTCGTGAGAGTGTCTGTGTTTGTGAAGAGCTGAAATGGAAGCAAAGAAAAGCCCCATGTGAACAGCAATGAATCAGACCCCAATAAATGATCAAAATAAAATGATCAAAATAAATGATCACTTTGTAATGATGATCTTTAATCTCTTCTCTGTTACTCTTCAAAGTTGAATAAGAACAACACAAACTGCTAAAGTCAGGAAGTGACCTCATGCTCAGGTAGCAGTGTGTGGTTGCACCGATCATTCACAGGAGGGTGTGTTTTAGGGCTGCAGAGTACAAAGATCCAGGACAAACGTGAGAGCTTCACAGATTATTACTCTTTAGGATTGGACAGATCCATCAGATCCTGAGTGTGCCCACACAAAGCCCTGATTCCTCTGCAGCATTAGATGATAAAGACCTCATGATGCAGAAAAAAAATGAAAGCAGTTCCCTCCTTTTTTTTTTTTGCTTGAAAAAGTAATGGTGTGGCTCGGCAGAGTGTCAAAAGTGTGGCGTTACACTTTCACCAAGAAAGTTCAAAATTTATTGCAATAAAGTGTCCCTGCACGCCTGCATTTTATTTATTTAGAAAGGTGAGAGTATCCAGAGCAGCTGTGAAGCAAAGTGAGACGTGGACAGAAGGAGAGAACTGTAAAATACTGCAATGTTGTATTCGTGCATTGTATTCAAGTGCACACAAGTCTGTAAGTGCCAGCTTATTTAATTTGTTCAAAAAGAACAGACAATCGGTGATGGTTCCGCTAAAGATGGCTCCACTCTTCTTTGTACCCATGGCATGGCTGTTATAAAGATGCCTCAAGATGTTTTTAACCTCTTTTTTTTAACCATGTTGACAGGATAGGACATGGGGTGTCATTTCTTCATATTGAAAGCAAATTCATTTAAAAACGTTTTAACCAAAATTACTATCAATTTGTCAATTTTTCCCACCGTTCGTTCCATTGACTGTATATGAGAACTGGACTGAGTGAAACACCCCCCCAACGTTTGAAAACAGGAAGTACCTGCTGGCTCAAAGAAGCCATAATCTCATAGACTTCTATAAAGAAATAAACGTCTGTTACTCAGTCATTCTATTTCAGAATAGCAATTCTTGCTCTGATATCTTTTTTAACGCATTCTTTTTTTTCCATGATGTTATTCAAGTTATAAACTGACCAATCAGATGCCTCAGTAAAAGCATGCGGCACCCATCTCAAATGTTTGATTGACAAATTCTCCCAAGCCGCTTTCAGTGGAATGGGTTTGGACTTTTAACGAGCCTACTCATAACTGGCGACAGTAGTTGCCATAAAAACACTGACTCAGACCAATCACTGTCGTCTAGCTCCAACATGGCGGCGTCCATATCATGGAAAACTGGCGACTGAATTTGATTCGTTTTGCTGGAGCTGAAAGTAAGGCATTTTCTATGGGTGATGTCACACCTGCTTTGTCTAGTTCTCTATATACAATCAATGGTTAATTCCCAGTTAGCTTGTCATAGTTAGCACGTTTTGAACGGTAGTGTGTATTGATATGAAACTCGTTGAAAACAGTCGCAGTCTCTTGGCATATCAGGCAGACACAGTTGTTTCATATTTCACAGACAAAAGCGATGACCTTCATTGTCAATCATCCTTGTTGCTGTCGAGATTTTAGAGATAAGCTAGAAAATGTCACACAAGGCCCCAAAACTGTGTTAAATTAGATTTACCGTGGCTTAATGTAAATTAGCCAACCACATTCAAAAAATTGCACACAGAGTTTTTCTAGAAAATTCTGGGGGCCGCATATCATTGATTTTATGAAAGGAGCCTGTGGGCCAAAGGAAATTTGAACGTAGCCCCATTTGGATCATGGGTCAAACTTTGGACACACCTGGGTAATGATGTCACAAACTTAAGCTTTTGTCAAACCACAACAACATGCCAGTTAAAAAACAAGACAGTTAGTGAAGAATATTAAGATAAAAAATGAAGTTGCTGCACAGTGTTTCCTCAGTATATACCAGTTCACCATCACCTTTCGCCGTGTTGCTTTTTCACAGAATTTTGTAGAACATTTTTGTGTGCTTTTTTTTTTTGAACAGGGCTCTGTGTGTTCTGTGTCCTGATTGGCTGCAGACTTTGTCAATCACTCTCCTTTGTACTGTGTCTCCTGTACAGAATGCATTCAAATTTCTTGCATAAATCTTTAAACTTGATTCTATAATACTGGAGTTCCTTTTCTCTGAAGGTTGAACTTTGAGAGTTTAAACAAGAGAGAAAAGTGTTTAAATGTTCATGTCTGCCTGAGAGAAGTGTATAAACTGAGGGGTTTTACAGCCCTACTTTCCTGCTGACTTTCCTTTTGTTTTCAAATGGGATTCAGTCTGGAAGTCAAAGATATGAACACTGAGCAAATGTATTGAAATATCAAAAATTCATGCAAAACTGCATTCATGTCAAGTCTAATAGCAAACACACCAAAAAAAAACTAAAACTCTTTATGTTCGTAAATGCAACAGAAAGCACAGTCAAACTTTAGGTGGAAAAACATTTCTAGCAACTTTATGTTAGACTTCAGGAACACACAGCAGAAGGTCTGCAGCCTCTTAAACATCTGATGGCTCAGCTGTTTGGTGACACACACACATACACACTGATTTACATTTGCTGACTAAAGCACAAGCTCATAATTCAAACAAATTGATCTGCCTCATTTGAGCTACATGTTACTTTTCCTCAAATTAAAATACTAAAGATGACCATCGACCAGAGAGAACTGACAGCTACAGTGACATGAAGACACCTGCATGTGTGTACGTGTGTCTTCATCCTAGAATCCTAATGACAGGATAGAATGGCTGTGGCTGGTGTTGCCCTGGCGACAGGCGCCATGGATATGTGACAGAGGGAAACGGGAGAGTGGAGGTGCAGACAGAGACGGCTCTGAGACAGACTGCAGCTTTTCATGGACTAAACACGAAAACGAAATATTAGTAACCTTTCCCAACAAACTGCCCGATAAAAACCATGTTAATGTGTGTGCATGCAGCACTCCCAGGCCGGCTGCGGTTCCTGTGTAGCCTCCATGGGGAATATTTGAATAAAATGTGTATGGGGCTCAAAGAAAGCAGAAATACAGCAGAAGATTACCCACACAAGTTTGCATTTGCAATCAAGAGACCAGAGCTGATTATTCACAAGCTCAGTTAGGCAGGTTTTACATAAAAAAGTCCTCTTCCAATTCTCAAAAAATTCCAAAATGATCAAATGTGGAAGGAAGCTTGTCAGAGAGGCTGGAGGAGGAGCAGGCAGGGACCTCTTCCTGTTTCTCCCACTACCTTTCTTTTTATAAACAGCTGTATCTGAGCGTCCTCCGCTCCTAATCTCTGCAGCATTTACTCATGCACTACAAAAGAGCCACACATAAACACACACGCTGAAATAAACATGACTATAATAGTGGGGCTTTGCTGGATGAATTCTGATTACACTGAATTTGCAGAGGCTGTTGGTGTGTGAGCGTAACACCTTCGAGTATGAGCGTCTGTTCATGAAGAGCCACATGTTTGAGTGGAAGCATAAGACTGGATGTGTGAGGAACAAGCTTCTGCGGACAAATGTTTTGTTCTTAATGATAAAATACTCCACAATGACCTGCTCAGACAAGGAGAAGACAGTTTGGAACTTTGAAACACCGAGTAGAGTACATTTCACTGCAGAACACATTCTCAAAGATCGTTCCAATGTGGTTTGTTGGCCTAAAAACAATAAAATAAACGTTTTGTTCTATAAGCACTTTGTCTATGTTAACAAACCCTTCTTCATTGATTAGTAAACCAAGGAAAAAGGCAATACTGACATCTACTTTATGATTGAGAAACATCCACGCGAAGAATTGTTATGGAAAATGTACGGCAAAGAAGACATCAGACACAAGAAGGGTAGGGCCATTAACAGTATATGAGAACTGGATTGAGAGAGTGTGACGTTACCCGCAGGAAAGGGCTTCCAGCTACAACCAAATGTAGACAACTCAGTCGCAATCTTTTTTTTTTCCCAATACGTATACCGCCATGTTGCAGCCAGACATCGTCGGATAGCAGTGATTGGTCCGAGCCATTGTTTCTATGGCAACCACTCTCATCATTTAGTAGTGATTGATGGAAGACCACACCCCTTCCACTTGAGAGCAGACTCAAGAAAATCTGTCAAATGTTTTGAACATCCAAGGTGAGACCACCTATTTTTATTGAAGTATCTTTGGTTTAAATTTGAACAACCAGAACTACAGAAAAAATTTGAATTATCAAGAACATGTTAAAAAAGGCAGAAGAGCAAGAATGATTATTCTGACAAATGTAGTGATTGAGTAATAGTTGTTTATTTATCTATAGACATCCATGAGATTTTGGATTCTTGGAGCCAACAGGTACTTCCTATGAGGAATGCCGCAAGAGGGGGTCACTCAGTCCAGTTCTCATATACAGTCAATGGGTTCTATTAACTGTTTTTAAAATATCAAAGAAATAAATAATGAACAATAATCACAAAATAATTTACATTACTGGTTAGAGGGTGTAGTTGTTATAGTAGGTTAAATTGTACAACTAGAGATATTTAAAAAATAATTTAAAAGCAACATTATAGGAGTAACTGTCTTGTGAAGAACAGGTACGTTTCTTTTTCTTGTTGTCACGGTGGATCTGAATGAGACAGAAGATGATGGAAGTTCTGAGGCTCCAGATGAGCGTTTCACACATTTAAACTCGCTCTTATCAGCACTTACGGCATCCAGGTTGTTTGCTTTAATTAGACTCATTAATACAATTCAATTTTAGGATTCAGAACTACAGTTCACAGCACAACATGAGAGCATTAAACACCACAAACCTGCAACACCAAGCAGTATAGAGCCAAGTGATATGAGTGTAGTATTTTAATGTTTAAATACAATACTAACCTTTCTCTTAACCTTTAATTAACGTGATTAAATTGAAAAGAGTAGTCAGGACAGGAGGGAGGATGTTAGGATTTCAGGAAGGGAGGAGAGATGGGGAAGGTCTGCTGGGTGGTGAATTATTAAACACAATGGACTTTCACACCTGTAGCCCAGCTGCACAATGTAAATGTAGGAGTGTGCCCTTTCATTGGCCTTCCGGTATGACGAAGCTTTTAACCGTTTGGGTATTTTATATTTGCTGCAGGCGTAAAAGCTGGGCCCAAACACAGGGATGGACCTCATGCTTTAAAGAGGTGCACCTAGAGATTGATTTTTTAATTTTTTTAAAAATTTAATTTTTTAAATATTTGGTTCAATTTGGTTCAATTTTTTTCATGTTAAAACTTTCATTTATGAACAGACTTCAGTGCATTCTAAATAGTTAATTAAAGCAGGTTTTCATAACAGAAAATATTAACATTCATGGGTCATCACATTTTCCCTCTAAAACTCTCACAAAGTAAGAACTGGAATGTAGACGCCGTTTACTTCCTGCTGTTTCTGGGAAACACCCAGCTCCAATGTGATGGCACCAAATGACTTTTGTCTGAGGGAAAGGTTAATTCAGCTTCTAATGGGACTGAGAATTCCTGACTGGGGGTTGATTTCATCAAATGACCACTGGCTGCTGGTTTCAGAAAGAAGCAGCATCTATACACTCTCCTTCTAAAATGTCAGTCTTTATACCAAAACCTTAAAGCCTGGGTAGAAAAATGTTTTCATGAGTTTTTGGTTTTATTTTTTATTCATTACAGCTGTGTAAATGTGATGCTACGTTCACAACGGCCATACGTAACACATTCTTGAACGGAAGTTTAGCATATGGTGTTCACACTGGACTGTCGCTACATGATATATGTCGCTGTCATGATATACATGATACATGGTGCAAAATGTCGAAGCGGTGGAAATCTTGCAAATCTTGTTCCAGGCTTTTTCTTTCACAGCCCTATTCTGATACTTCCGAAGTAAGAGGGACACCATCCATACGTCACTAATCTGAGTCCGTGGTTGGTCAAAGTTCAACTGGTTTGACATTCAATTCGCCATCACTTTGTACATAGAACCCGAAGACGAACTTAAAAACTTTCTTTCAACGCTTTTGTTTTGAACGCAGAAGCCCGAAACGGGCTATTACACAGAATTTTAATTTGAAAGTAGTCCCTTGAATGCATGTTGCAGAGGCCGGTGAAGCAGGAGGGGGGAGCGATTCACTATTTGATTTTATAAGAGCTTAAATGTGTGTATTATTAAGGGTGCGTATCTTTGATTGGCACTTGGGTAGGCCCATGGATGTTGAGTCCATCTCACATGACATTGTCCTGTCATCACCCATCTTTGGCTTGTTATTGAAGCAAACAGAGTAACTCTGGTCAACAGGGCAGACCCACATCAGGCTTCACTTTTGTCATTCAGATATTTTTTTTGAAGACTAGAGGTGTAAAAAAAAAAAAAGTTGTCTAGACTTCAACTGTAAAAGTTCCTAATAAGGATGGACCCGTATAATTTTTTCCAACCGATGTCCATAACCGATATTTTCCTTGCAACTGTGGTCGATACCAATGTTTAAGTGTCTACAATAACACTAAACGCAATGCACAACTGCTTTAATGTACAATCACACTGTACTTGACCTTTTTAACACACAGAAAAGGACCTAATAACGATAAGTATCCCAGTGCCAGGGATCTATTAGGAACAAGTATCAATTTCCAAATTAAAATGTATCAGAAAACAGAACAGTATTTGTGGATTTTTTTCATGTCTGACAGATACTAGTAAACTCAAATTATGCAAATATCACCCAATACAGATACTGGCAACGATACATCGCCCATCCCTGGTTCCTGATATGGAAGTGGAGTTCCAGGTTCCTGTATTGACCTTTTAGTGCTCAGGTCTCCATCTGCACCAACTGCTGAGGTTTACAAATATTAAATGGAAATTTTAACACACTAAAGGGCCTCTTCCTGCAAAGAAGAGTCTACAAGACTGTCTCTAAGAGGGGGGGAAAAAAAGTATTCAAGTACAATATTTTCCACCAAAAACAGCCCAATACATGGAAAATCAACCAACTAAGATGCAGCTGAAGTCTCAACCAGACTGAGGAGTACCTCAGAATGCTCAAAGATAGGGGGTTGCAGGAGTGCATAATAAGCAGCCATTGGGAACAACTTCAAAAGCAAACTTTAGCCTCTCCCACATCTACCAGTCACCATAAAAAGCAAACAGCTGCTGTAAACCCAGATCTCAATCAAAGTGCCAATGGAAACTGATTTCATTCTGGTCTGACTTCATGTAAAGTGACGTCTGCCAAGAGGCTGTACTTGACACACATCGCTCTTTTACAACTTCTTCCCCAACAGAACCAGGAAGCAAGACAGTCAGATTAACCACCATCCACAGGAATGAAAAAACGCACCAAGAACAGAGGGTGGAAAAACTGAGTGAAATCAGCTTGGAGCTCCATGAGTTCCTGCAACGTCATCCAAGTCTTAAAAGACTCAAAAAAACAGAACACATGGAGGAAAAGGAGGAGTTAAATATGTGCAGTGGATTTAAAGAGAGCTTCTCTGAAGGCTCTGAGTAGCACTGGTGCATGGGAAAAAAGAAGTTCCAGACCAGAGAGCTGGGCTGTGGTCGTTTTTGAAGGTCGCTCTCACACACGGACGCCAATGAACAGCAAATTCCACACAAATTGCTGGCTTGGCCAAGCCTTCGTGGTTTTGTAATCGCCTGCACAGCCCTGTCCTCCAATGAAAAGGAACATGAAAACAATCCAAAGCTTGATGTAACCAAGTCAAATCCAAATGCAAAGATGGAAAAAGGGTTTTGTCTGTAGGTGAGAACAATGTGCAGGATGTTTGTGTGTCATAGCAACACTCCGTGGTAATCAGCATGCACAGGAGAATGCAACAAAAACACATGAGCTGAACCACCACGGCCTTTACCATAAACCCACAGAGCTGTTTTTAATTTCTGTTTCCCCTGAAACCAGTTTGAAATAGAAAGCATGCAAATGACTCAGAAAACGGAGACAGACCTGCAGTTCTCAACAGGAGAAACCAGACAAACTCATCTGCAAAAATCCAAATTAAAAACTTCCTACTTCTAATAAAAGGTTACATTTTAAACACCTTTCAGCAAAAAATCTTTTGAATTGGAAGTTCCTCTGTGAAAATATAACTAAATTAGTCATTTTTCCTACTTAAATTTGACTTAAAAGAGCAAAACAACCGTAAAACAACTGTCAGTTCCTGGCTCTGCTTGTAAAAGGTGGTTTGCATGAACAGCAGAAGATTACAGAGCAGCAGGTCAAGGAGCAGCTAGCTATCTGAGAGGCTGTGACACTGGTCTACATTACAGACAGCCCACCGGAGCTTTGCAGTCACTGCATTAAACATTCTGCACATCTTTTGAATGGAAAGCTAATGAGAAAGCATGTGGGCAGGAAGGGTCCAGTTAACTCAAAATGAACAAAATTTAAAGAACCACTCTAATGAAAGTTGTGTTATTTGTATTTTTTATACATGTTCTTGTAGCATTTTTCTAATGGTGCATGACATATATATATAAAAACAAAATTAAAGTTATTTTTGTGAGTATTTTTTTATTCAAATTGTTGTGAGTCGGGAACAAACGAAAAAATGCAGTTTAAATGAAGAGTATTTGTGATGTTTGCATTTGTGATTGTGAGTCGGCGGGCCACAAGCTTCCTGTTCCACAAACAGAAACACCTTCTTCAGTGCCATGGAACTGGTTCAGTTTTGTGACATCAGTCTAACACACCCTGCAAAATTGGTTGAAGGCTGTTGCGACCAAACGTGGATGTACCAGGAATTTGTTTCATCACCTGAAATAGAGACTGTTGAGTGCGAGAAGCGCATCTCCTTATGAAATGCTCAAGCAACAACTAAAATACCTGCTGCATTGTTCTAGAAGCAAGCTTGTATTTAGTTGCACTTTGTGTTCAGGACAACCTCAAAAGGACATACTTTCTCCCTGCTCACAACTCAGGGGTGTATTTCTAATCAACTACGGCTCCTCTGTAGCAACTATGTCCAAGAAAATAAATATTTTTTATTGGGGCTAAAAACAGCATATTTATAATTAAAAGACAAATGAGAACGCTTTGAAACTAGATCAAATGATGATCGCAGAAGGACTTTAAAGCTATCTAGTGTAAAATGTAAGTGCAGATTGCAGCACTGTATTCAAAATAATTGAAAACTCTTTAATATTTGAATAATCTCAAATGCTAAGTTTGCAGTTGTGCATCCGATGAGCTGTTGTTGTGGAGGACGACTGGAGCAGCTAAACCATCAGACATAGGCGGCAGATAAAGGCTGAAGCCTGAAAACAGTCCTGGTGAGATTTGCTCATTCATTGGACTTGAAGAGCCACCTAACCCAGTAATCAGCCCAGCCACAAATAACAGGTTTGAGTGGGACGGCAGTGCAGAAAAAAAGCCTCTGTGTTGATCCGAGTGGCTGAGTGAACACACCATTTTAATCCACTTATGCAAACCGGCTGCTGCAGGTAAAGCGATGAGACGCAGCGGTTTAGAGGCATGCAGATGACTGCAAACGTAAATGGAGGTGTGAACTTCAACAACAACTGCAGAGGTGTGCAATGAAAACAAGTAGCAAACAAAACCATAACCGTGACGGTAGACTGCTAAATTTAGACCAAATACCAAACTTTGCACGCATCTCATGACATGCTGGGATGTAAGGTTTGTGTTGCCATGGGGATGGAGGGGTTTCTGTCTTCTTGAAAAGGCTCAACAGTTTATCAGGCTAGTTTAGGAAACAAAAAACTGCATGTTTGAGCGTGTTCTCACCTTCTTCCCAATAGAGCTCGTTTTGGAAAGGCAGGACTTTGGGAGGGACAGGTATCCGCCGATGACCTGGATGTCCTCCACAGCTGGGTAGCGCTTCTTCAGAGAGGTTCCCAGCTGAGCATATGGGGCTTGTGGGGGCGTGGACCCTGGTGGGCCCTGCCTTGGTGATTCCTGGTGGGTCTCAGGGGAGCTTGGCTGGGCGTCGGGCTCTACCCTGCGCTTTGGCACCACAGTGAATGTGTTCCCCTTTTTCCTCTGAACCAGGGGGCTGGGGACAGGGACACGCTGCGGGGGCTCCACCTCAATGTCATCTATGTTTGTTACTGGCAGTTGATCTGCAGAGGGGGACAGATGCACCGGTGAGGGGGTGGAAGTGAGTGGCGATGGGGCAGGAGAGTCTGCTAGAGCTGGAGAAGTAGGTGGTGAAGATGGGGGAGAAGCTGGAGCAGGTGTGGAGGAGGGAGATGGGGTAATAACAGCAGGTGGAGACAAAGGGTCAGAGGTCACAGGAGAACCAGGACTTGTGGCAGTTGCAGGAGACTGGTCAGGTTTTGGGGTCCTCGGCTCCATCTCCTTTTCTTCCAATAATTTTTCTGCTTTTTTCTCTGTGGATTTCAAAGTGGGTGAAGGGGGGGTGACCTTGATCGTACTGGTCGCTGCAGGCGGGGCCGTGAGGCGGCCCTTGGGGACCACTGTGAAGGAGTTTCGGGACTGCAGGCGGAGGTTCGCGAGGGCTCTTGCCTGTGTGTCCCCGTCAGGGATCTGACCTAGGTCTGGCTTTGGGGAGGGCCGGATCTCAAAGTCAGGCGAGGGACGAGACACCTTGAAGGAAAAAGGAGCTGTGGGGGACTCGGCACATGCACGGCGGGTCTCCGGAGAGCATGGCACCTTTGGTTTGGGGGACACCTCGGTGACCTCCCAGTCTCGCTCCCTGCTGAGCTTGTTTGGCCCCCTGTCTGGCTCGTCCCTTGGGGGGGCAGCTTCCTCAAACCGCTGACGGAAGGATGAGACTGGATGAGGGACCCCGGAGCTGCGCTGAGGGCTGCCCAGATCCGGGACAGGATGCTTTGGTTTGGAAGAACAGGAACTCTGGAGAAGTGGTGAAGACTGCTGGATGCTGATCGACTGACCCGGCCTCTGTTTTGGCACCAGGTCTGGCTGTGGTTTGGACCAGAGTCTGGGTCTGCTGCTGGAGTTACTGTCCAGGTCCAGCAGGTTCTCTGTGCTGTGGGACTTCTTCTGCAGTTTCCCATAGTTGGTGTCAAACTTCTGCAGGATCCGGCTGACCCTACCTGGGCCCTCCCCTGCAGCATATGGGACGTCATACTCGGGTCGCCCCAGGGTGCTCAGGTTCTCCTCGCTCTTGCTTATCGTGGTGTCATAGATGACCACCTCCTTGGCTCGGATCTCGGTGACAGCGCTGCCCCTGCGGTCCAGCAGGTCGTTCAGGGAGCTGTAGCCCCCCACCCCGTTCTGCTGCCACTTGCCCCCCGATTGAGCATCTCCCGCTTCAGGAAAGTAATCTGGATCCGACTCGATGATGATGATGTTGTCGGCTCGGATGGTCCGGATTCCCGGGACGCTGCCGTACAGCTCCAGGATGTGCTGGACCGGACGGCCGGGGTGCTCTCGCTCCTGCCAGTCCTGCCGCCTCCTCCGCTCCTTCTCCAGCTTGATGAACGGGTTCTCCTCGAGGGGCCCCAGACTCTCCTGCAGAACCAGGCTCTCGTGTCGGTCGTCCTCCCTCGGAGCCCTGTCGCAGGCCGTCGGTCGTAGCTCTTTGTTGTGTGCGAAGTGCTGGCTGGCGGTGGTGATGGTGTAGTTCCGTCCGGACCCACCGGCCGCCCCGCCGTCCCTCGTGAGTCCGCTGCTCCCGTTCACATTCCCCGTTAGCTCGCCGTTTACCCGTTGCGGGCCCGTTGCGCTGCCGGGGCTGGTCTCTGGGGACCCGGTTACCCCCGAACCGCCGCCCTTAGCCTTCCTCCTCTCCAAGATTTCTCGCTTCCAGGCCGGCATCCTCGGACTTTCTTGGCCGGCATCTTGGCGGAGGAGGCGAACCTCACCCCCGCCAGACATCGTGGTGGCTTCCTCGGAAGGAACGAGGCGCTGCGGCCGTGAACGCTGAATGTGCCGCTGAGCGTACCTGCAGGAGCGATCAGCGCTCACGCATCCTTGCCTCCCCCCGCGCGCTCTCTGTCGCCTTCACGGAACACCACTCTGTTTCTCCCACGGCCCCTGAACGCGACCCCTCCTCTCCACCGCACCGTAGCCCCTCCTACCCAGCCGTTCATTGGTCCCGAGGCTTTACAGGCGCCCCCATTTGCTTCCCTGAGACCGCCCCATAATCACCCAAACCACGCCCCTGCCATTGTCAACCACAGAGAACGGACTGTCAGTAAAAAAAAAAGCTAGATTCATGGCCAGTCCAACATTTCAGGCGCCTAAATAAAAATTCCCACTTTTAGTTGATTCGTTACAGTTTTGCCGTTGCCGTCTGACTTGTAGAGTCAAAATGAAGACGAAAAGTCAAATCGGACCTATTTCAGCTGAAGTGATGGTTTCTTGCGGTGTCCCCTCTCGGTTCCTGAGCGAAGCAGCTATCTGTGCATGAATCAGCGCTAAGTGCTCCATTCTTGGGCACGACAACAGATTAATGTACCTGATCAATTATTTATCACGCGGCTATAATTAAACACAGCTCGACTTAAGTGCCCAGAACAATAACCAGTTTATTTGTTAGATTCGCCCTGTTTGCAGAGCAGGGCCGTCCATACCGACATTTATACTACACTATCAAAGTTTGGCTTCAATGATCGACTTATTAGGAATTTGACCCTTTACAGACTGCTGTCAAATACAAATCATTAAAGTATGAAGTACGTTTAGAAAACATTTGTACGATTTTTAGAAAACGACAGAATTTAATAACCGATGGACCAGCATTCCAGACTTTTAGACAGCAAACAGCGACCCCGTGTGGTCACTATTTGCCAGCACTCAGACACTTTTTAAAGCCCCACTGATGAAAATTGTTTTTCGAGTTTTTCACATGTTCTTGCGATATTTTCCTGATGATAGATGACATATACGAAGAAATTAAGCTTAGGTTTACATCTCTGATTGTTTATTTATTAGAATCTGTGTGAATCTGGAGCAGATGAAAAATGCAGGTGGATAAAGCTTGTAGCTGTGATGTAGACACTGCAATTGGCTGGCCTCAAACTCCCTGCTCTGCTCCATCCTGATGCATCCACTTGCAGACAAATAGATCCATGTACATCTTTGTTTTCCTCTTCTGAGCTGGTATCTAGCTCAAAACTGTATGACTGGATAGCTCCAATATTGCTCACCATTTTTGCAGCACCGCTAATGTTAGGTTGAGGTTGCGTGGGCCTGTAAGCTAGCAGGAGAGTGTAAAGAAAAGAATTATGGGAAATTAGGGAAGGCTGAACAGTCAACCCACAACTCAGAGGTAAAAATCTGATGAACTCTTGCTGCTCTGCAGAAACTATGTACTTGAAAACAATAGTTTCTTTTTTTGCAAAAATTGTATATATATATAATTAAAAGACCACTGGGAATGATTTGACAATAGATCAAAAGATGATCGAAGTGGGGCTTTAAAATATTCACCAGACAATACTGGTTTTGTTTTTTATTTACAAATTTACCAAGTCAAAAAAGGACCTAACTGCATTTTCTTATAAACATATACACATAGCATACTTTCACTTTAGTGCAATAAATAAAACAAAGTCTTAAACACATGCAGATACATATAACAAAACACAATAACGTATAAACAAAAAAACATCACTTTTAAAGAAAATAAACAGCTCTCAGGGCAGCTGTGTGAAAACAATCTACTGCTTGTTGCAATGATGGGGTTCAATCACAAACAGGTTTCTGTGAGGGTCATTCTAACAAGCAGGAGCCCATGAGAGGGTTTAAAGATTTGTTGAATGAACAAAGCATACAATGAAAAGATTACTGTTTTACTTGCAAATTGTGTGTTTTTTTTCCTTGGCAAAGAAAACGGCAAAAAGATACATTGGAGATTCTATGCAACTGAAGTTTCCCAAAAAACTGCACACACCATTACTAGTTTCCGTTTTTGCAATGTTTTGTGTTTATGCAACTCATCAAATGAACAAACACATTGAAGTATATCTGATTAATATTTCCCCTTAAAGACTAATATTCTTCCATTGATTGCACAGTGCAGAAACAATGTAAACTACAGTTTACAAAATACAGTCATACATCAATGCAACTGATTGAAATGACTTCAAAGAATTATTTTAAAACAGAAAATGCAAAAAAAAAAAAAAAAAAAACTAAAGTAGGCACATAAACTTGTCATTCAAGCTACACCGTAGTGGATTGAAAATGAGGAAATGAGCCATAGGATGTATTCATGCTATCAATCTCTAATGGCAGATGGATACTGCACTCTGCTCATGTTCATCAGAGCTGCCCTCCTCAGTTAACTCGGCAGGCTCGTATCATCAGCAGCTGCAGCAAGATGAAAAGCGGGGAAACAATGAGACCAAACCAGAGATCTCTAGCTTGTTCTTGTTCGGCCAACTTCTGGCACAGCAGAACCTCGCACACCAGCTTCAGGCTGAGCACCGTCAGCACCCAGAGGAGACGCAACACCGCCAGACGCTTCTCCTTCTCGTAGAGTCTTATGGACACAATGGTGGTGAAGTAGGTGCTCAGCCCGTCTGCAGCAAACAGCGGCACAAAAACCAGCCACCAACTCAGTTTGGGGGAAGGCAGGTCAGCCTGCAGGGCGACCAGCATGCTGAAGACCAGCAGAGCCAGCAGGTGGAGGAACAACTCAAAGGTTGCAAAGCCCAGCCACTGGACCAGTTCCCTCAGGGAGAACAGCATGGTGGAGGAGTCTGCAGCCCAAGCCTGACCGAAGAGGAGCCCGGACAGGAGGAGGTGGAGGAGGTCCAGAGATGAGAGGAGACTGCAGAGATGACTACATCTTCAGATTCGACCTGAGAATAACAATGGAAGTGCAGAGTAAATAAAAACATGCTTTGATGGTAAAATAACAACACTGTATCATGTTTTTCTTACGAGAGACGTAACCAGTCCTAATCGGACTTATCATACAGGCCCCACACTGAATCAGCTCATCGTTTAACATCATTAATGTCAGTTCTGTCACAGTTAACGTTTTGTTTCTACAGCTAACAGTTGTCACGTTTATGTTATAGGAGAAGCTAAAGCAAAAGCAGCGTTTGTGTTTGAACAGGACAGACCGGGGGGTGTTTTCCGCTGCTAACGTAAGCTAATCACGGAGAGGTGACGCGGGGTATAAGCACAACTAAAGGTAAATTCGCTTAGTTAAAATTATTTTACCTTAGAAATATAAGATTCTTAGTCTCCAGCCAGTTAAATATGAAAATGAAAAACAGCTAAACTGCTGTTAACATTTTAGCTCTTCGCCAGATCCCTTTCCCGTAGAATATCGCGAGAACACAGATCAAAACAATTTTAAAGTCCTGCTATTCTTGTCGCCATCATCTGGATTGGAGGAGTAAAATAGTTTGTCAACTGTTTGGTCCTGTTTTTTTTATATTATTTTTTTTGTCTTTTTTTTTTTTAAAGTTCAACATAAAATTGTCTTCCCAAGCTGGGATCAATAAATTATCTTTATCTTATCTTATATCATGGAAGACAATTTTTATTTATACCGGTACTTAGGATTTTTATTGGCATGAATCTTTGTGGCTCAAGTATAAATAACTGAAAAGAAGTAAAGAACTGGATAATAATAATTTATGTAAAGAAAATTTAAAAATAAATGTTTAAGTAAAAAAAAAAAAAAAACAGGGGTGAGAATATATAGGTTTGCTTCCTCCGTATCCCTTTCAAGTACTTTATTGAACTCCTTTTGATAAACTTAATATTTAATAGTTTTGAATTGGTGTTAAATTGGATCATTCAAAATTAACCAATATTACTGTAACCATGAATTGTATCAGCAACCACAAATTATGATATGAATTAATCGAATCGTTGTTAAAATGATTAGTTACACCCCTGATTATCATCATGTTCTTATGTAAATAACTGAAAACAGGATGATCAGTTTCTTTCAAAATAACAGAATAATGTGGAATTATGGACTTATCAAGTGATTTTACATTTATGAAAGTTAAAACAAACTTAACTTTTTGGTACACGGTTTTGTTTCAGTTCAACATATTATTTATGTATTACAAAAAAACGTTTTTGAAAAACAAGTTAACCATAAATCAAGCCAAAAGACTTGCAGGTTCTGAAAGGTACAACCCCTATCATTTAACCTGTGAAGCATGTTGTGGACTGTAGGAGGACTATGTAGTTCACAGTCTCTTGTTTCTCAATGAAATTCCTTTATAAAACAGTTAATTTTCCCTTTAATTGTATCTTTTGTGCAAAAATGAACAATTCTTACGCCAACTTGAATCTGTTCTTCAAGATCAAAACAGATCTGTTCTGACGAAGTTAGTAATTCCGTGCTAGTAACATTTTCCGCCGCTAGATGGCGGAAGTAGCACTGCAGGAAACAAACCACAGAAGAAGACAGACTTCTAAGTGTGTACAAGTGGACAGCTTCCTCCTCCTAAGGTGAGCTACTTAATTTATGTAAATATTGCTAAAATTCATCATGCTGTTTTTCAACTGTAATCTTGATCGTTTGCGTTTGTTGTCGGTTAAAAGCGTTGTGTTTTTGGTTATAGATAATCCCTTAATCGATTAGATAAATGGCGTCATGCTCGAAAAAGTTTGAGATGTTTCTGTAAATGAAAGCGTTCTTGTTGGGACTGCATGCCAAATGTCACTTCGCGGCTCTTTGTGAGTTTACAGTTTCTTGTATAAGAGACCACAGAGTTGTAATACTTAACATTTTGAATTAAAACAAGTCTTAAAAAGGTACTAAATAACACTTTAAAGAAGTTTTGATGACAAAAAATGCCATGTCACTTGCTCCTCCACTAAATAATCATAGTTTTGAGTGTTTCTGCTGTTAAACATCATCTAAAATTGATGGAAAGTGTGCTGAAGCTGTGCACAAATGGTTATAATGGATACAAACACAGATTTTGAAAAAAATTCCAGATAGCTGACTCTTAAATCCAAACTGAGTTGGGGATTATATTGTTATTGCAGATGGGGGTTTTGGGAGCTTCTGTCTCCAGGGCACAATGTCAACACTCTGATCATAGGGCTGCATTTGCAGACGTGAGCCTTGTTGACTCTGCAGTGAGGCTGAGCTGCCGTGAGTTGTGGCTGCCTGGCTGCTCCGTTTCATGATGTCTGTCTCTCTGCTGAAGGTCAAAGATGCAGACTCCAGCACAGTCGGTCCTCCACAGTGGATATTTTCACCCGACGCTTCGATTCTGGCAGACATGTGCGACAGATCTCAGACCCGAGAACCTCATTTACCCCATCTTTGTCACGTGAGTGAAGTCAGACGTTTGATTCTCCTGAAATCATAGAATCACAGGAGTAGACCATTGTGCTTTTGGCTTGTTTCATGCTTGTTTATGTTGCTCACTGTTGCAGAGATAACGCTGATGCAGTGGAGCCCATCAACAGTCTGCCAGGTCAGGCCAGGTGAGAATTAGAAAGACGCCAGACACAAACCAGATGAGGTCAATGTCGTGCTGAGTGTTTTGAAAGAAGGAGCGCTGTCCCAGATAAATGTGTGATGCCGTGCACCACTAAGGGAGCGTCCTTAGATAAGAGAAGGGTGGAGTCAGAGCCACACCGTGGACTCCAACCAAGATAAAACGGCGATCCGTTAGCCCGTTAAAATCAGCTGATCCACACAAACCTGTTTGTCCATGTTTAGTAGCATGGCGCTTGGCGTTCAGTTCCCTAACATCATTCTAATGCTGATGACCTGCTGTGTTTTGAAAAGAGTACAGTGCTTTCTGGCTGCTTGCAGCCACTCAGTCATGTTTTGTCCTTTGCAGGTATGGCGTGAACAAGCTGGAGGGAATGCTGAAGCCTCTTGTGGTGAAAGGCTTGAAATGTGTGCTGATCTTTGGGGTCCCGGCAAAAATCGCTAAGGTTTGTTGAACTAAGAGAGTGGAAGGGAAACCTCGGGAAAAAAAAATCTCTGATAATCGGCGGAACAGACATAATCCAGGAGAAATGACAATTTTCACATTTGTTGTTTCAGTCAAGAATCAAGGCTTCTGGGATGTACATCTTTATTTTGCCTATAGTATTGCTAATTTGAGTGTACAGCCATGATGTGTCACATGTCAAGTACAAACATGCCATCAGGGGGAGGAGTTTGACAGACATCAAACCTGCTGTTTGTTTGTGACACTTTTTTTTTTGTTACAAATAAATTATTGAGCCTAAAATGGGTTAGAAATTTATTTTTTAACAATGAAAGCAATGTTAAAATGTGGGAAGATAGCTAGTTGGTTGTATAAATTGATGGATTTCATATGTGATTTCAGAGATGGATGACTAGGTATGTGGATGGATGGATTACTAAAAGGATTGATAAATGTATGGATGGGTTGAAGAATTAATGAAGGGATAAATTGATAGATTGATGAATGAATGGATGACCAAGGTGATGGGCAGACAGACGGATAGGTGAACGGATGGGTAAATGGTTGTGGATGGTTGTTGGGTTGAATAATGAATGGCTAAATGGAGATGAATGACAGGTGAATGGAGACACTGATAGATGGACGGTGGTTGGTTGGATGGATTGGGTGGATTATTGGAAGGATGGCTATATGGATTACATGCAAAGACAGACTAAAATAACAAAAGATCAGATATAGATAGATGGATTGGGCAGACATATGAATGAATGAATAAGATGGAAAGATGAATGATAGATTAAGTTGAAGAATGGATGGATAGAATGGATGTGTGAATGGATAGATTATACAGTGGAAAAGTTTGGTAAATTGAAAGTGTGGGCACCCCAGGTAAAATAGTATTTTATTGCGCATAAATAACTCAAATAAAGATCGAAAAATATTCTAAAGGCATCAGTTTACAGATAAGACATTCTTTTAATATGTCAAAAAAGGCTTTATTTACCTCATTTACCCTTTCAAAATAACTGCAAACAAAATAATGGTGTGTGCAAAAGTTTGGGCACCCTGCAGAGTTAGTACCTTGTACTGCCCCCTTTGGCAAGTATCACAGATTGTAAATGTTTTTGTAGCCGCCAAGAGTCTCTCAATTCTTGTTGAGACTGACGTTTTACCTGGGGTGCCCAAACTTTTGATCCCTAGTGTAAATGAGTTGGATAGATAGACTTGTGGATGAAATGATGGGATGTATGGATAGACTGAAGGGTAAATGAATGGATGGAAGGAAGAATCAGTAGATATTGGCAAACTGACAGATGGATAGAAGTAAAGAATAAATGCAAGGGTGGACAAACGGATGGATGGACTGAAGGATAAATGAATGGATAGAAGGAAGAGTTGGTATGGATAGAGTGACAGATGGACAGAAGTAAGGAGGAATGAATGGAAGGATGGACTGAGGAATGGAAGAAAAAACATACAGTTGGATGTATCGACATGTCTCCTGGCTTTGACCTCCCCTTTCTTCATAAGGATGACCGTGGCTCTGGGGCAGACACAGACGACACACCAGCTGTTCTGGCGGTTAAAAAAATCCGCTCCCTGTTTCCGGAGCTGCTGGTTTCCTGTGACGTTTGCTTGTGTCCGTACACCTCACATGGACACTGCGGTCAGTGTCTCCTCATGACTTTGACCAGCTCCATGAAACGTAGGATGATGATGATTGGACTTTGCTTGTTTTTCTCATCTGGTCTCCAGGCATTCTGAACCATGACGGCACTCTGAACAACGACGCCAGCTGTTTGAGGCTGGCAGAAGTAGCACTGGCCTACGCCAGGGCTGGTAAGCTTTGCCATACCACTGTGGACACAGGCTGGTTTGTGATAAAGGAACAAACTACTTTGCAAAGCATCTTGGAAGATTTAAGCTTTGTACTTTAAAGAGAAGTTCTTCTACACTGACTTTCATAAAGGGAACTAAGCTGTCCTCTGAAGGCAAGGGTTTGAAGGCAAGGCAGAGGTTTAAATTCATTTTTAACTCCTGCTAAATCATTGACTGCATAAGAGAACTGGACTGAGTGAGCCATCCCCCATGGTGTTCCAAACAGGAAGTACCTGCTGGTTCCAAGAAGCCAAAATTTCATAGACTTCTATGAAGAAATAAACATCTATTACTCAGTCATTCTATTGGTCAGAATAACCATTGTTGATCTGATACATTTTTTTAAACACGTTCTTGATAATCCTAATAGTTTTTCCCTGTTTTTTCTGTAGCTCAAGTTGTTGAAGTCATAAACTGACCAATCAGATGCCTCAGTAAAAACATGTGGTCTCATGTTGAACAATCAAAATGTTTGTCAGATTCTCCCAACCCGCTTTCAAGTGGTAGGGGTGTGGTCTTCCAACAATCTCACTCCCGATTGGTGAGAATGGTTGCCTTAGAAATGATGTTGATGTTGTTTGGCTCCAACACGTTAGCATCCGTACTGTGAAAAGATGAATTGACTTCATTTTGTTGGAGCCGGAAGTATACCATTTTCTATGGGTGACATCACACTCACTTGGTCCAGGTATCCTATACAGTCAAGGGCTTATAGTTTTTAAATTCTATTCTTTAAAATGCCAGAAAACACAGAGGTTTCTTCCTTCTTTTGATAAAAGTTAGTTTGATTCCATCATTTTTGGATAATAGGAGTGACATAAAAAATCCTCACAAACACTGAAGAAACCCCTCGCATCTTCATTGATAAGCATAGAAAAGTATACAAAAACCATCAAGAAGCCTCTTCCCATAGCACAGGTTTCAAATTCCAGGCCTCGAGGGCCTGTGTCCTTTATGTTATGAGTTATGTTTTAGTTTGAGAAAGAAGTTTAATGACAAATATATTGGATCAAGGAAAACTCAAAGGATTTTCGAGAGCTTCTGCTGGAGCTGAGGGCAGTAATCACAACAGAAAGATGTAAAGAAGAGCAAAAGTAAACTTAAACTGTTCACGTTTACCTGGCTTGTGGCTATGGTGCCCACCCCCACTTGCGTGTTTCCAGTGGAAGCTGGGGCCGGGTCAGCCTGTTTATATTGGGTTCCTTGTTTTTTTTTTTCTTTTTTTTTCTTAGGTTGTGTTTTTCTGCAGGTTGCCACATCATCGCTCCCTCTGACATGATGGATGGAAGAGTCCGAGCCATCAAGCAGGCTCTGCTCTCCAACGGTTTGGGAAACAAGGTAAGTGAATGAAACGCCGGGTCTTTTGAGGGGGGGCGTCTCGGTGGCTAGACTAAACTGTGAGCCTTCAGAGCTGCAGTGGATGCCGGAGGAAGAACATGTCCCGTGTGTTTGCTAACGGCTACTTTGGCTCCTCCTGCAGGTGTCTGTGCTGAGCTACAGCGCAAAGTTTGCTTCGTGTTATTACGGCCCTTTCCGGTAGGTGAATAGTAGTTCAGCCTATGTGATGAGGTTATGTGGCCCTACAGTAACTCTGACCCCACCGTATTTGCATGCAGGGATGCTGCACAGTCCAAGCCTGCATTTGGGGACAGGCGCTGCTATCAGCTGCCCCCTGGAGCCAGGGGGCTGGCCCTCCGAGCTGTGGTAGGTTGGTTTGGGGGTAAGTTCAGGTGTTTGTGGCTCTTGTCGTCATGCTGCTGCTGTGTGCTGCAGGAACGAGACGTGAGGGAGGGGGCAGACATGCTAATGGTGAAGCCTGGCCTGCCGTACCTGGACATCATGAGAGAAGTCAAAGATAAGGTGAGTCACTGAAGGTCATTCTTGCTGCTCAGTTCTGCCGTCACATGCGTGTTAAATGTCCTATTTTTGTCGCTCTCCCAGTTCCCCACCCACCCCCTCGCTGTGTACAACGTATCTGGAGAGTTCGCCATGATGTGGCATGGAGCAAAGGCTGGCGTCTTTGACCTCCAAGTGGCTGTGATGGAAGCCATGACCGCCTTCCGTCGGGCAGGTGAGAAGAACACTACTCCAACCTCCTCATTTTCACTGCTCTCCTCTGGTTATGCAGTTATGTAAAGGTAAAACATCATGGTTTAGTAAATTAACTGAAAAAAATATATAAACATAACACTTTTGTTTTTGTTCCCATTTGTCCTGAGGTGAAAAAAAAACCCCGATTGGTTGTTTGAGTCCCCAGACACCCTCAATAAAACAAAACGGCACGCTTCAAAGTGGCCTTTTACTGTGGCCGGTCTAAGGCACACCTGTGCAATATTTATGCTGTCCAATCAGCATTTTGATATGGCAAACGTGTGAGGTGGAAGGGATTATCTCAGCAAAGGAAAATGATTTATGATTTAAATTGATCTATCACAGATTTAAATAGATTTGTCCACAATATTTGAGAAAAAATGTTATTTTGTGTTTGTAGAAAATGTTTTGGATCTTTGACTTCATCTCAGCACAAATAGGAGCAAAGCAAAAATGTTGTTAACAATTTTGTTTAGCTTTAAAACGAGACAGCATACAAACAAGACAGTTTCTTTTGTAAAATTTAGTCTCAGAAACAAAATATGACAAACTTATTCAAGTGTAAAACGCAAAGTACAACCTTATGTCAATCAAGTCTATTTTTACCCTTACTTTCACATCATCTGGGTTTATGTGGAAGAACAAAGATCTGTTCCGTATCAGCCATGATCATTCTTACTTGCTGTCAATAAAGAATTATATTGTATTGAGAAAACAAAATCACTGACAAAGGTCATAAAACAGATCTTCTCAGGAGTAAATCTGAGAACTCACTCCAAGGTCAAACTCTGACACTTCAGGACAGAACAGTTCCTCTAGTTCACCAAAAGAGATTTGGAAGAGGAAGCCCAAAACCTGCGTATTTACGCAGACTTTTCATTGGAAGCGGTCACATGAACGCGCACTGTAGAAGGCAGTGTGAACGTAGCTTCTCACTTCTTTTACCTAAACTTTACAACAGTTTTTCAATGTTTTACAAACTGACTTTTTAAATCTGGAAATACCAAAAAACTCCAACACTTTAGGCTAACACCTTACAGACGTCTGGCGTCTCCATGCCAGCAGACAGTCATGTGTTGTCACATAACTGATCACGAGATTTTTATAATCTTTTATAAGATTTTTATAATCTTCTTAATGCAATTTGCAATTGTTAATCAAATTTTGTCAATATTTAAACCAAAATGGTTTTTAAGAGTTTATCTCAGTAAACGGAACTTCAGTCTATTTTTTTTTATCTATAAAAAAAATACTCTAACTTTACTTAGAAAATTAGAAGCTTCACAGACACTTTGATTATTTATTCACTTTGATGACAGTAGCGCATACAATTATTTTACTCAATATACATGAAATCCAGCATTATTCTACTTTCGTCACAAATTTTCATACTTGTTTTTTCTGGAACAGATTGCAAATATCCGAGTATTCAGATACTCTTTACAGCTTATAATCAGTCAGACCCTCTGTTCCAGACTTTACACCAAATCCAGAGCTCTACCTTTGCCATCTCTCTGTTCTGTTTCCAGTGAAAAGGGAAATGATTTCTTTTTGAGCATTCTGATGCATCCGGTGACTCAGCTTGAAATGTGACGTTTTCATGATTTTTGTTGGTTCAAAGCATATCATGTAAAACAGAAAAAGGGAATTTCATTTTTTTTTCTTCACTTGTCTCATCAAACTGTCCTGAATTTCTCCATCTGAGACTAGCAAAGTTTTCCTAATGTGTGCTGCAGGAGCAGACATCATCATCACCTACTTCACGCCTGAGCTGCTCTCCTGGTTGAATAAGTCCTGAAGACAGGTGGATGGCTGAGCGGGACTGACCACCGGGCCCTGCAGACTTGCTGTTGTCGGAGTTACTCTGAAAACAGCCTCTGTGTTAGAAATTCTAGAAGCAACATTAAGTTTTCTGATTATTTCCCAGCTCGTATGTCTAAATGTCCTTTCCTGCAGAAGATGTGATTATCCTGTACATTTAACTGTCAGTTTCTGACCAGATCAAATGTGTTTATGCTGAACAGCTGCCTGAAAAAACTCTAATCACTGATTATAAATAAAAAAGTTCATTTCTTGAAGCTGAGGCATGCTGACATGTCTGTGAGTTCATTGATTGAGAAATATCTTTTATGGTCATTTAACCTCCACCCTTCTACATGTGGTATGGCACAGTTAGAAGAAGAACTGCAAATATAAACTATTTTCTGCATTTTGAATCATTGTTTCCATTTATTCAATTTAAAGTTTCATTAAAGTCCAACTCTGATCATCTGATCTATATTCAAAGCGTTCTCAGGGGTCTTTTATTTATGATTATGCAGGTTTTAGCCATACTCTTAAAAACTTGTATTGTTTTCTAGGACTGCTGGCAAAATTTGTTGGCAAAAATTAAGACTGCACTAATTTCCCATCATCTGTTTACACGCTGTCCTCCTAGCTTACAGCCCCTCACACCCCCAACGTAACATTTCTGGTGCAACAAAAATTGAGAGAAATATTGGATCTATCCAGACGTACAATTCACTTCCAGATCTCAGCTTGGACGAGAAAAACTAAGACGTACATGGATCTAATGGTCTGCAAGTAGATGCATCAGAATGGGGCGGAGCAGGAAGCTTGTAGCCTGCTGACTGTAGCACCTATGTCACTGCTACTGGCTTTTTTGTCTGCTTCTGATTCACAATGATATAAATAAGGAAATGCTCAGAAATGCAATTTTAAGCTTAATTTTCTTTTTAAATGGCCTTCATTATGAGAAAAAAGACACCAAAAACATAATTGTTATCAGAGTGAGCCTGTAATGAGGTTTCTTTGTGCATAAAGCTGATTTTTTTCCCCCTTCAGAACTTTGGATTGTTTAAATACAATAAAGATGGAAAAAACAGACTTTGAAATGAGTTATTTAAGTGTGTTTGCACAGCTAGAATACATTTATTGAAATGTCTTAACGCTGTTTAAATTTTTAAAAATGAACAGAACTTTAATGTTTTTGCTGTTTTCAGATATGGTGAAGACATTGCATAACGTTTATCTTACACTGCAAAAGTTTTAACTGATAAACGTGCATATTGCTAATTTCATATACTTTTAATAGAAGGATGTGTAATATTTGAAGCAAAGCCTTCACAATAGGCTGCATGGTGGTGTAGTAGTTAGAACTCCCACCTCACAGTGAGAAGGCCCTGGTTCAACTCCCTTCTGAGTTCTCTCTGTGTGGAGTTTGCATGTTCTTCTTGTGGCTTCATAATTCAATATGGGTCTCTAAACTGCCATTATAGGGGTGCATGTCATTGTTTGCCTCTGTAATAGACTGGTCACCTCTCCAGAGTGTACCCTGTCTTTGCCTGACAGTGGCTAGGATATGCTCCAGCAATCATGTGAGCCCAAAAGGCATAAAGCAGCTTTAGAAGAGGGACAGAAATTCACAATGGAACTGAAAAAATGTCAGCATCTGCTTCACTCATTTCTAACAGATGTTGTAGGCTCATAATATTATATCTTTGTCCATATGTTTGTCAATTCAAGTTAGAATCTGCAGGAAAAAAGACAGAACTGTCTTTCTGTCCTAAACATGAAATGTAGATGAATAATGTAATTTACATCACAAAATCTTCAGTTTTACTCAAATTGGTTAAAGCAAACATGACTGCACCCTGCATCAAAACTACATCTAGTATTTTATATGAACATCATGACTTTGAAGGACAGCACCAAGTCTTCTAGGCATGGAATGAACAAGTTGAAGACATATTCCAACATCTCTCTTTTTCCATTCTTCAAGAATAACCTCTTTTAGGGCCTGGATGCTGGATGGAGAGTGATGCTCAACTTGTTGCTTCAGAATTCCACACAGATGTTCGATTGGTTTCAGATCAGGACACATACTTGGTCATTCAACCACCTTCACCCTGTTCTTCAGAGATGCAACAGTAGCTTTCCATGTGTGTTTTGGATCATTGTCATGTTGGAAAAGTCCATGGAGTGATGGCAGCATCTTCTCCTTCAGTATAGAGCAGTACATTGTTGAGTTCATGATACCATCAATTAAATGCAGCTCCCCAACACCAGCAGCAATCATGCAGCCCCACATAAGGACACTGCCACCACCATGTTTCACTGCAGGCACCAGGCATTTTTCTTTGAAATCCTCACCTTTGCAACTCCATGCAGTTTTAAAACTATTAGCTCCAAAAACAGGATCTTTGTCTCATCACTCTGATCTTCTTGTAGCCCTCACCTTTTTTGTGTAAAGAAATGATTTCTTTTCTCCAATTTTGTGACATTTCTCTTCCATGAGGAGCCATTTCTGACAGCATGAAATGGGAAGGGCTTTTCTTTGTTAAGTAATGCTCTTTTGTAGTCACCAGTGTGCTGGACACATCTCAAATGAATCATTAGACTCATCTGTGGTTGAATGCCTGTTCATTACTATTTTGTAGTCTCAAATGTGACTTTTCTCCTAAAACCATACTTGGGGTTTATTCATTTATGCAACATGGGCTTGAATGAATTAGTTGGGGAAAAATAACTTTTTTGTGTGTGCAAATGAACAAATCTTGTTTGCAATCAATGGCCCACATTTGTGGAAGTATTTTGTAGCATAATATCTCATAGAAAATGTTGATTCTGAAAGAACACTAAAGGTTTCCTGAAAAATGTAGTGGGGTGTACTCATTTATACTGAGCACTGTAAATAACAAATAATAATTTAGATGGTGCATCCATTTTATTATGCTTTAGGATGCCGTCTTTCAAATTTGCAATAGTGCAACAGAGGACAGCATATGTAAAGAGGCATACAACAAGATCTGCAATCCTGAAAACAACCTGATGTCTAAAAACTGGACCAGTTTGGTAAACGTGACTGTTCAAAGTACAATTGTTCAAGTATGGTTGTTGCACGCAGTTTCTGTTGCTATCTGGGTTGTTAGTTCAGGGGAATTTTGTATGTTTAAAACGTCCCAAGTTGGGTTTTGACTTGCAAGATTGTTGAAAAATGATTCTTCTGAATGATCATGCTGTTCACTTATGAAACTGCACAAATATGTTTGACTGTTGTTTTGATGCAAGTTTCTGAGACCTTTTAACCTCAGGAAGATATTATTGATTTCAGTAGAAATGTTCACTATTTGTAGAGTTTTGTGATTACTAGTTGTCTGTTGACAAAATCACAAATAAAACTAATTGTAAAATCGTGGCATTTATTTTATATGAATTAAATGTTTTAATTAGTTCTCTAATAGACATCCAAAAAATTCCAAAGATTAGAAGGCTTCAAGTAGATGTGTGGTAGACCTCTATATGCAGATGTCTTTCAGAACACTATTGGTAGACATCTAATAGAGAATCAAAATAGAGTCGTCTGAGATGTTCAGTAAAAGAGGGATAGGGCTCCTTCAGTTCTATTGACCCCAACATTTTGAACAAATTATGGATCAAAACTCATGATGGGAAGTTTAGGATCTACTAAATGAAGTATAAATGAAATCTCCCCATTATGCTTTGGGTTCCATATTTATATCTTTACTGCAGATGTTTTATTGTAGACTTCAAAAGCAAACGTGTATTTTCACACTTGTTCTTCTCATCAGATGCAAACATCTTCATTAAATATTCATTCATTAAGGATCTGCATCTTTTTGGACAAGAGTTACACATGAACACTGAGATAAAACTGAAAGTGCGGATGATTCTTGAACTTCCTCTCCTAAATTCTAGTTAAAGAAAGTCCTTCATGGTGGCTTTAGTGTCAATAAATTCCCCTGACGTATCAGATAACTTGGCTATTTGACTTTAATCAGTCAAAGAGTCACAGCTGAGTCCCATAATTACAAAAAGGTTAATCGAAAACAAGCGTTTTAATGCAAACAAAAAAGCTGTTTTGGTTTTTAATCTGAGAGATAATAGATGAACTCAATCTTTGCGCTGTGGCTCTTCGCATGTGTGATCAGGGGACTGTCTTTTCCGACAGGGGGCGTCAGAGATACGTTTCTCCCTGTCTGTCACGATGTAATGATAGTAATGATGTTTCTGTAAAGTTTTTCTTTTGTTGTTTTTGTTACTTAAAACCCATAAACATTTGGTTTTATGCCCAAAGACAAAGTTAACGTCAACAGCGTCTATATTGAGAAACAAAATTGTAGGTCTGAATTTGAAAGAAAAAAAAGAAACGAAAAGGCTCTGAGATCTCTAAATTACACCTTAAATCTTCGATGTTCATTCATTCATTTTCCAATCCGCTTTATCCCTTTCGGGGTCACGGGGTTGCCGGAGCCTAACCCGGCTACTCATGGGCGAAGGCAGGGTACACCCCTGGACTGGTCGCCAGTCTGTCGCAGGGGTAAATCTTCGATGTTTCAGAGGAAATGAAATCCTTCCTGGGGTGGGATTTACTGTTGGGGGAAGGTGTGTGCAGCGCGTGACGTGTGGGGGCCGAGCGGCGTTGCGCGCAGCGGAGTTACTCTGGTTTGGACTGCTGTTGACGCTCTCCGAGAGGCCCCCTCCGCGGATACCACGCTGCGCTTCGAACTTCATTCGCGTGGATGGAGCCTCGCGCGCGCTGCCGTGACAGCATGACGCATTTGTACTACTTTTAAAGCAAGACAGAAGTAGGAGACTGTCTAAAGCAGCAGCGGAGCGCCGAGCCGGTCGAGTGTTCTCTCCATTGCGCGCGCTGCCCGTAGCCGCGCGGCGCTCCCCGGACAGAGAATGGGATGCAGGGGCGCGCTGGGATGCTGTCTGTTCGCGGCGCTGTCCTGTTGCTTCCTGCCAGGCTGCAGAAGCAACATCACCGCGGCGGTCATGCTTCCGGACAACCACCACAAGTACCCGTGGGCTCTGCCGCGCGTCTTCCCGGCCCTGGTCATGGCGCAGGAGGATCTGCACACCAAACACAAGCTGCTGCTCGGGCGCACCATCAACATTCTCAACTACAGCACGGAGAACCCCGCCGCGCCGGGATCGTGTGCAGAAAGCCGCGCGCAGGTGGTAGTAGTGGACGCCAAGCTTTACAGCCGCCCGGACGTTTTCTTCGGACCCGGGTGCGTGTACCCGCTGGCCTCCGTGGGACGCTTCGTGTCCCATTGGAAGCTCCCGCTGATCACAGCCGGGGGCCCCGCGTATGGCTTCGACAAGCTGGATGAGTACAAGACAATCGTGCGCATCGGGCCGTCCACCACAAAGCTGGGGGCCTTCGTCAACGCGCTGCACACGCAGTTCAACTGGACGTCCCGGGCCGTGGTGATCTTCTACGATCTGAAGCAGGACGACCGGCCGCACTACTTTCTCTCTGAGGGAATTTTCATGAACCTGAAGGACGAGATGAACATCACCGTGTCAGCGCGGCCGTACAGGAACGAGCAGGACTACAAGGAACTTGTTTCCTTCATCAAGGAGAACGGACGAAGTAAGTTTACGCACAATGTAAACCGTCAGAGTGAAACAACAACAACAAAAACAACAACAACAATAATAATCATAATAATAATAATACATTTGCTGTACTTAAGTGGCCTTGTCGGAAGCGCGTGACATTATCTGAAGTTAAAGCAGCTGGAAACTAGATGAGGTGAATGGATGGAGGATCCTCCCACGGACGCTCTGCGGGACACTGTCCCGCGCGCCACGTTCGTTAGGAACAGCCTGAAATTCCAGAGAAGAACTGGAAAACCCCAAAATGAGAAAGACTGTCTCAAGTGAAATCTTGCCGAAATGGTTGCCTTATGTTTTGCATCACCGTCAAGGTTTTTTTTAAGACATGGTGTGGGGGAGAGGGGGTGGTTGTCCGCGTGATTATTGCGGGGTCCTGACACAGCATTGTTTCTGCTGTGCGCGTTCGCTTCTCCCTGCAGCTTCGTCTTGCGCGGACCACCACCTGCGCTTTTACGCACGCAAATTAAAGGTTGGCGCGCGCCACCAAAACAAGCTGGATGTGTTTATTTGGTTGAAAAAAATCTCAGAGTTCGTGATTCCCCCCCCCCCACACACACACACTTTTTATGCGCGAGACTAAAAACCACGAAATAGAATTTTTTTTTTTTTTTTACTTTTTCTTAAAACCCCTGGATTGTTTTTCTCATGGAATCGTTTAATTAAATAATCAAATATTTTTCAAACAAAATTTTACATTTGTTTCAGTGGTATTAGTGATGATTCATTTTAAAAATTAATTTATTTATCTATTTGATTACTAGTTGATGAAACGATTCATATTCAGTAGTGGTTCATTTTGAACGATCCGATTCACTGAGCTAAAATTGATCCAGAACATATTTAACCCAAAATTCAAAGTGTTTCCACACATTGGACTGTAATGATGGATTATCATTTTTTGCTGCCATCACGTGTGTGTTGTCCACTGCCGCACTTTGCCGTTTTGGTGCTATAGTAAAATAAACCTAACGCGTCACGATACAAATGATATTTTCCAAGATTGATTAATGATTGATATAATTTTGAAACAATTTTTGAATGGTTTAGATTGATTTGATTCTGCATCAGACATATTGATATTGTTGGATCCTAGGAATAGAAATCCATTCATTGATTTTTGATTAATTGTTACATGTACAATTAAATACATGTATTAATTTCACTTTGCACTAAATGAAGATTGACCTCTCTTCCACCTCTTTCCCTCTAAAGCTTAATCTTTCTGGTATTTGGTATTTCTCAGGTGTGAATGTTTCCAAAGTGCAGAGCTGCTGCAGAGCTTTGACATCATGCAGAAGCAGAGTGTGTCTTTCCTTTCCTGAATTTAGAAGAATTCATTTTGGAAGCATCTCAAATCTGCTACTTATCCTTACTGAAAATCTGCTTCCACTCAGTGGATCATGTCTAGTTGTGGTTTCTGGTGAGACAAATGGTTTCTAAACATCTAAATCTGTTGTTGCTGTTATGGCTGAAGGGAATTAAGGGGAAGCTCAGCATCAGGAGGAGCAGCCTGCTGACCCCGCCCCTCCACTATTGAATTAGGGGTCTGCTGTGAGCTGGGGTCATGGAAGCTGAGGGTTCAGTCGCTTGCTTGTACATGAAAACCTCTCAGCTGTGTTGAGTCTGTGCAGGAAACACTTCCACTGTTTTCCCTGACAGCTTGTCTAGCTCTTGCTGGGTTCCGCTGACCTGAACTTTTCCTCTTTGATGACCAAAAAGACAAACATGTTTCTCACATTTTGAAGAGCAGTTGGCCTTTTCTGTTTTAGTAGACTTTTTCTGCTTTTCAGAGTAAACTTTTCACACCCAAAACACAGTAATCTACAATACTCCTCAGCTGTGAAAACAACCAAGTCTCTTTTTCAAACTGCCGGAGTGACAGAAACACCAAACATGGAAACTGCTGTGGAGATCAATAAAGCAGACTGGCAGCCGCAGCAAAAATCCTCATTCAGCATGTTCAGGTTTTGACAGACGTAAAATCTCATTTTTACGCAGCAGAAAAACATAATTTCTGAGGCTGTTTTTATTACAGAGCCTCTACTGGTGGGACCCACAATGGAGGAGACATTTCAGCATGAAAGGTTTTCAGCCGTTTCTGCTTCAGCTTTAAAACTCCAGACAAAATGCTGAAAGAAAAGCATTTAGAACCATTTACCGTCGTATTGATATATTTTGGATCAAGTAGTAACACTTAATGTGGTGGTTTCACTGTTTAATATTCTAAACCATTTTCCATCTGCATAAGAAATAAGAAATAACAGCTTATTAATAACCAGAGAGTTAGTTGTTGTGATATTCAGCATTTAGAGAATAAAGTAATTTTGAATTTCAAATAAAAAAATGCGACACTAGTTTTAGATTAAAACTCTATAGGCAAACAGACAAATATAACCGAGTTAACGAGTTTCAGCAGAATCGCCTGCACTCACTAAACAAGTCTGAAGCTGTTTATTTTCCCCAAAAAACAAACAGGAAGTCACTCTGCTGTTTGTACAACAAACAAAGATGTATTCAAGCTGCACAACCATGAGCCCATTTACAAAGAAGCCAAACTATTCAATAACTCCAGCACACGTTTGTGCAGCTTTTGAGATGCTGCCGTTTGTGAGCAGATGGAGGCTGAGTCTCATCTGTATGTTAACATCCCACTTTGATCATCTTTTGATCTATTTTCAACACATTCCCAGTGATCTTTTAATTATTATTATGATTTTTTTTTAGCTTAAATAAATAAAAAAAACGGTTTTGTTTTCTAGGACATAGTTTCAGCAGAGTTAATTAAAAGTTCACTTCTGAATTGTGGGCAGGATTGTTGGGGCTGAGGAACTCCACCCTCACTTCCCGTCACCATCTGTTAACAAGCTCTCTCGCTGGCTGACAACCCCTCACAGCCCCTACCTAACATTACAGGTGCAACGAAAATGGTGAACAATATTGGAGCTATCCAGCCGTACAGTTTTAATCCTGATTCCAGCTCAGACGAGGAAAACAAAGATGTTCATGGATCTATTTGTCTGCAAGTGGATGCATCAGAATGGAGCAGAGCAGGGAGCTTGTGGCCCAGCTTGTTTTTCTTGGATGATGTGAAAAGTGCCTGTGTTTGGACTTCTTCACCCCCCTACCCCCACACATGCACACCTCATCAGCTCCTTTTTTCTGCCGTTTATTTTTTCCATCTGATAATGGTTGGCTGTTTTCAGGAAGACGTGAAGAGCAGAAGCTTCATTATTGTGAAACACCTTGAATAAGATGAGATCAGATGAGGAGCTTACTGCTTTTACATTTTCTCCTTTGGTTGATAGTAAAAGCGCAGAGCCACACATCACTGGTGTAACCACAGAGTGGAAAAGACCCTCCGGCTGGTTCTAGCAAACAAAGAGACAGAGAAAGACAAGCCTGAGAACAGTTCCCATTTAGCTTCACACTGAAAACATTGTTATTATTCTGTTTTCATCTTTAGGACTGATTTATGAAACACATTTATAAAAGAAAATGATCAAATTAGTCTCTTTATACAATGTGGGAAAAATGCCTGATAATCTTCTCCGTGGAGCACTGGGTTTGCCCCACGACCCAGCATGAAAAACAAAAAATGTTCAGAGAACCCCCAGAAATCTAATGGTGCTCTCCAATGTTCTCCATATCTCGGAGTTTTCATTAAAACAACTTTTAACGTGATACACAGTGCTTCTTATCACTGTACCTTCTTAGCTGTTGTCCCTTCAGTAACCGCCTTGCAGCATGCCTCCACCGAACAAAAGTAGAAAGTGTTATACCTGACGTTGACACAGAAGTTCAAAACCAGTTAGTGAAAAATAAAGTTTGAATAAGTGAACTATCCCAACAAGGACTGCAAAGTGTACGGCTTTCATTATTCTTTCTCTCATTTCTTTGCTTATATTTCCTGGCCAATGACTGAAGAGATCTTCAGTCATATGGTTTTGTTTACAAGCTTTGGTTTGAAACGGAAATGTCTGGTTGACAGCAGTCTGAATACAGACTAAAGGCAAGGTTCAGGACTGAATCCGGAACAAATTAAGTGGACTTGGTCCGGAACAAGAGACTTTTCCAGTCTGAATACTTACCCTTATGTAAAGCACTTTGAGTTGTCTTTGTACATGAAATGTGCCATGCAAAAAAACTTGCCTTACCTTAAAAACCCACTCCAATGAAAATCATGTTTTGGGTGTTTTTAACATGTCCTTGTAGCATTTTTCTCATGATGGAGGACATAAAGAAAGAAAATTCAAATAAAATTGTATTTCTGAGTATTTCTTTACTGAAATCGTTGTTAATCAGGAGCAGATAATCAAATGGAATTTGAAAATGCTTGTATTGTTGTGTACAGGCCACAAACTCGCTGCTCCACTTTCCTGATTCATCCACTTGCAGACAAATAGATCCATGTACATCTTTGTTTTCCTCATCTGAGCTGGTATCTATCTCAGAACTGTACAGCTGATGAATGTCAATACTGCTCATCCGTTTTTTTTTTTGCCCCAGTACTGTTAGGTTGGGGTTGTGAGGGGCTGTAAGCTAGCGGGATGATGTGAAGGGACGCTTCATCTTCATTCGTTATGTTCCCCGTACTCTCTTTGACCTTTTAAAAACAGAAATGTGCGTAAAGGTCACACTGCCACACAGTGACGGACTGGCTCTTCAAACATTAGAATCTGACATGTTTTTCAACATTTCTCTTTTTATAAAACAAGTTGAAGAGCAACGCATTTGTTCTCCAAATACTATAATGCACTATCCATATACAGCTTATAGTTCTGTTCAGCTGGTGTCAGGTTCAAATTTACTTAAGGAAAGTGCTTGTATTGTTCTATCAATTTAACCAAGCAGCTGAATTTCTGTAAGTTACAACATTCAAACAGTTGTTGGAACAAAGTCAGTATCTTGATAATACATTTCATCAAGTAAACGACTGAAGGCATTGTCAGCAGCTGGAAAGAACAGGAAGTCGCAGAGGCTGAGGACGCAGGAGGCTTCCCTCCACATCAACATAGGCCATTTGAGATTGCAGCTCAGGTATTCCTGGCATGACCCATTGGCCCAGGAAATCCCAAGATGTTCTAGAGAGACTATGTCTCCCAGCAGCCTTGGAAGCATCTTGGGGTTCATTACAGAGGGAGAAGATGGAAATAAAAGACTGCAATGATCATTCAAGGGTATAGTTTCAAAATTACAAAGATATTTTTAGGAACACCAAAATTAAATATATGTGTTTGGGTTATGAAGTTGTTGGGGAAAAAATTGACTCAGAATAAAAACTGGAATCTGCTGTTTGCTCAGAGGGTCTTGTTTATTCAAGAATAAACTCAGAAGATCTTCAGCATCTCACAACCCAATCATCGATAGAAGCCCCCGAATTCTTTTTCGTCCCATCTCTTATAGTTCAAAGGTGTCCCTCCCATTGCAATAGACACAACTGTGATTCTGGCAAATTCTACCGGAGGAGTCACTTAGCCCTGTCATTGGAACTAGTTGTTCCAATGACAGATTTGTTATCATTTTTTCTGGAGTCTTTGTGAAAACACTTCTCAAGTAATCTGGTTACAATCAATTTTTCGAGGACATTCCGCAGACAGTTTTCAAGTAATCTGGACTAAAACCTTGCGACGTTGCCCATCCGGCCCCCAAGGACAGGAAGAAGCAAAATTATTCCCAACATAATCTAAGAGAAAACTTGGCTCAGAAATTTCAGCTGAAAAGCAAAAAAAAAAAAAAAAACTCAGTGTCTGACTTCCAGCAGAACAGTGCAGGAGCCTGGAAAGGAACACTAAAGAAAAATATGATGTTTCTTGTGCTAATAAAAAGGTATTAGCTGAATTGGTGTGTACATTTATTTAAGATATGGCTGCAGCACAAAACAAACATTAATAACATCTACAAAACTAAACTTTGTAAACATTGTTATGCAAACCGTAATGTCTTTGGGATTCTGGAACCAGACAGAAATAGACCAGATGTGAGAACACGGTTCTGTTGGAATGCTACTACTCCAGTAATCCTACTGAGAGGTTACATGCAGAGAATGTGGAGTGAATGGACCCACAAACAACTAGTAGCTCAATGTTCTAACATCCACAAACGGCACCTGCTATCACAACTTGAGATTGATGAAGTGTAAGGAGGCTACACCACACTCCCAACCAGAACTTGGGAACACAGCCCCAATAACCACTGTTAAGCTGAGCGAGGCAGCAACTGAGCCAAAAGACAAGATCATGTCTACAATGAACACCAGGTAACCCTGACAGCTGCTGTTTTAAAATTTAAAGAAATAGCATGGATATATTTTATTAGGAATGGTTTTGATTATTTTAGACTATTGAGGCAGTGGATCATTTATTTTAATCGTTATTAAAATATTCAAAAAAGTATGAATTAAATATTCAATAAAGTATTCAACCAGTGCACTATGTAAACTCATGTCAAACTTTGTCATATGGTTAATAATTAAAAAAAAACGCTTTGAAGAGACACTGCAGTCACAACATTTAATATAAAACGAACTGATTTGCTGCATTACTGCTATATAACTGTAATAATAAAATAGGAATATGCACTCATGATCATTTTGCTCAATGAACTAATGAACTTAGTCTCTGTAAGAGCAATTCTAAAACATTTTGGAGATAGGACATTGAGCCAGAGGGATCTCCTAAACATCCTGATCAAGAAGCTTCAGGACTGTCAGGAATCTAAGGACTTCTCTCTGACATGAAAGCATCATCTGCACATTTACATGCACATCGCCCTGTTTTTGCTGTAGATCCAGGTGACTGACCATCAGTTTTCTATAATTTCTTCAGGACTAATGTAGCAGCGAGACATTTTAGATTAGTTCTGACTTTACTTTTCCCGAAAAAGAAGATTGTGGAAGCTATTAGCATCACTATCTTCAAAGAACACTAGTGAACGGAGATAAGATAAAACAAATTTAGCTTGATAACTTTGTAAAGAAAACAAACATTTTGAGGACAAAGCACTGTGACTGTCACTGTAACTACTTTGTGTTATTATCATTATTATGAAGTGTTAAAAGTGATAATTTTGCATCATTTTAAATGTACATTTGTTGTTAAATCTCTTCTATTTATTACAATAAAGATGATTCTATTTTTTGTAATATAATGTTTTTTTAATCGGTTTAATTTACCTGAGTGGTAAAATCTAAAATTAACCTGTTTTGCTCATGAATTATCTTACAGGCTATCTTAGTAGAACAAAGGGTTTAGGAATCTCTTTATTGCAGTTTAAAAAATTGAAGTCCCGAAACAGTATCTTGCCTAGGGCCCCCACAAAGCTAGAAACTTCCCTGCTGATCCAGAAGGATCCCTCAAAGGGTGCAATCCCATTCAACTAACCTGTCTCTCCACAACATGGAAGCTCATGTCAAGCATCGTTCAACCAAAATTCATCAGCACATGGATCAATTCATGAGCAACGCACTGAAGGGCATTGATAGAGATTCCAGAGGAGCCGAACACCAACTCCTGGTTGACAGAACAGTCGACTGCAGGTCACGACACACCAACCTGTGAACAGCCTGAATTGATTACAAGAAAGCCTATGACTCAATGCCACACACTTAGATCACTGAATGCTTGGAGCTGTACAACATCAAAAGGACTCTATAAGAGCCTTCATAGGAAACTCAATGAAGTTGGAGAAAGCCACCCTTGAAGCCAACGGAAAGCCACTTGCACGTGTCCATCAAATGTGGCGTATACCAAGGAGACGCTCTGTCCCTGCTGTTGTTCTGCATAGGTCTGAACCCCCTCAACCAAATAATCAACAAGACTGGCTACGGATATCGACTCAGGAATGGGGCAACCATCAGTCACCTCCTCTACATGGATGACATCAACCTACACGCTAAGAGCGAGCGCAACATTGACTCCCTGATTCACACCACCAGGATCTACAGTACTGACATTGGGATGTCATTCGGGCTTGAGGAATGCAGTCGGATGTTGACAAAGAGAGGCATGGTAGTCCACACTGAAGGAGTCTCACTTCCAGAAGGAACAAAAGCAGACATTGGGGACAATTACAAGTACCTTAGAATTCCACAGGCAAATGGCAACCTGGAGCAGGCAATAACGTAAGCCGCAACAGCCAAATACCTCCAACAAGTAAGGCAAGTACTGAGAAGCCTGCTCAATGGCAAGAACAAGACCCGGGCAATGAACAGTAACGCACTGACAGTTGTCAGATATCATGTAGGAATGATAAGATGGCCAAAGGAAGAGATAAAGAAAACAGAAGTAAAGACACAGAAGCTCCTCACCATAAATGGAGGGTTCGATCCCAAATCCAGCACCCTGAGACTGCATGCTAGCTGCAAGGAAGGAGGCAGAGGACTAGTGAGCGTGGAAGCCACTATCCAGGATGAAAGATCCAAGATGCATGAATACATCAAGCTCAAGGCCCCAACTAACAGTGTGCTCAGTGAATGTCTCAGGCAATGAACAACAGAGGATTACCTTGCTGGAGGACAGATCCTCATGAGAGGACAAGCCTTCATGGGATGTACCACTTAACGATAACTGAATTGGCTGATATCAAGAAGTCCTACCAATGGCTAGAAAGGGCTGGCCTACAGGACAGCACAGCAGCGCTTATCCTGGCAGCACAGGAACAAACCCTGAGCACCAAAGTGATAGAGGCTCAGATCTACCAAACCAGACAAGACCCAAGGTGTAGGCTGTGCAAAGAGACGCCTGAAACAATCCAGCACATAACTGCAGGGTGTAAGATGCTGGCCTGGAAAGTATACATGGAGCGCCACAACCAAGTGGCTGGAATAGTTCATAGGAACATGTGTGCAGAATATGGACTGGAAACCCCAAAGTCAAAATGGGAAACACCTCTGAAAGTGGTAAAGAAAGAGAGCGCAAAGATCCTGTGGGACTTTCAGATACAGACGGACAGGATGGTAATGGCGAACCAACCAGACATTGTAGTGGTTGATAAAGAACAAAGGAAAGCTGTTGTGGTGGATATGGCAGTACTAAGGGATGGTAACATCAAGCAGAAGAAACTTGAGAAACTGGGGAAATACCAGTGACTCACAGAAGAACTGGAGAAACCTTGGAAGATGAAGGTGACAGTGGTGCCCGTGGTAACTGGAGCACTCGGGGCTGCAAACCCCAAACTGGAGGAGTGGTACAGCAGATCCCTGGAAAGACCTCATAGAAAGTCCAGAAAGGCTCAGTGCTAGGAACAGCTGATGGCGGTCAACCTCTGATCGGAATATTGCAGGTTCAATTCCCGCCTTGGCCGCCCATGTGTTATAGTGTCTTTGGGCAAGACACTGAACCCCAAACTGCCTCTGATGGAAGATTGGCACCAGCGTTCGCCATCAGTGTGTGAATGTGTGTGTGAATGGGACTGTGACTGTAAAGCACTTTGGGCCTTCAATTACAGTAGAAAAGTGCTACATAAGACACAGACACAAACATCAGCTGAGAAAAACGATCCTCCAAATCCATTAAGACCGCTGCCACAACATGGGGGACGTTTTACCCAGCTGTGGTGGTCATTTATTTTGGAAGGGGTCCATGACTGCCTGGCACTGCGAGCCATGTTGGAAGAGATTAGAGCTAAGGTCGGAGCTGACTTCACCTAATGTCAGGAAATGTCTGCTAACCAGGAGCCTCTGTTGGCAGCACTCTGCATGGAAACAATGCTAGGTTTTTTCATGGAGTCTCAGCGGCAGGATGACGTAGGTGGTGGGGTGCAGGCTGCAGGCAGAGACGCTGTCAGTCTGAAGAGAAGGTCTCTGCTTTGAGTCTTGCAGAGGTGAACATAAATGAGAAAGGCCGTCCTTTAGCAGGTTGGGTTCAGCACTCAGAACTATTTGCTTTCTGCTTTTCCCTGACCTCTTCGGCAGCCTGTAAGTGTGCTGGAAGTTCACCACTTTCTTGGTAGTCCACAATTTTGTACCATAAAAATGTAATATTTCACCTTAAAATCTTACGCCAACGTTTCCATTAGATGTATACCATATTCTGACAAGCTTGGTCAATTAGAAAAGTAAAATTCAAAAAACGATACATGGTGCAATAATCCAGCAACACCTGCAATGGACTTGGTTTATTTCTATGAGAATGGATGCTAAGCTATTTCCCATGTTAAAACAAACACTAGAGCTTCTTTCTGTGGAAGTTACATAATTCTTATGTAAGAGTCAAGCGGCTCCTCTCATTGGCTGCAAAGAACCTTGGGATGTTCTGTAAGTTCTCTCAGATAGTAACCTTCAGAAACAATAACAAAGGTTTGACAAGTTTATACACTCTTCTTAATTATTGGGCTTTGAAAAAATTTACATTTGGATTTTTTTTTGAGAATATACTTCTTTTTTTTAATCCTCCAACAAATTTTCTGAATTAATTAAGACAAATGATTAAAAATTACTGTAACAATATAGATAAATTGCAAATACTTAATGAACCACTCCGATTAAAATAGTGTCTTTGGTGTTTGTTGATTTTTTCTGGTGATGAAAGACATTTATAATAAAAATTAAGCTTAAAATTGCATTTCCCTGTTTCACTGTTGTGAAATAGGAGCAGCGAATACAGTTTGAAAAAGATCGTATTTGTGACGTAGAAAATACTCTGGGTGGGCCACAAGCTTCCTGCTTCGCTCCATTCTGATGCATCCACTTACAGACAAATAGATTCATGTATGTCTTTGTTTTCCTCGTCTGAGCTGGAATCTGGATCAGAATTGTTCCAAGAAACCAAGAATTTCACTGCAGCTGCTATTGCAAATCACTGTTGTTTTTGTTGATCTTCCCTTTAAAGAGAATGTAGAAGTGTAAACTGAAGCTTCCCTATGCCCCTCTGTACCTTATATGCACACACAGATCTATGCTTACCCAGATTTTTACAAACAAAGATGGGACACACGCAGCCTCACCGCTTTCTTTCAGCAGGGTCTCAGATTCCTGAAACTGCATTGTGCCAAATCCACCAACATGCTGGTTTTTCTTATGATGCTGTTCTTCGTGAAGTAGAGCAAAAAAATTCCACAGTTGGGTACATGTCCATGAAAATAAACTGCAGTTCACATCAACACAAATCTAAACATGCACTCATTCTTCTGCCCTGTCTGAAGTCACGTGCTCTCATAATATTTACCTCCATCTTTCCGCTCTAAAACAATATTTATTTCTATCTTTGCTCTGTTCTGGCTCTTCTCTGACACGTTTTCTTTTACTTTTTCATCTGCAAAGGGGGATCATGTTAAAGTCGAGCTTTTATTAGGATTAGACGCTGCAAAAAAAAAAAAAAAACAGCAACAACCTCGCTGGGGATGTTATCTAGCACTTGCTGTTGGTGCTTCATTCTAATATGTGAGATCACAGCATTGCTGTACTTCACTGATAGACCCTCAACGACAGCAAGCTTCTGTGGAGATCAGTGAGATTGTGAGGAAACATAAAGAAACTTAATTAGAAGAGGCAGAGCCCGAGCTGCACCAAATGAGCTGATCTGACTGTCGAGCAGCACCTGGCAGTATTTCCATTAAAGAAGACATTAAAGACCTACTCCAATAAAAAATGTGTTTTTGGTGTCTTTAACATGTTCTTGTGGCATTTTTCTGATGACAGAGGACATACATAAAAAACCTTAAGCTTAAAATTGCATTTCTGAGTTTTTCTTTATTGAAATCGTTGTGAATCAGGAGCAGATGAAAAAATGCTGTTTGAAAAAGATCGTATTTGTCACGTACAAAATTCACTGGGCAGACCACAAGCTCCCTGTCCACTCCATTCTGGTGAATCCACTTGCAGACAAATAGATCCATGTGTGTCTTTGTTTTCCTCATCTGAGCTGACATCTGGATCAAAATTGTAATGCTGGATAGCTTTAATATTGCTCACCATTTTTGTTGCATCGCTAATAGTAAGTTGGGGACGTGAGGAGTTGTAAGTTAGTGGGAGAGAGTGTAAACAGATAAGATGAGGGAGTGTGTGTGTGTGTGTGTGTGGGGGGGGGGGGGGGGGGGGGGGG
>BSAI01000108.1:22070922-22119858 GCA_036245035.1 Adrianichthys oophorus | reverse complement strand
GGGGGGGGGGGGGGGGGGGGGGGGGGGGGGGTGCTTTGCCCCAATGGTTCCGCCCAGATAAAAAGTGGATTTTTAATAGACTACTGTCACTTTGCAGAAACTATGTCCTAGAAAACGATAGAGGTTTTTAATAATTATAATTAAAAGGGAAATGACTATTTGCACGCATTTAGGGCAAGGTTAGGGTTACTGTTAGTGTTAAAATACAGCAATGCACATTTTGGCGTATAGTCAATATAAAATCAGTTTTTGTGCTGGTCGCACGGACGGTGAAAATAACATCAGCCAATTATAAGACCACTTTGAATGTTCAAAAAATGATCGGTTATGGACTTTAAAGGAAGACGCAGATGCCTATGAAAAGGACATATGTTCATATTCTCAGCTCAGTGTCTCTATCATACTTCCTTCAACTTTTTTGTGATCAGAATAAAATTCAGATAGATCTGGAAACATTCACATGACGTTGGTTTTTGTGGACTTGAAGTTGGAGGAAAAGTGCAGGGAAATCGAGCTATTTACAGTTAGCTCATCCCACTGTTTCAGGCAGTCCGTCACCCCCTGCAACTGGTCCTGTCTTGTTAGATAAAGTCACTTCCAAATGTGGAGTGGCTCTGCATGCAAACATGCGTTGTTAAATTATTCATTCAAGATGAGTTAACTATTGACTTTAAATAATAAAGAATACCTCAATGCAGAAAGTTGGGAGAAGTTTCTTGATGTTTTTTGTGGATTAAGCAGATTATTATGCAACAAAGAACATTTTAATTCAATTATATACTCTAGATTCAGAGTTTTTCGGTGGAGACGAAGGTTTGACTTTTGTTGTGTCAAAATAATAACACCTTACCACACCTGTATCATGATAGCTCATACTTTTTCTCCTGTGTATCATAGCTGAACATCTCTCCTGAAAAAGAAAGTGGAATATCAGAGTTTTGTTTAATAATCTTTTTTGTTCTGTCTCTAACATTAGAACTGCCAAAACGCTGCTTTGACATTGACTAATCGAGCGAATGATAGTTAATTATTCCCAAACATGGCGAAGTTTAAACCACTCTGAAGTGGAGACACAGAACAGCCGCTTTCGCCTGCCACCTTCTTTCATTGACATTTCACAGCTCATGAAAAAAGGCTGCAAGCCAGGACTGGTTTGGACCATTCTGCAAACAGCCGATGAAAATGTTATCACATAGTCTTTTAAACTTCACCTTTTGAAATGTGATGAAAAGACATTTGTTAAAGAAACTAGTGAGAGATAAAACTTCTGTTCTGTCTGCAGTCATATACATCTGTGGGCCTCTGGAAACATTCCTGAGCATCATGAAGCTGTTCCAAAGTGAGATCCAGGACCCCGAGAACTATGCCATCTTCTATCTGGATGTGTTTGCGGAGAGCTTGACTCACCGTAAGCCCTGGCAGAATGCTAAATTTGACTGGACCAATCCCATCCAGGTTTTCAAGGTACAATAAACACAAGACACACTTCACATACATTAGGTATTCATTAGATTTTCACTGTGTGTGATCTTCTCTGTGGCTGCAAGTAGCACAAAACCAGCAGCTGAGAAGTCTAGTTGAGTGCATTAACCCTGTTTCAGTGACAGCTGAGCTCAGTCTGGTGAACATTAGTCAAAACGGTGGCAAATGAAGACTGTTTCATGCACTCAGATTCAGTACGGGTGTCTGAGCCTGAAGATACAAACACCCCCCACATGACGTCTATGTCCACTGCAGGAGTCCAGCTCTTGCATGGCCTGAATGAATTTGCAACGGTTTCTCACCGGAAGCTATTTAACTTAAAAAAATGAGTGCTCTGTGAACACATGCTCACAGAAGGAGTGTGTGTGTTATTTACCTAATTTATCTCCCCTAAATGTCAAAGTGTCTTCTTATAAAGACAAAAATTTGGATAAATAAGTGTTTCACTGTCTGTCCCGCATTTCAAGTTTAAAGACAAGAGAGACAACACACAGCATCAACACCTCTTATGTGGATTCTGGAGTCAGCATCATAGCAACACAGCACAGGGGTGGATAGCAGACGTTAAAGCCCCATTAGATATTACACACCTGTGTGACAAATTTGTTCCTCGCTGATTAACTAGAAAAAATTAATCTCTTTCACCCCTCTGTTTTCTTGTCGTTGTAATGATTTTAAAGTTTGCTGTAGCCCATCCTTTCCCCCTAACTGATAATCTAAAGGTGAATCGGGACATTCTTTTATCTTCAAATGTAGGGCTGCAAAGGGGTGCCATGGAAATCCTGAGAAAGCCTGCAGGGGCAGAGCTGCAGGAACAACTCTGCATTACGCTGGACTGCTCTCTCCCCAACTTTAAGTCAAAAACTTTCTAAAGCTTTTAGCAAAGGAGGTCATATGCCCTCTGAACCTGAGGTGGGCGCAGCTTCAATGAGAAAGAAGCCTGACAACCTAAGGTCACCATTCTGTTTTCAGATTCTAGACAGTAAGTCTGTCTGCAGGCTGAAAAGGAGGTGATCTGTTGGAAAAATATGTGACGCTTCATGTGTCTAAAAACCATCTTATATTTGTCAGTTTGTCCGTCTTTAGTGACATGGATTTGAAGACATCTGCTTCTGAACTGCTTTAGCATCCTTTGTAAATAAACAGAGGAGGTGCTAGTAATTAAGTGATGAAAACAAAACTTTAAATTAATCAAAAATTTAAAGAACTAAAGAATATTTTCTTGCATTAAAGTCTTGTGACTTCTAGATTGTCATTTTGTGTTATTTGAATCATCTTGGATGTGAATGTAAGACACATTTTCTATTAGCAGTATCAAATGTTGCTAGGTTCCCACCGTTAATGGAGCAACAGTTTCCAAAAGTGAACTTATTCCAGGATAAAGTAAATCCCAGACCATTCACGATTCATGTTTAGCATTTTTTTCTATCAGTTTAAAAACCATAAACAGATGAAAAACATCTCTGTGATTAAACACAGTATACTCATTATCAGTTTCCTAGAATCTGAACTCTTCCTCACCTTGGCTTGAGAACCAAATTTTGGCTCCAATTATGCTGATGAAACAGGCTGTTAATTTGTCAGTAGGCCATAACAGGGCTCTTTATGGCAGCTTGATTCCTTTGGTCAATAATTGCTTGTGCGAGTTTGTGGTGAAGTTTCTCTTGCTGTAAAAACATTAAAAAAATGATCAGAATCTGCTCTGTTCTGGAGCTAATCGTCTTCATGCAGGAAGCCTGTTTTTGTTTCAAAGTCAAAGGTCATTTTAGCTAAATATTTATTGCACCATTGATTTTAGTTTGCAGAACATGATCAAACATTGCTGACCTGTTGTTTTTCTGCAGTTGGTAAAGTCTCACTCCGATCATCTTTTGATCGATTGTAAAAGTGTTCCAAGTGGTCTTTTCATTATGATGATGCTGTTTTTAGACAAAGTAAAAAAAAACAACCTGTCGTTATATGGGACATAGTTTCATGGAGTTCATTAGAAATTCACCTCTTGGTTGTAGGCGGGACTGTTGGCACAGAGTATTGGTTGTATATGAGAACTGGACTTAGTGACCCCTCCCCCTTGGTGTTTCAAACCTGCTGGCTCCAAGAAGCCAAAATCCCATAGCCTTCTATAGAGAAATAAACAGTTATTACTCTGTTATTTTATTTGTCAGAAAAACCATTCTACTCTGATACCTTTCTTAAACATGTTCTTGATAATCCTCTTTTTTTCTTGATATTTTTTCTTTATTGCAAATTATTTAAGTTAAAAACTGACCAATCAGATGCCTCAGTAAAAGCATGTGGTGCCCGCTGGCCCCCACCTCGAACGTTCAAAAGATTTGATAGATTTTGCTTAGCCAGCTTTCAGTGGAGGGTGTGGACTTTCAACACGCTCACTCCTGAATGGTGACGGTAGTTGCCAAAGAAACGTTGACTCAGTCTAATCACTGCTTACTAATGTCATCTAGCTCCAAATGGCAGCATCCATATGATTGACATCACTGTTGCATGGTCCAGTTCTCTTATGCAGTCAGTGGCGTGGACCCCAAGCCACCTGCTCCTGATTCACAATGATTTTGATGAAAAAAATACTCAAAGGCAATTGTAAGCTTCATTTTCTTTGTAAATGCCCTCCATCATCCAAAATATGACTGAAAAACATGTTAAAAACACCAAAAAACACAATTTTAATCAGAGCGGGTCTTTAAGTCCAGCACAATATAAACCATGGAAGAAGTGGAGCAGACAGCGGAGCATCATTTTAATCCCTTTTTTTCCTAGCAGCATCATTTTTTTTTTTTATTCACAATGTTTTGATGAAACCTTTACCATGAAGCAAAGTACGCATACTAAAGTTTTTCTTCCTGATGTCGATAATCAGGGACTCAAAGATGACACACAGTCAGGGCACTGACGACAGGATGGATTTCATTTGGAGGTTTTTAATGACTAGTGTGTCCACGAGCATGTGTGCACGTGCATGTGTTTGTGTGTGTTTTAGTGCACGTGAGTGCATGTGTCTGTGTTGTTGTTGATAAAGTTTATTGAACAGGGAGCACGTACATCAGCATTAATCACAGAGGAAAACATGTTTGTACCAGATTAGAGCATTGATTCATTTCCTTTCTTCAACTCCAGTCCAAAACACTCATCTGTTTAAAACAGCTTCTTCAATAAAATACAGTTTTGCTGTTGACTTGTGACTACATCTATTTTGTTTTACAAATTGAAGTGATCATTTTAATGTTGTTTTTATTCCTTGTGTACGGTGTCCTTGGGTGTGTTTGAAAGGTGCTTTTAATAAAACGTATAACCCTCTCAGTGATAATTTCCATCTGCAGTCCCTCTCACAGACACTCTTTAGAGCAGATATAAAAAAATATATAAACCAATCAAAATAATCTAAACCATAATAAAAAATGACATTTACATTAAGAACAAGAGAGGAAAAAAGTCAGATGGTCCGTATCCGGTCCTGAATCTTGCACTTGCAGTTTTCTCTGTAATTAGACTGTCGTCTAACAAAAAACAAACAAACATGTGACTAAAGATTTCTTCGGTCATTGGCCAGGAAAAAAACAATGAAAGAAAGACTTTTGGAAGTCTTGTGCTTTGTAATCCTTGTGGGGATAGTTCAATTATTCAAACTTTCTATTTTTCTGATTAATTTTGACCAATTCTGCATCAACGTCAGGTAAAACTCTTTTTACTGCTACTTTGGTACAGCGGAGGCATACGGGCAGTTACTGGGGAGGTGACGGCTAAGAAGGTACGCTGATAACAAACACGGCAGGCTTCATTTAGGTGATCATCAGCCACAAAGAACCTCAAGCAAACCAAATGATTTAGTTCAATTTAAAGTCCCATTAGTTTTCACACACCTAAGTGTGTTTAAGGCTTCTTTTTTTTATTCAATTGGACACAGTTGCAGGCTTGAAGACATTTCACCTTTCATCCAAGTGGATGACTGAGAATCCATACTGACTAGATGTGTAAAGTTTGTGACTTAATTCCTCATTTTCTCTAAAAAAAAGTTATAATTTTATTCAGTTATCTCAAGAAAACAGTTATCTTGTGATAACAAGTTTTAAGTTATTATCTTCAGTAAACAAGGTGAAAAAATATTAGCAGACATGACTGTTCTTGTCTTCAGTAGTTTTATCAGCTAACAATAGAAAAAAATGAATTGTTTGAATATTACTTAGCTGTGGCTTCTGTGGTCTTATAATCTCGAAGTTATTATCTGTCCGGAAATTGAAAAAAAAAAAAATTGTAATCCTGGACACTTCAAATTTAAGAAAAAACAATTCAGTCAAACAAATGGTTTTTGATGAGAACATGTAACTACATTTAAATGTTCTGATGAAAAAAAATACAATAAAGTCCAAAATAAAGCGAGTTAAAATCACACTGAGATATCCATTAGTACTTCTAAGTTGGTATTTCGAGCTAAACCTTGGACCACAAGAAATTAATAAACCACAAGAACAACAAAATAAAATACATTTAGCAAGTCTTTGTGAATCAGTCAAGCACATTTTCCTTAAGAAAGACAAATTCTTTACAGTTACTCAACTAGTTGCTTTGCTAACAAGCTGAATTCAGGCGGCAGACCGGCTAATACCCAGACAGTCAGGAAGCAGCGCAGTCACTACCAGACTTCATTTTGGCAGCATTTCAGGAACCACCAAGAAAAAGAAGGAAAAGAGCGCTATTAAACCAAACACTCATGTGGCATCTTGTGCACAGGAAAAACAAGGAGCTACACAATAACTCAAAATTTAAAAGAAAGGGGTCTTATGGGGAATGTTGTGTATGTGTGTGCACCACCTATGTGTGTGTGCATTCTATTTTTATTATCTATTGTATTTATTCATGTATTTCTCTATTTATTTGTTTGTTTGAGTGGGGGGAGGGTAAATGTAAGAAAGATCTGCAGTGCCAACAGATTAAAATGTCGAAAAATGTATCAGAATGCGTTGGAGTTAAAATAACTCTGTCTCTATAAATGTTTTTTCTTGTAATCTCACTGTTTATACTAACCCACTGCCAAAAATCAGAAAAGAAATGTTGGCCATGAATGAATAATGAAGGGCCTAGATCTTAACTGACTAGATACAACTAGAAAAGAACAATTTGAATGACCTTGCAGCAACATTTCCACTAACACAAGTGATAAATGACCCAAAAAAAAACTCTTTCTTCCCAAACTATGAATCCAATGTTTATAAAAACCTTTTGTCATTTTTTTTCCCAGTGATTTCATTATTTCATGTAAAGAAATGTTCTATGTTTTATGTTCTATAAAAATAAATAAAAATGTGATAAAAGTAAGGTTTTTGCATCACTGTATTGCAGAGTTTTGTATTTATCCGTTTGTATCACAACTCTTAGGTTTTATTCAGACTGGACACATTTAGTTAAAGTAAACCAGAGATTATTTCCCCCGATAATCCGGAGTACATTTTCAGTCTCAATACAGCCACGTGAACCGTAACGATGAGACCCAGCAACTCATTGAAATGTGGTGAGATGAATGTCAATCATTAAAACAACTTTTGACGTGATCCACATTGCTTTTCACTGTTTTACTGATAATCTATTTGTCCGAAAAACTTATCAGCGTACCTTCTTAGCCGTCACCTCCCCAGTAACTGCCCGTATGCCTCCGCTGTACCAAAGTAGCAGTAAAAAGAGTTTTACCTGACGTTGATGCAGAATTGGTCAAAATTAATCAGAAAAATAGAAAGTTTGAATAATTGAACTATCCCCACAAGGATTACAAAGCACAAGACTTCCAAAAGTCTTTCTTTCATTGTTTTTTTCCTGGCCAATGACCGAAGAAATCTTTAGTCACATGTTTGTTTGTTTTTTGTTAGACGACAGTCTAATTACAGAGAAAACTGCAAGTGCAAGATTCAGGACCGGATACGGACCATCTGACTTTTTTCCTCTCTTGTTCTTAATGTAAATGTCATTTTTTATTATGGTTTAGATTATTTTGATTGGTTTATATATTTTTTTATATCTGCTCTAAAGAGTGTCTGTGAGAGGGACTGCAGATGGAAATTATCACTGAGAGGGTTATACGTTTTATTAAAAGCACCTTTCAAACACACCCAAGGACACTGATACTGTTAGCAGGATTGTCCACAGTATTAATGTTTGATATTGGGCAGGCGTCGTGCAGAGGTAGAGCCATCGACCTCGAATCAGAAAATTGTAGGTTTGGTTCCTGTCCTGCCCGCTCATGTGTGGAAGTGTCCTTAGGCAAGACACAGAACCTCACCTTAATCTTTGTGGTTATATATTAGTGCCAGTCTGACTGTAATGCTGTGTTCACACCATCCTTGGACACAAGGTTCAAGCAGCCACTTCCAAAGAACAGTCTATGTAAATGCACTTTTGGCTTCCATGTTCAAAACTCTCATTCACACATCGGTATGTAAGTTTCTATGACCGTTTTCAGGCTCTACGTACAAAATGTGCAGCCATTAAACACACGTTGAAAGTTATTCCAAGTTGAACTTTGACCAATCAGAGAATCAGATTTGGTAGTGACGCATGGATTGTGTCCCTTTTAATTCATGGAAGTGCCAACCATTTGACCATTGATCACAGAGGAGAAATTAATAATTGTGTTTTGTGCCAGGCTGGAATTAAATGACACCAAGTCTTCCATAAATCCTGATAGAGCAGTTGAAAGAAAAAGTTTGGAGCAAGATTTGTGAGATTTGCACTGCTTTTTCACACCAAACCTTTTCCATCTCGGTGGTGAATATACAGTAAACAGTATAGTATAGTAAACATTAGAAAAAAGGAAAAAAGAAGAAGCCGCTCCCTGATTGTCCAGTTGAGCACCATATGCTAAAGCAGGTGTCACGTGCTTGGTGTATAAGTATATGTTGGTGTTTTGGGTCTTCAAGAAGGCTAGTAAAGCACTAGATAAGTAAGCACCATTTACCATATTGAATGGAAATCATTCCTCATCCATACTCAATCCAGTCCAGACAACAATTTTTTTCTTTGGATTGTGCACCCATATACTGACCCCTTGGTTTTTCACTGATTGTTTATGTTTTTGTTTTTTTTTACCAAAAGTTTCAAATGAAAAACCTGGTTAGGACAAAAAAAGGTGCTTTTCATCTTGACTAAGTTATAACCTCTTAACACTGAGAACTGCAGACAGAACTGCAACAAAGCTGTTAGAATGAACTCCTGCATTTTCTACACCATATTTAGAGACAAACAAGCGCTTGGCTGAGGATCAGTGCACAGTTTTCACAGAGAAAAACAAAAATGTGTCACAGACAATGTTTCTGCTGTTTGGTTTGGCAGGGACTGAATGTTGATGCAAAAAACACTGTGACAGAATGCATGTATGAGTGAAGAAAGAAGACAGTGTAATGTGCATTTATGGCAAGATTTTAAAAAGTGTTTCCACGAAAATAGACGATTAAGTTTTTGTTGCTCCTATACATGTGTCTGCTCAATAGATGTGAACTCATCCTGGACCTTTTTTCTTCTCTGTGTGCTTCCTGCAGTCTGTTTTTGTCATAACGTACCATCCACCGGATAATCCGGAATACAGAGACTTCCAAAGGAAGCTCCATGCTAGAGCTCAGAGGGATTTTGGAGTTAATTTGGAGCCATCTCTGGTAAGTTATCATACTGGAAAACATCACAAACGTTTTAATCTTTAACATGATGTTAAAGACAGAAAATTTGCCCCACTGAGAGGCGTTATTGTCAGCTCCGAATTATTAGTGACATTTGCATTATTGTTGGCAAAAGCATTGACTCTATCCCAGACATTCCACATTTGAGCTGAATAAAGGCACCATTGTCAGAACAACATTGCATCAATTAATTTCATTCCACTTGCTGGCAGAAGAATAGACACCTCCTTGTTAAAGAACAAGCAACCCTCCTGCCTCTGTCCAAGTCCCTAATCGAAACCTGATGTTGTGTAAACAGGCCTATGGCTGCTGCTCCAAATAACGCTTCCTCTTGCAGATGGACTACATCGCTGGCAGCTTTTATGATGGCTTTGTGCTGTATGCAATGGCTTTGGATGAGACTCTTGCAGAAGGTGGAGCCCAGAACAACGGCATCAACATTACAAAAAAGACACAGAACCGCAGCTTCTGGGGTGAGCAAACGTCAGTGAAATTCACCAGAAACCTGCCATGAAAGGCTGACTGCTGCAGAAAACGATGCAGCTTTCTTCTACAGATCAGTGCGACCTCACACAAACTGTGGCCCTGATAATCAGAGACGCTCTCTCCAGTGTTGTTTCACTGCAAATCAGTGGACGCATTTCAGATAACAGGAGCAAACCTCTGTGGTGGACATGCTCTGAGGCAGGGCTGCAAAGCACCACCAGACCCAAACGAACTCTTTCCCCACAATAATTACAGTGTGATTGAACATTAGTCACACAACTCTCCATTTAACAGTACATTGCGTTCTTTGTGTGGGTTTGCACTCACTTCTTTCTTGCCTCTGGTTGCCAGATCTGCACTAATATCGCACCGAAACAAGTGAAACAATGGAATTCTGTTGTTTCGGCTTGAAAGAACTTCATCAGACTTGTTTGTTTGGCATAAAAAATAAAAGAGAAACATGGAGGGAGGGGCCAACTCACAGGGAAACAATGAAAAGTTTCACCGTCATTCCGGGTGCGCTACAACGTCCATTTGACCTGCTTAAATTAACCCAACAACATTCTTGATGTTCCAAAATCCCAGAACAGTTTTTATGGAATCTAGGAGCAAAACCATGCTTTTTGATTTGGTATAATTTTATATTTTTGCTATGTTTAATTTGTGTGTTTCAGGAGTTACAGGACTTGTTTCCATTGATGAAAAGAATGCCAGAAATATAGATGTTGACCTGTGGGCGATGACCAATCAGGAGACAGGAGAGTACGGGGTGAGACAAGACTTCATTTATTTTAGATCAAAGTCTAATCAGTTGAGGCGGATAATTACATTGAAAAAAAGTTTTATTTTTTAATCAAGATTTCTCATTTCCAAGAGAGACGATGTTTTTATTGGCATTGTAAGATGACTGCTAACAGATAAAAGATGTTTTGAGCACTTCTTACATCAAAAGTCTGACTGACACATTTTTAACTTAATTTTTTTTAAATTAACTTTATGGGGTCACTTCTTACAAAGAGTTTTTCAAATAGTTGTTGTACCCTGTCAGTTTTAGTCAAACTTTTCTATTTTTCAATAAAACATATTTTTTTCTGTCTGTTTATTCTATTCTATTCTATTCTATTCTATTCTATTCTATTCTATTCTATTCTATTCTATTCTATTCTATTCTATTCTATTCTAAAATAAAATAAAATAAAATAAAATAAAATAAAATAGAAATGTAGTGTAAAGCAGGGGTCCCTAGCCCTCACTTGGTACCAGTCAGCAGACAGAAAACGGAAGAAATTAATATGATAACTTTTCATTTTGTTTATTTTCTGATACTGAAGGAAGTTTTACTTTGGAAAACTACTGGATTCTTATCACCACATCCACCCATGACACTCTTGATGCATGTCAGGTCATGTCATGTGACATAAAGTGGCTGCTCGGACCTCTAAGCTAAAAGACCTGAGCTAAGATGCTATTAACAAACAAACATTCATTTTCCAATCCGCTTTATCCCTTTCGGGGTCACGGGGTTGCCGGAGCCTAACCCGGCTACTCATGGGCGAAGGCAGGGTACACCCCTGGACTGGTCGCCAGTCTGTCGCAGGGGCCAACAAACAAACAATAAAATGTATTTGGAAAGTTTCTTTGGGGAGGACAGAGTCGATGAGGAACCCAAAGAAGAACCTTTAACTTCAGAGAAAAATAAAGCTGCTGTTTACAGAAAAAAACAGGAGTCTTCCTCAAAATATGGATTGATTAATGAGACAGTTGTTCCCACCTACCAAGCTGCTCTGCCTAAAATAAGCCAACTGACTCTCGAATGTTTCAAATACACTGAAAATAAAGTTTCAGACAAAATTGTTTCATTTTTATTATTATATTTAGAAAATAACGGTTTTACGACAGTTGTGGCATGTTTTGCTTTATTTATCCATCACACATTAAAAGTTGGACGCAGCTGAAGTTAGTGTCCAGTTGTTTGCATCCACTTTGACGTTAAAGGGAAAAGTCTTGGTTTAAACCAGCAGCAAACATTTTACAGAGAATGAAGATTAAAATAAACAAGTTGCTGATTTCTGGAAACTTGTAAAAGGGACATAGGGGAACAATCAAGAATTTTCCTACAGCAAAGGTGAATATGGCAGCCATCTGTTAAGAAACTTTACCACAGAAAATGTTCCTCTGTGTTCAAAAGAAATACACAATGAATCAGGATTTATGTAAAAACAAATTATGGTAAATCTTTTTACCCTCAATGGGAATCTATTCAGTTCAATTCCATTTTCTTTATATCGCCCCAAATTACTGCACAATTGTCACAACGCGCTTCACACCAGTAATTGTACAAAAACATAAAGTCAGTCAAAAAAATACAAACAATAGCTGGTTCCTAAACTAAACTAAACAGACTAAACTAAGCTGACATTAGTCTGGATTGAGTCCAGCGTTATAATGACAATCTATGGTGGAAAAAAAACTCTAATGTTGCCTTTATTGAATTTGCACAAATCAGAGACAACTTTTACAAATCAACAACTGTTTTTTTTTAATGAATCTTCATCATCTATAAAAAAATCTACTTATGTTTTCAGACTGAATTTCTTGTTTTAGCTTTTTCATTTTTCAGAAACCGGAAGCTTGAAAAAAAACCAGCAACTTTGGCCACGTTTGAAGCCTGAAATAATGCATGAAGGAGCGTGAAATAATGTCAGACATTGAACCGGTCCGTGGCCTGAAAAAGGTTGGGGACTACTGGTTTAAAGTGTTTGTTATGCATATTTTGTGCATAGTTATTCTGAATCACATGCATTTTCTGTAAACAGATTTAAATATTGGAGCACAGCTGAACCAAAGTTTTCACAATGATTGCTGCACATGTGCTGGCCATGTTGCTGTTTTCAGATTCTAATCATACACGTTTCTGTGCTGCACATTCGTGTATTTTTTAGTTTAAGGACATTTTCTATGTTGGATTATCAGTCAGTATCATAAAAAAGCAAACAGTAAATGCCCCTCTAATCACAGTATTTTCTTTAAAAAAAGGTTCAGCCTCGTTACTCTTGGGTGCATTTACTTGTGTTTGGTTACAAGTGCAAACAAATCAGTGAGATCTTTCTTTAATCATAGATGAACAGGAGACCTCAGATTACCCTCAACCCCTGGTGGAAATGCTGGAGTTGATGCAATGTGTACACGTGTGTGAGTGTATGTGTGTCTTTTTTTTCTCTGGTGGTGGTGGATGTTGAAATGGGTTAGCCATGTTTGACTTCGGTCAGAGGCATCCTCGAGGCAGTCAGGATCTCCAGAACTAATATATCCTTTTCTTTTAATTGGTTCCTTGGTTGACCCAAACAGTCTGGATGAGAAGGTCACACAGTTGAACCTTCAGAATTTCCCAGCTGCCAAAGTTCAGACCTCTTTTTTAATGGAAATCTTTGTTTTTCTGCTACAATTAAAACTTCAATCACACTACCACTCCAGTGTGACTGGGTTCAAGATCTTTGAGAGGATTTGATCTTTCTTAGCAATGTCAGAATTAAATTGTTGTACATTTTGTTTTGTTTTCGTGGGCATCAGCGTCTGAAAGTTTTAGGCTAAAACGTGTACCAGGAAGAAACCTCAAAGAAAACAGGGGAGTCGTGTTTCACAGCAGGACAACAGATGCTGATCAAGCCTCCCATTCAACAAAACTCGCTTTACAGAACTAACTGTTTATATATCCAAAGTAATCAGAGAGTTTAAATCCTCTGCTCTCCTTGATTCTCTTCCACTTTGGTCCATGAAATGTCTGTTTGCATTTACACTGAAGAGAACCATGCCAGAGTCAATCCACAAGTGCATAGAGACCCCCATTCTCAAGAAGACCAGAGTTATCTTGTTTGGTCCAAACCAAAGTTCAAGTGAGCTTTATCACCTGCTAAGCCAAGAGGACCATCAGCGGAAATCTGCTTTGGATCAGACTAGGACCAGACCTGGATCAGAGCAAACCCATTAGACATGTTCAATCATACTGTGAAAGAGCATGGCAATTCCTGGACAAGATCCCCCCTAACCATATTCTTAAAAAATACGACATACGCTATTTAAGTAAAGATGCGTCAAGGGATTTTCCAAAGTCACAAAGAAAAGTTGTCAAAAGTAAAATCCTCTGTGAATTGACTGTGTCTTACTGTTTCCCTGATGGTGCAGGTTGTTTCATACTACAATGGCACCACCAAAGAGATCATTTGGTCCCAGACAGAAAAGATCCACTGGCCAAGTTGTGGACCACCACTGGATAACCCTCCTTGTGTCTTTTCTACGGATGACCCTTCCTGTAACGATGGTAATAAACAACCCAACATATGATGCTAAAATTCTCTATAACCCAAATGTGCAACTTCAGTGAAATGTAATGTCTGTGATGCATGCAGCTAAAATAGATGTTCCAAAAAATGATTCCTGGCTCTTAAGTGTGGCCACTCACATGCACTACAGAAACTTTAGAGTTCAGAAGGTTTTGTCCATTGACTTAATAAGCAGTTAAAGTTGAGCTTTAATCATCGATTATCTATGAGAACTGGAAGGAGTGACTCGTCTCTGCTGGCGTTCCAAACAGGAAGTACTCGCTGGTTCTAAAAAGCCAGAACCCTAAAGACTTCCATAGAGAAATAAACAGCTATTACTCAGTCATTCTATTTGTCAGAATAATCATTCTTGTCCTGATACCTTTTGGATCAAGCATTTTTTTCATGATATATAGTTGTTCAAGTTGTAAACTGACAAATCAGATGTCTCTGTTAAAGTATGTGGTCTCACGTTGAAAGTTTGTTGCTTTTGATGGACAGATTCTCCCGTGCCTGCTTTCAAGTTGGAGGGTTGTAGCCTTCCAACAAGCTCACTTCTGATTGGCGAGAGTGGTTGCCATAGAAACGCTGAATCAGACCGACTCAAATAATCACTGCTTGGACTAGTGTCACGCATGCCAAAATGCCACCGCGTTGCGACCTAAATGCACATTTATAGCAAATTTGGCAGGTGGTCAAATATTCATTCATTCATTCATTTTCCAATCCGCTTTATCCCTTTCGGGGTCGCCGGAGCCTAACCCGGCTACTCATGGGCGAAGGCAGGGTACACCCCTGGACTGGTTGCCAGTCTGTCGCAGGGGCCACAATCACACACCCATACACACTCACATCCACACCTAGGGACAATTTGGAGTAACCAATTAACCTATGAAGCATGTTTTTGGACGGTGGGAGGAAGCCGGAGTACCCGGAGAAAACCCACGCATGCACGGGGAGAACATGCAAACTCCACACAGAAAGGTCCCCCAGCCAGGACTTGAACTGGGAACCTTCTTGCTGTGAGGCAGGAGCGCTAACCACTGCGCCACCGTGCAGCCGTGGTCAAATATATCACACTTTTTTTTGGATACGTTGGTTTGTCATATACAGAACTGACCATAAATCCACAGAATTTTAAGAAATGATGTCACGTCTACTTGAGCACAAAAAGTTGCTTGTCCAGCAAGAGAATAGAGATGAAGAAAACTAGAGAATGACCCTCCTGATTTGCATCAGTTTGTTACGTAATGGTGGTTAAATGCTTTAAGTGCTGCTTTAATGATGATTGGACCCTCATTAAACTCATTTATGCCTCATGTGAGAATAACAAGTGTGGCTGTCCAAGTCTGCTGTAAGCGCTACTCTGAACCAACAGTTTTATGTTCAACCCGAGATTCTGCCCATGCCAGTTTCCAGACGAGAGCTGTGCCTAGAAGTGGGACCAGCGCTGCTGCAATGAAAACAAAATAACGGGTCCACAGTAAAAGTCAGCTACTGATCGTATAAGCAAGCTGTCACAATGTTTTCATAAAACACAGGCACCATTATGAAGAGACAGTTTGTGAGAGGAAAAGCAGAGCTATCTTCAAAAGAAAAAAAAGGTGTGTGTGGGGTGGTGGTGGGGGGGTATGAATGAGGAGATCATCAGGTCCTCTCTGCAGCTCATGAACAACTTCTGGTATTTACTGAACAGAAGCTGTAAAGTTTAGGTTTAGGCGGCGCCTCCAGAAAGCTTCCACAGGAAGAGGGGGCCCAGCTGGGTCCAATGAACGTCTTGGGCAGGCACACTAAATGGTCCTTCTTTGGTAAACTGATTCACTTTGGCTCAACTATGACTGTGCAACAAGAAACTCTCAACTCAGAAACCCAACACCTGAAATCTGGAAAATATCTTTCAAAAAGACAAAGTTACAAAAATAATTCTGAACAGCTTGTTTTGTTAAGGCTATTTCAAAAGTTAAGCAGGTTAACAGTAATACAATACATATGTCAGATTAATTATAATTCATTATATGGTTCAAACAAAAAGTCAAAGATTAGAAATGATCTGAATTCCATCATAAACAGTCAATTCTCCAGTTTTTATGTTTTAAGGGAAAAAATGCAATCAATAATATGTACCAGTATTTGAAATGCAACACTCAAGACCTGAGCAAAAAGTACTTTCTCTGTGTCAGTGACAATAGAAATGATTAAAGTTTAAGGTTAAAAAAACACATCTATTTAAACATGGTGGATGATATGAGGTTAAAGACCCACTCCTTTGTGGTATTTTTATTTTTTTATGATGGAGGACATGTTTAGAATGAAGCTCAAACTGCATTTCAGAGTGTTTTTTATTTCAAATTATTGTGAATCAGGACCATAAGAAAAAAATGCTGTTTGAAAAATTGTATTATGTAGTAAATACAGGGAACGGGCCTCAAGCCACCGTTCTCTAAGCTCTCAGTAACGGCAACAGCAGGGCTGGCCAACTCTGGAGCCACAACTCTGCCTGTTTTCCAGCTCCCCCTGGGCTGCTTGATGCTGGTTAACTAAATCAGGTGTGTTCAGTCAATCAGGATGTGAAATCACTTGATTTAGCTAATCAGCAGCAATCTATTCAGGGTGAGCTGAAAAACAGGGTGGGTTGAGGCTCTTGAGGAAGAAAGCTTCTTCGAAGTCTCGACTGTAAGCGACTCCGGAGAAGCAGGCCCCACATGCTTTTACTGAGGCATTTGATAGGTCAGTTTATAACTTGAATAACTTACAATTAAGAAAAAATATGAAAAAAATAGAATTAGCAGGAAAATGTTAAGAAAAATGTATCAGAGCAAGATGGTTATTCTGACAAATAGAATGATTAATGAGTAATAACTGTCTATTTCTCTATAGAAGTCTATGGGATTTTGATTTCTTGGAGACAGCAGGTAATTCCTGTTTGGAATGCGAGGGGGGAGGGGTCAGTATGTACAGTGATATATACTATATATATATATATATATATATAGTATGATATATATATATATATATATATATTGTATATATGTATCAATTTTGGTGATTATTCATTGGGTTATTTAATCAAAAACAGCTATATTGTTATTTACAACTAAGCATGATTCATCAGAGATTATGGGGGTGCTTTAAAGGTGTAACAGCTAAAAAGTCAGGAAGGTGCTTTATCTCTGGGCACTGTTTCTGCAGTTTGTTGTCATCTGCAGGAGTTTGTTTCTTTCAGTCGCAGCATTTTAGCGGGCCAAGACTTTGAACGGGTCACTGCAAAAGCTGACTTTCAGCTGTTTGTTTTTGTGATTGCTGCTTTGCTCGGGGTCGTTGTCCTCCACCACAAACATTAGGGTATTAGCTGGCAAACAGATAGGCTCCTGAAGCAGCAACAACTATCATTCACCTCACGCCATTGCTCATTAATACAAACATCAGGAAAGGATGTCCTCTGCACCTGCAAAATATGTGCAATTTCATCGTGATCTGCACAAATGTCACAAGATTGAACACATTTATATCAGATTTGTGTGGAACAATAATTGTCCCAAAAATATTTGCATGTATTCTCTGTTTGGTTGCAAACCAAACCAACTTAATTTGTTGGCTGTTTCTGACTCTGCTGGATCAACTTTTACTCTTTTACCCATTGACTTTATATGAGAACTGGAACAAGTGAGTGTGAGGTCACCCATAGGTAATTACTTTCTTACGACTCCAACTGCCATTTTTTGCGATAAGGACACTGATAGAGTCAGACATCATCAGTAAGCAGTGAATGTTCAAGTTGGTCTGAGTCATCGTTTCTGTGGCGACCACTCTTGCCAATCAGAGTGAGCTTTTTTAGAAAGCCACACCCTTACCATTGGAAACCGTGTGAACCATCATATGAATTTGTGTTGCCAATTGTGTCCAGAAGAAAATTTAAAGGCTGATGTTGTTCACATGTATTTTGAGTGCATGCCTTGTAAGTAAGTACGTACTTAGAAGATTACGTCACTTAAAAATAATACATAAAAATAATAATAAAAGCACGTTTAGAAGATCATCTGGCTACACGCTATCTGCAGCCATGTTGTTTTCAAAAGAACTTCTTCTTCTGCTATTTAAGATTTTGTGCGTGTAAAAATGATTTATTCCGAACGAACGTTTGGCGGATATAAACATTTTTTATAATCGGATAACGTTTTTCAGGGCCCATGTAACAGTTCACTTCTAATCTGTTCTTTGATCAGATTCAAGATATTTTGCACATGTACACGCAGCGAATGATTCAAATTAGTCTTTCAGAATCCATGTGTGCAAATGTCAGATTCTTCCACAATCAACCTCACATAAATTCCTCTCAGTTTAGTCCATTCGAAACGATTACAGTAATGATTGCAGTGATACGAGATCCTTAAATTGGTTTCTTCTGTTATTTCCATCGTTTATAGCAGGTGATAAAATGTGGCTCCACTCGGGGTCTTACCAGGAGGAACTGATGCCAGTGTTCGCTGCCTTGACCGCCTGTTTTCCATCTGTGCTGCAGAAAGTCACAGCTGTGATTTTCCTCTCACCGTTTGAACGTGACCTCATGTTGAACAAATGAGAACCCCACCATGCTCTTTTTCACATTTCCAGGTCTCCCGGTTCTGGGAATTGTTGCAGTGGGTTCTGGGCTGGCGCTCATCATTTTTGGAATCTCCAGCTTCCTGATTTACAGGTGAGCTTTGATCACCTTCAGCTGGTAATTCCTGCTTTGACTCGAACAGCTGATCTGAACCTTCCTCAAGAACACAGATGTGATTCAAACAGGATTGCAGAGTTGTGCAGCTAGATACTGGTGCTGTATTTATCCAGCTGTTGCTACAGCAACAGCTCAGCAGGAGACGGCATGAAAGCAGTTGTGAAGTGTGTTTAAGCTGCCAAGTGAGCCCATGTAGCAGCCCCAAATGAGGGTCACTGCCACTCTCACCTAATGATCATTAGTGTTTTTTTGTGCTGGATTAATGCTAAATGCCTCTTGTTTGATCCGCTGCTGATGCCAGGCTTAACGCATTTTAGTCTGCACTTGTTTTCTTCTCTATGGATTACATGTTGTTTTGTCTGCTGGAAAAAGTCTTTCAGTGTTTAAAACCTCTGAAATCCTGTGGGGAGACACAGAGAGAAGACTTCCTCCTCACACAGTCAAACCTCTTTCTTGAGCTGAAGGGAATTTGAAAGAAGTTATTGATATGAAAATTGTGTTACAAACAAACCGAAGTTTGACTTTGTGAGTGGCTTAAAGTTTTCTGCTGTTTTGTCATTTATAAGCAAATGAGACTGCAGAAGTGAAGTAGCTTAAAATGGTTTGTGAGGTGAGGTACTTCTGAGCAGTCCAGCTGTTCAGTCTGAAGGATTCTGCAGAATGTTTGATGATCTATGAGTCACCAGACAACATTTTTTACCAAACTTCTCATTTTTACATTCCTGTAACATAAATATCTTATGCATTGTACAGTGCATTGGTTTAGTCTAAGCGGGGTGCAGCCGGGCTGGTTTTTGTGCTTTGTCTGTGGAAACCTACCTCAGCTTCAAGACCGTCAGGGTCAAACTTGTTTGCCCACCATCTTACACGTTAATCCCAAGTTTGATTTCTATTCTCGGGTATACGCTCCATCTGTGTGAAGTGTTCCTCACACTTCAGCTGAGAGCCACATGGCAGGGAGACATTTGTTTGGTTTTACCAACACGTCCACGTCTGCCAATTCTGTGTTTATTAAAAACTGATGGTTGTGAGCTGTTTATGTAATCTCAGTTCTGCTTTGGATCTATGAATGTAAAACACCCCATAATATTAGGAGACACATTTAAAAATCTGCTCATTAATTGTGTTGGAAGCTTTGCTTGTGGTTGCACTTTAATGTGGAAACATTTGCAAGCATTGATGTGATAAAACGTTAGCATGTCTGTTTCTCTTCTCATTTCATTTCAGCCATTTATTTATTTGAGGTAATTTGAAGAAGATAATACACCCTAATGCACATGAATACGTACCAGTATACGTTCTTAGTGCAAACAAGCCTAGAAAGCCAGTATTTTCAATGAAAACCAATGAGATGCACAGGTATAAGGTTTTGATTCACAGTGTTCCCTCATTTATCGCAGGAGTAATATTTTAAAATGACTAACGATAGGTGTCATCTTATAGTATTCATAGATCTTTTAAGGATGTAGAACCTCATCCCTATGCACTTTAAAAACACTTTCTTCAGACAGACATGAACATTTTCACACTTTTCTTTCTTGTCTAATTAAGGCTTACCCTTTACCGAAGAATATGTCCACCATTATAGAATAAAAACAAAGATCTGATTGCGATTGAAGATTCATGCAGATTTGGAGAGCTGAATTCATTATGTGTCTTTTGTAATTTTTTTTTTTAAACCTCCCCAAATCCTGCGCACTGAGGAAGGGGCCCAAGGGCAGTTCAAATAATAAATGTGGGCTCCTTGCTCACAGCCTGACTTTTAAAATCTAGGAAATTAGACAATCAGAGTGTAGTTTGTGTGGGAATTCTACAGGTACTTATGTAGTTTAGGGTGTAGTCTTTTTTAATGTGTTTTCGGTCTTTGAAGAATTTCTAATGTTCCAAATGTTCCTGTCTGACGATGGAACTATTTTAGTGTTTAACAATAAGCAGTTTTTACTGCTTAAATTACTTTTCCTTACTGAAAAAGACACACTCAAACATTCTCCTACTTTTATTTAAAACAATTGCATAATATTCATATTAGTTTGGTGTTTTGAATCATTTAAAAACAAAAAAACATAAAAAATAAAGAATTTGGCAGCATTGGCTGTTTTGAGAAACTCCTGGTTAAAGAGCTGAGTCTGCGGTGAAAAAAGTTTATTGAATTGTAGTTTAAACACTGACGGATTTTGTATTTTTAGGCTTTGAGAAGTTTGAGAGGGAGTCAAATTTTTTCCTAACTTGGGTTCAGAGTAGTTATTAGTATGACCCCCACATCCCTAAATCCTCTATGAGTCTTCAGAGAGAGGACACGCTGACCGCTGTCAGCTGCAGGTAAGACAAAACCTTAAGTCAAGACCATAACTCGCCCAAATGCTTGAAACTGTTGAAGTGGTTTGATAATTTACTTCTATTCTGTGTCCAAACTCACTCAGTACTCCCTTACCCCTAAAAGCCTATAGGCTATAGTGCGGGACTATCCTGTGTCCTGGATTTTAACCGTTGACTGTAAATGAGAACTGGACTGAGTGAATGTGACGTCAACAATAGAAAATGACTTATTTCTGATGAAAGTCCATTCAGTTGTCATTTTATTTGCAATACGGACGCAGACATGTTGGAACCAGATAATGTCAGTAAGCAGTGATCCAAGCTGGTCAGAGTCAACATTTCTATGGCAACCACTCCTGCCAATCAGGAGTGAGTTTGTTGGAAAGCAACACTCCTAGCACTTGAAAGAAGGCTGGGGAGAATCTGTTAATCAAACATTTCAAAAGTTTAAGACCACACACTTTCATTGAGGCATCTGATTACAGATCTGACATCTGATACTTGCGAAAAAAGACATTAGAGCAAGAATGGTTATTCTGACCAATAGTAATAGCTGTTTCTTTCTCCATATTAGAACCAGTGAGTACTTTCTGTTTGGAACACCAGGGGGAGGAGTCACTCAGTTCTTTTTTTATATACAGTTAGATCATTGAATGCAATTCAAACACATGTTCACTATTTTGGTTTCTTTCTTTGAAATACTTAATACGACGTCACCCATTTGCCGAGGTACATCAATAGGTCCTCTACCTGGTGCGACTTGTTTCCACCATTTCTTAAAAGGCAAGTCATTCAAACACAATGCATTGTGGTCTATTTTTGCCAATAGAGTGAGCATCAAAGCACACTGGGTTTTTTTCCACAGAGACAAAATGGACAAAATGTCAAACGTCCTATAAAATGCACTTTAGTGAGTAGTCGGTGTATCGGGCACAACCTTAGTGTGATCCTTATGACACATTTGTGGATTGCTTTTTTTAAACATGAGCTGAACTAAAGGGTTTTCCAAAAACAACTTTAAAGAGATCTACTTGTGATGTTAATCTTATACTTAAAAACAGAATATTCTCAAACGTCTCAAGATCTGAATGAAAGTGGCAGGTTCTTACAGATTAGCTGTTTTGCCAGGAGTTTTAATGGGAACATGAGTGAGGTTTCACTTTAAGTGGTTGTGTGTTCATGCAAACAGTCAGCTTATTACTGGAGTTCATTTTAGGTGTTATTTCTGCTGCTCAAATGCCTTGAGGGTTGTGCTCAGCATTCAGCTGAGAAAACAAATGAAAACTGTTGCAGCGCCGCCGGTCTGCATGTTTACGGTGAAGCATTAAGCCTTCTTTAATTACCCAAGAAGCAAATCATGCATGCCTGAAGTAATAAAGCTCCTGGAAGGAGCTCTAAACTCTACTTGATGTCATGGAAAATTCTGCAAGTAATTAAATGAAAATTAATGTTTTTTTCTCTTGAAATGTTTAATTAAAAGTAAGCGACTAATATAACACTTAGCTTCTAAATGCATGGGTGTCTTAAATGAGCTGATTTGATGCCACTGAACTGCTAAAAATCACAACCATGATGTGATGGATTTTTCAATACTGACCATTAACACTAACAAGTGTTAATCACCAGCCAACCACAGTGGATTTTGATCAGAGGAGAGGTGGAGCAAAGATGGAGGAGCAGCTATCTGCCTGAGGTAAATTCACTAACCCTAAATCTGAGTTGATCATGACAAAAAAAATCAATACCCTAATAAAAAGAATCAGACGCTTGGGTTTATTCTCATTATTTAAGCTCACACGTGGTGTACTCGTTTTCTTCCGTAGCTCACGGTTCAACAAACACTACATGGTTTCCCAGCAAGATAGCTATCCTTCTTGAATGCCTGTTTGGTAAGTTTCTGAACAAAGTTTTTCTTCAACTTTTATTTTTTTGTCTTGGATCTTGGAACGTTTTAAGCTATGTTCACACCACCCTTGGAAACCCACATTCAAGCGACCATTTCCAAAGAAAGGTTTATCCATCATTGCAGGTAAAATTTTCAAGCTTCTGCGTTCATGCGTAGCTACACTAGTTTCTATGATCATTTTCAGGCTCTGCGTACAAGACCAGTGGCCATTGAATGCTGTTGCCAGCTAATCCAGGTCGAGTTTTGACCAATCAGGGTCTCAGAAATTTGCCAAACTCAGAGTGTAGCTGGTCTATCTGGTGATTTCAGACACGGTAATGAGTCTGGCGACATCTTTGTTTGTTTTCCTGCGCTTCTGACATGATGATAATCCATATTCGACATTGCGAGAACACTAGCAATGAACCAAACCATTTCGCGCCTAATTCACGAGATTTGCACCACTCTGACTTTTTTCACCAAGCCTCTTCCAACTGAAACAGAAGCCCCTCCCTGCTTGTGTGTTTCAATAGATGAAAAACTTGGTGTCTTTTAATTTCAGCTGGGCACAAACTGCAATTATTAATTTCTCCTCAATTCACACTTCTGTGAATTGAAAGAGATTCCATCCATACATCACTACCAAATCCGAGTCCCTGATTGGTCAAAATTCAACCTGGTTCAACTTTCCACGCACATTCATTGAACACGCGTTTTGTATGTAGAGCTGAAAAACTTGTGTGCATAAACATGAGATTTTTTTAATCCAAAGCCCAAAACGCACATTTATGCACATTTGCATAGACTATTCACTGAAAGTGGTCACTTGAACATGTGTTTGTGAGGGCAGTGTTGCAGTTTGTGGCATTTTTGTGGCAGAATTTAGATTCATTGGCAAATATGACAGTCAGACATCACCTTCTTGCTTCTGGATGATTATTTGCAGTTTCAATGTCCATTCTCTGAGGCACCAAACACTCTCTAATGACTTCCTGTTTTTTTTTATTTTATTTTATTTTTTATCCAGGCATCAGCAAGGCTTTGTCGATGGAAATGCATAGAAATGAAGATCCAGGTTCCCCAAAAGCACCACTAAACCTCTGTAGAGCTTTATCAGGCTCCTCGCCTGAAATAGTCATCTTTGATTTTACTCTTTCATATTTTTGATAACATGCAATTGTAATTAAATATAATATATAACTGGTATTATTCCTTAATATGTAATCTCCAAAGATGTTTTTATTCTTTTTTGTGTAAATTGATGTGTGGGGGAATGTAAACAGATACCTGCACAGATGAGTGGAGATGCCCTGAACTGTGATATTCTTGCTGCATTAATTACAGTAAAATGAATTGTTTTTTGGATTGAAAGTGTACCCAACAATTACAATTCTGACCCACAACTGCTGCTGGTGAATTGTTTCTGACAGTAAAATGACCTCAAATAAAAAAGGGCCTTGTGTTCTGAACCTCTTTCTGTGTCGCTTTCTTCCCACAATTCTTAGCAGGTTCCGTTCGGATGTCCCCTTAATCCTGAAGAGGTTTTTTTTTTTTTGTAGTCAAAACTTTTGTTTGGATGACACTGAAGTGTGAGGTCGGCTGCAGCTTTGCAGTCTGCAGAGGATGTTGACCAGAACAGCAGCAGCTGTTGTTTCAGCGGCTAGGCTGCTTTTCACAATTGGAACTGTTGAAACAAAAGAACCAGTGTTGCCCCCACCGTACCGCCACACAGAAAGGTACGTTTTTGGGGGGTTGAAGTGGTGGATGGGGCTATTTAATATTCTCAAATTCTAGCAAGTATTACGAATCCCTTCTGCAACAAAACTCTCAATTTTGGTTTCAGGGCAGCCAAAAGCTAATAAAATGAGGAGCGGAGTTTTGGGCCAGAGCGGCTGGAGCAGGAAAAGGCAGAATCACAGGGATGTGCATACCTTGCAACTATTCCCTGCAGCCATCTGGAAGTGTTTTACACCTTTTAGATTTCCCTGGAATGCCTGCACTCTGCTTATTTTTCATTTCTAAGTGTTTCAGACCTGAATTAATCCCTCACCCTCTTGCTCAGACAAAAAAAAGTTAAAACAAGCAAAGAGATACAAATGAAGAAATCAGTGGAGTTTCATTTTTGAAATTTGTTCTTGTTGTAATTCATCAAATGCGGTGTAAGTTCAGCTCCCATTGGATCCGCCCCACATGTGCTGGAATGCTCTTCTTCTCTGCGGGTCTTCCAGTCCGACTGGCGCTCAGAAATAACTCTGAAATCGTGTCAGAAACACGAGGAGACCCATTTCACTGGTTCTTCTGATGTTTTCTGATCTGCTTCCTTCCATTTACTGATGATCAGACACAAGCATGATCGGGAAATACCCAGAGGAAGTTTAGATTCCATAAAAATGACGCTGAAACTCTCTGAGGCCTGCTATAATAGGGCTGGGTGACAGATACTACTCACTGGTCTTGACCCAAAACAAACAAACAGTGACCCAAAAAATGGAAAAAATCTCAAACTTGAGATTCCTTGACCATCTGACTTGTTCTATTCTGGAGAACCGGCTGGCAGTGGAAGAATCCAAACATTTGAACAAATCCCACACAGAAGCTCTTTGTCCTAATCCCATTTTCTCATCCTGACTTTACTGTGGGATCCAAAACCTGATCTAGAGCTGATTTGGGATTTTTTTTTTGGCCTTGTTCTTCTTCCTGCTTAAAGAAGCTGACAGCTCTGGATAGTTAGGGTCAGCAGCTGCAGTTCAGAGGAAAGCATTGAGTTTTTGCTATTAGCCAAAACTTTAACAAAAACATTCAATGTGTAAAAAGATGTGACACTCATTTTAAGGTGTAGAATTAACATTATATTCTACACCTTAAAATGAGTGTCACATCTTTTTACACATTGAATATAATGTTAATTCTACACCTTAAAATGAGTGTCACATCTTTTTAAGGTGTAGAATTAACATTATATTCTGGAATGAAGAAAAAAAATCACATTTTGCTAAATAAATTGTTTTTTTTTTCACTTCAAAAATCCTAATCATGTACTTCTTGCGCATTTCTGACAATATAATTCTGCAGAAAAGAGGAGCATAAACTTAAGTGAGCATCCTGGATGAGGTTTTTTTCTTCATATTTTTTACAATGAGGAAATCTGTCTGACATCTTATTTTGTGACATAAATGCTGATGGGTACAATACACTCGAGTCGGGAAAACCTCCCAGCATCTTCTTTTGCAAAAACAGGAATAAACTCTTTTCTCAATGACACGCTCAGCTCTCACATCATTCAGGAAGAATACCCCCCCTCACTGTGCAGAAAGTTGGGGGGAGTTGTTGCAAAAATCCAATCTTAAGAAATATCCATGTTTTTAAAAAAATGTTCTACTTTCTCCCTCGTAAAAAATTTTTTAAGAAAGTTTTTCAAAGGCAAAATAATCAAAACATGTCCTGATGACTAGAATTTTGTTTTTGAATAAAAATTCTTGGTAAGACCATTTTTCCTTTCCCATTGGCAGTTTTTTTTTTTTTTTTCTTTTTTGCTTATATAGGGTATAAGGGATTTTTTAAAAACTTTTTTCTGGGGGGCCTGTTTTTGCAGTGCATTTCATTCAGGATTTTACTGAACTTGCCTGTTCAGAGGACTTTGATCCAAAAGTCCTCAAAAGGTTTATTTAGATGTAGACCCCAGATGTGACCGTCGAGACGTTCGCTGAAGGCTGGCAGCTGTCTTACATATGCTTTTAAAGCCTCTATGTGGTACAGGACCACTCACATGAGAGCTGCACACAACCAAACAATGCCCCCAAATAATCTGACCCCCAGCCTTAAAGACAGAATACTATTTAGCATAACATTATTATTTATATTATATGCTAACTGCTTTATGAATTCTGAATGTTTAAAGAGCATCTTCTCCAGGATGACAAACAAAAAAGCATCTTTCGATCTTCCCAAATTCAAAATGAGATCATTTGAAGTATAAAAAGATAAAAACTCTAATCCATTCTGGGTTTGGCTGCTGGATGTAAACTGGTTCCAAACCACAACTATACTAGATCTCAGGAAAAAAAGTTGGAGATCAAATGTGACTGATGGAATAAAGGGATTTTTTTTTGTTCACAGTAATTTGCACCTTTCTGTGCAACTTAAAGATCCACTCCGATGAAAATTGTGATGTTTCTAACATGTTCTCATGGTGTTTTTCCTGATAATGCAGGACATATATAAAGAAAAGTAAGCTTAAAATATACTTTCTTTATTCGAATTGTTGTGAATCAGACAAAAAATGCTGTTGGAAAAAGAGCATATTTGACATGTAGAAAATATACTGGGCAGGCCACAAGCTCACAAAGAGGGGAAGGGCGGCGGGGTTGCTCTGCACCAACAGTCACAGCCACAACTCCGAGGTGAATATCTAATGAATTCCTGCTGCTCTGCAGAAACTACCTTCTTGAAAATGATACAGGTTTTTTTTTTTTTATTTGACTGAAAATGTCATAATCGGAACTAAAAGGCCACTGGGAAGGATTTTACAACAGATCAAATGGGACTTGAAGTTTTAAATTGTTGCTCTAAAATAAAGTGAGGCTGTTGCAGTTCATGGTAAAAACATTCGGGCAGCAAACTTTAAGAAAAGTGTGAGATCCTCCTCCTGTTCTTTGTGTCCTTGCTAGTTTGAGCATCTGGCCTCTCCTTCCACAGGAAACTGAAGCTGGAGAAGGAGCTGGCTGGAATGCTGTGGAGAGTTCAGTGGGAAGACCTTCAGTTTGAGAGCCCCAACAAATACCACAAACGTGCGGGCAGCCGGCTGACTCTCTCTCAGGTAGACGCTGTGAATACTCTGCACCCTTGTGTTTTTCTGTCTTTATCTGCTTGTGGTGGAGGCTGACGCCGATCCTCATTCATCCTTCCTATCACCTGTGGTGTAAAGACTCCATGATGGCATAGAAGCTGCTCCTGAGCTCTGTGCCGTGGATGAACATGTGCTTTTCTCTGTGGAAACGATCCTGCCATACTGCTCTTTGTGTGCTGACACATTCTTTCAAGCTTTTCTGTTCCAGCCACGCAGACGCATAATAAATAACTGTTAAATGGGCTCCGGTCCCCCCCCATACAGCATATAAAACCCCCTCAGGTTCCTCAGGTGTGGGGCTCTGTCGTCTGGGTGCTAATGCCTCTCTTCTGGATTTCAGCTGGCACGTGCAAGTGTTCATGAAAAGCATGTGCACAGAAGGCTTTCATTGCTGATTTTTCCAACCCCTTCAATTTTCCAGAGTGCCATGTGTTCCTGGTGTTTTTATACAAACGTGGAGGTGTCTCTATGTGCTTCTGCCAGTCTATGTGTGTGTGTGTCCGTCTGTCTATCCATCTCTATTTATTTTTTCTGTTTGTCTGTCTCTGTCTTTGTCTGTCCATCTGCCATTCTTTCTCTGTTCATGTCTCTCCATTTGTCTTTTATTCTGTCCGTCTGTATGTCTTTCTTTCTGCCTTTTCATCCCTGTCTGTCCTTCAGTCTGTCCGTCTTTGTGTCTATCTGTCCATGTGCCTGTGCATTAGCTAATGGTTTCACATTGAAGGAAGAATAGTTTGTTTTTTTCTCACATTAAGTCTTGCAGCAGAAACCTTTTTTTTTTTTTTTTGCACTTTTATGTTGCAGTGGAGTGGAACCACGTTTCCAAACGAACCCTTATTTCACTCCTCACACTAACAGTTACCTTTTCTTCTGCTTTCTACCTTCTCAGAGAGGCTCCAGCTACGGCTCCTTGATAACTGCCCAGGGAAAATATCAACTGTTTGCAAAAACCGGCTATTTTAAGGTAAGGCTTAGTGAGTTCTGACATTTTCAACTCCTGCACACTCCTCTCCCACCCACACATGTGCACACAGAGAAAGCTGGAGAGGCGAGAGACAGAGAGTGTGGGCGACTTTAGGCAGTTAATGTGAGCTGCTGCAGAAAGCATTAGTTTTCCTTTTTCTTTCCTCCCGTTTTACGCTCCCCTCCACCCCCCGACAGCGTGGATAGAGCCATCATCAGATTGTTGCTGCTCATTTCCGTGTGTGTGAGAGGCGGATCCATGGCACACAATGGCTTATGTTTTAAGAGGCAGGCGTTTGTCTACGAGCTAATGTGACTGTCATCAGGGCTTTCCAAGCTGATGCAGTTCATGAATGCATCACAAGCTATGGAGGAAAGGAGACATAAGTTAACGCAAAGAGCTTTCTCCTCACATTTGTTGTTGTGAGGGTTTCCTCCTGATGAAAAACAGCCGTTTTGCTTTATAAAAATTTAAAAAAAATAGTGGTTGGCCCTTGCCGTGTCCTCCCCCTTAGCTCCCCTTTGTGCTTTTTCCAAGCTGTCTGCTTCACCTCTCATGTCACTCGCAGGGAAACCTGGTGGCCATCAAGCACGTCAACAAGAAGAGGATAGAGCTGACGAGACAGGTCCTAATGGAGCTAAAACATGTAAGATTCTGCCTTCACCACAAAATGTGCTTCAAATGTTGGTCAAAAACCTTCTGATCACTGCTTTCAAGACCATGGCAACTTCATCATACACCAGAATTCTTTATTAACTATAATTAGACATTATACACATGTTTCTCCTGTTATTTTTGTTGTTATTTGAGTTTTTCTTTACATTTTAAATCCATTTAGGTAAATAGGCATGTAGCCAGTCAGTTTTAAAAGTTTGCTGTCTTATTTATTATTTTCCAACAATTTTGAAGTCTTTTTAGCTAATTAGCTTCTATCATTTAACTTTGCAGCTGCAGTAGTCAACACCAGCTTGTGATTATCCTCAACATTTTAGCCTGTGTTCACTTCATATCGGCCAATTTACCATTAAGCACATTGCATACTATTCTTACTTCAACATTTTTTTAACGTTCTGAAAAGAACCTGCAAAAGGTCAGAAACGTTTCAGGAAACATTATTTAGTCAAATATCTAAAAACCTATGTCGTTTTCAGAGATATAGTTTCTGCAGAGCAGCAGGAGTTCATCAGAAATTCCCCGATTTCCCATCATTGATCTGTTTTCACATTCTCCTGCTAGCTCACAGCCCCTCACAATCCAAATCAACTACTAGTGGTGCAACAAAATGGTGAGAAATATTGGAGCTTTCCAGCCATACAGGTTTGAACCAGATTCCAGCTCAGACGAGGAGAACAAAGACGTACGTGGATCTATTTGCCTGCTAGTAGATGCATCAGAATGGAGCAGAGCAGGGAACTTGTGGCCTGCCGCTGTAGCTTTGACGTCACACCTACAAGCTTTTTCAAACAGCATTCTTTAGTCTGTTCCTAATTTGTAATGATTTGAATAAAGAATTACTCAAATTCAATTCTGATTTTCTTTATATATGTCCTGCATCAAGAGAAAAATGCCACAAGAACATGTCAAAAACACCCAAAACATCATTTCCATCAAAGTGGGTCTGAGTAGAACCAGAGCCTGTTGAGTCATTGGATCTTATTTGAAATGGAAAAGGTAAATTTCAGTGTAAGTTTGCAGAGTAATCTTACATTTTTTACCATCCCCTCCTTGACATGAGGATGCAGACTGTAGAGCTTGAATGCTGAATCATTGTTTGCTGTCACGACGTTTTCTCCTGCTGGCACAATTTCCTTTGTGTTCCAGACGGTAAAAAATCTTCAGAAAAACGAATAATTTTTTCATGTACAAATGTTTAGTTTTGGACACAGAAAAATGTATTTCTGCCGCACACAGGATCTTGGTTGTTAATCACATGAAGGGCCCACCATCCTTCACCTCTGTCTCGAACATGAACTCCAGCAGTTGCTGATCAACGCCGCCGGCTGGGACTCTTTTACAAGAGACTGAAAAGGAAGCCCCCCCGGAGGGGCTAATGTGGATGGAAACATGGTGCGGCACAGGGACAGATGTAACTTTGAAGTGGCATCCATTTGGCTGCAGCTGTTTGGAGAGGAGCAGAGGACAGCCTCTCAGGCAGACGCCCCGCGGGGGAGGACGGCCGCTGCCGAAGCTGGCAACCCCCCCCTCCTGGACACCCCAGAGGCCTGTTGGGCTGTCAAACCTCAAAGCCTGTGTAAAATTCAACCAGATGGGAGGAAAGGCAGGACTGCCAGTGGAAACTAAACCACTTTTCTTCATCTCCTTTCCTCTTATGTGCCCCCCCTTCTAGACTCAAGAGTGTGGCTGGGGAGATTATATAGGCCAAAGAGTAGGCAAGCAGAAGCATCTCCCAAGCTGCAAGAGGGGCCACAGGCTCTCCAGTTTGGTGTCAGGGCTGCTGTCAGTCACATGGCCAGGCTGAAGCTTCAGCTTGTGGGGAGGAGGAGCAGGGACGCCCCCCCCTCTGCCCCCGATCGCTCACATCTCCGTCTTTCACGTCTGGTCTGTCCACTTCAACTCCACCTCCAGGTTCTCTCCTCCTCCTCGGCACACTGGCTCATTCATAGCCTGCAGGGTTTCAACTACAGACTTTTCTGATGAACTGTTGGCAGTTTTTCTCCAAACGTGTTGCATAAATGTAAACCCCCACCCCCCTCCCTGGTTTTCCACAGGGTTCGGGAGTGTTTGGAAAAAGTGACGCTCAGTTCTGTGTGGTTATTTTCAGATGAGGGACGTTCAGTTCAACCATCTAACCAGGTTCATCGGGGCATGCATTGACCCCCCCAACATCTGCATCGTGACAGAGTACTGTCCCAGAGGCAGCCTGCAGGTAACACAGCACGCCGTTACTCACCTGTAAGCTCTGTTTAGCAATCTGGGACCAAAACAAGAGACGGATGCAGCAAAATACCCACCCAACCTCCCAAAAAAAATAAAACCACCTCTATGAAACTGGAATTTTATTTAAAAAAATCACACAACAAAAGAATCAGAAGATGCTGGAAAAGCATTGTTGTTTTTAACCATTTCAAAGCTGTTGCTCTCAAAGGCCGAATATACCCGCTTTAGATATTCATGAACCTGTAGGTTAAAAAAAAGTGACATAGCTGTTCAAATGCTCTATTCTCAAAATCAAATAATTCAAACAATAAAATGGTAAATGGTAAAATTGTAAAAGGCATATACGTGTAAAGTCACAGTCCCATTCACCCATTCACACCCACATTCACACACTGATGGAGGCTCCACTGTCAAACCCTGGCGCCAGCCTTCCACCAGAAGCAATGTGGGGTTCAGTGCCTGACACATGGGCGGCCAAGGCCGGCTTCCAGCAGGATCCCTTACAAGAAATTTGCAATCTACTTGTAGCTGTGAGGAATCATGGGTAATAACTTGGTATCATTTGTTTTAATTTTAAAACAGCTTTTTACAGGTTTTAGAAGTTAATAAAATATCTTTTAAAAGTTATTTTTTTAACATTTTAGCAGCTTTTGAAAGCTATTTTTTGTTTTTAAGAGCTGTTTTTAAAAGCATTGAGAATTTTTTTGGGTAATTTTTTGCAGCTTTAAATAGCTGTTTTGTTGCCTTTAAATGTTTTTCAACACAAAGCTTTCAGTAGGCTAAGGAGTTTTCATAGCTTTTATTAACTTTATATAACTTTGTTTTCATGAGATTGCACCTTTTTTAAAGAAGGAACATGACTTTAGCCATGTAAAAATACAACTTTTTAAATGTACAACTTTATTTTGTAAAATGCAAATTTTTTTCTAATAATTTTAATGATTTTTTTCTCATAAGTTTACAACTTTGTTCCTTTTTATGATGGCCCTAATACTCTGTTGTTACAGATTGCAGAATCTGTATATATATATATATATATATATATATATATTTTTTTTATATAAAACAGTTACACCCTGTTGAAAATGTATTTTTTCCTGAATACTCAAATCAGTATTTTTGCATCTTAAACAAACAGTGGACAAAAACATACACCCCTTCAGTTCTTTGATTTAGTGGCTTTTCAGGGTTAAAATACAGTGAAGTTTGTATTTTATTGTTACTTTATTACAGACAAATCCCCCCATACACAATTATCTGAGCCTAAAGAACAATCTAAACCAGGGAAATGGATAGAAAATCAGATGAAAAGGAAGTCCAAATAAAAAATATTGTTACTCTCAGTCCAGTTTCTGGCTCAGAGTTAAAACTGTGTTGATTCTAAAGGAAGCAAATGGCTTAGATTTGTAAAGGAAACACAGTTTGAACCTGTTGGACATTTGTCAGATTCTTCCTGAGATCAAGAAGCTTAAACCAGATTATCCAAAACTTTACCGCAGGCGAGTCTTTAAAGTATTATTGTCTCAGAAAACAGAAAAGCATAAATCCCTGTAAGATGATTTTAGATCAACTTTGAAAAGGAAAACGTGTGAAAAAACAAACATAGCAACCGAGGAACGCGCTGCACATTGAGAGAAGAGTCTTTAGAAATGTTAAAAGTGTCAAAAGCAAATCTATGAAGTCTGGATTATTTTACACTTTGCCAAACAAGCTTTCCCTCCAGTTTGTCTCCTCGTGTAATGAAGGAGGCTTTTAGCAAATGTGCGCTCAAGCCAGCTTTTCTCGCAAGGCTGGGCTTTCTTAAACCAGAAAGCTTTGGAGCTCATTGCTCACACTTCAGACCAAAGACGTGTTTAAAAGAAAGACAGAAAGACTGATGTGATGAAGCTGCATCCAGCTCGGGGAGGGTGGAGGGGTCAGCCACAGGTCCTTTCAGTTATTCTTTAATATCCTGCAGGCCTTCATGCTAAACATTTCCACTTTATCTGCCCTGAAGATGTGTCTGTGTTTGATCCCAACACAGACATGTGGGCTTTCTCAGCAGAAAAGTGTGTGTAACAGCGCTTTGCCGTGTTCCTGCTTCCCAGGACATTCTGGAGAACGAGAGCATCAACCTGGACTGGATGTTTCGCTACTCGCTGATCAACGACATCGTGAAGGTGCGTCACTCCCAGGACATGAAAGGCCGTGCGCCTTTGTTTACTCAGGAATGTTGGAAAAGAGGGTGACGCTGTTGCTAAAAAGAGTCTTTGTGCACCTTGCAGATATGCACAGAAATGACTGAGTTGCCATGGTTTCACATGAACAGGGTGTAGAGTGAGGCAGGAAAACACAGAAATGTATTTTTGGCACAGCGTGCTGTATTAAAGTGCAGCTGATGTTTCAATTTCATAATGTAATCCTCAGATTTGTTTAGGATGAGTCAAATCGGAATCTCTCCTCACAAAGAGGCCTTTGTTTGTCCGGCTGGTTCCTGGGCTCGGCGCTCAGCAGCAGGACTGAGCAGCGTAGAGGCGCTGAGGGACGTTTGACTCACCGTTTCCACAAACCACCGAGCGCAGCTCCCTCCTCAGGGAGATTAACAATCATTTTAGTAAAACTGGATCCTGATCTGTCCGTCTTTTCTGCGTTTTCATGTCTGATTTAACAATCACTGTTTATACCTGACACCTCTGTGCTGCAGGGCATGAACTTTCTCCACAACAGCTACTTTGGCTGCCATGGAAACCTGAAGTCCTCCAACTGTGTGGTGGACAGTCGCTTCGTTTTGAAGATCACAGATTATGGCTTGGCCAGCTTCCGCTCGTCCTGCGAGAATGATGACTCCCACGCGCTCTACGCCAGTAAGCAGCCCCCCCTCAGCAGCGTTCAGCCCCAGCAGCTGCTGCCAAACTCTGCACATCTCTTCTGTTTCTCTTTCGTTGTAGAGAAACTGTGGACGGCTCCAGAGCTGCTCATTTATGACCACCATCCTCCCCAGGGCACTCAGAAGGGCGATGTGTACAGTTTCGGGATCATTCTGCAGGAGATAGCTCTTAGAAACGGACCTTTCTATGTGGAAGGCATGGACCTCAGCCCCAAAGGTAAACAAGACTCGTTTACAAGCCTGGGGGCAGCAGGTTGACCCCCCTCCAGCTTGCAGATAACCCTTCATTGCAGGGCTAAAAGGAGTTTTTCTGTAACCTCATGCAGCTTTGAGTCCTCCAGATTGTCAAGCGTGCGGCAGGAACATGGCACAAATGCATGTCAGAGGTCAGGCGGGTGGAGGCCCAAAAATCAGCACAGCTCATAACTTAGACAGCTCATAACCTAAAATACATTGGTGGCTGCTGAAATAACAGTTAAACCGAAGCACAGGAAGCAGGTTTCATGTCTGAACTCCGATGAAATGTTTTTCACAAAGTGTAGACGTTTTACAGGAAGCCTGATGATGTAAAAATGCCTCATTCCATGTCTGTGAAGCCGCATGGTCTCCACCGGATCAGAACACACACAAAAAAAAGTGCTCACACAAAGCTTTACACACCCATATGTTAGAGGGGGGGCAAATGTGAGCAACAGTTGCTAGGTAAAAATTATATAAGTAGAAATGCAGAACAAACTTCCAATTCTGAATTTGAAGTAACCAGGAAGCACTAGATAATGCTCTTCCCAAAGACTATGGTCACACGTCCCAAAATGCCTCTGTGCGGCAACCTAAACGCAAGTTTTTTTGCAAATTCGGCAGGTGGCCCCACAGCGGCATTTGTAATCAGGAGACGGCAGTCTCATTTTTTAAATGCCCTGTGGTTGTTTCGGAGATTTTGAAAAACAGAATTTTTCTCTAAAAGTTGACATTGGTCAGCGTGGTCCGCACAAAGTATCAAGGTTTTAGAAAAATGCTAATTTATTCTACCGTTATGCTATGACTAACAGGTCGAAGCAAAAACTTATACAGCATGTAAGGGTAGGTAAGGGTGAAGCAGGTGAGATGCAGGTGTGTCGTATGGATTTAGAATTTTTTTGACCCCCCAAATTTTGCAGATTGTGAAAGGGGCCCATTAGTGCTGTTTCCGTGATAAGTGTGCGCTCCTTTCAAGTATCCTGACTGTTGGAATAGAGAAAATTAGACAACCAGAGCGTAGGTTGTTAGGGCATTCTATGGACACTTATGTATCATGTGCACATCCAGTGCATGTGGCATTTGGGTGAGATCTGTAAGAGAATCTCTGAGATTCTGAGAGAATCTCAGAATGATCTCATGATTTCAGACATGGAGACGCATTGTAAATGAGATATACACAGATACCGCTCCATGTAGTAATCACTGCTCCCACACGTGTCTGGGGTGTCAAGTTTATGAACACATTTTTGGACAGATGTCAAATTAGAGGTGGCCAATGCAAATTTGGCGCATGCATCGCATTCGGTGTGAAAAAAAAAAATCTAAGCAATTACAAAAGTGGGGCCACAGGTTTTTGGCACTCAAAATATATATATTATATATATATATATATATATATTGGAGGAAACATGTTTTTAGAAACATTAAACATAATTTGATTAATGCACCAAAGCAGAAGACTCAGCATTGCACAGCTAAGAGCACCAGCTTATGCTGCTGAATATATTAATGCTCCTCAAATGGGCCACTAACCATTAAAAACCAGCTATATATTCATAAATAATAACCTTTGGCTGTTTCTTAGCATACATTTCCAGCATTAAAAGGCAACATCACACCTCAGACACTCCAAGCTGCGCATTAACCAAACCAGGATAGAGCAGGAACTTCAGGCTAACTCTTAAAAAACCCAGACATTGAAAGTATCACTGGAGGACCAGAGAAAATGTTCTGCTTGTTTTGTGTTTATGTTACAATAGAGCAAAAACTAAGTGAATGTCGAAAGTAATATATTTTCCAGAAAAACATCAGCTCACTGTAAATGTAATGGCAGCAATACATTTAAAGTGCACTCCAACTACATTATCTGTTATAAATTAATCCAAATATAAATGTATAGATAATATAACAGGTCAGAATAAAATCTGTGGAAAAATAACGGAAATCTGAATGTTTATGCACTGAGGCATGATCACGCAACCAGACGCTGATGTATAACTATCTGTTGCTGGAACGACAGCTCACAAAGCACCAGTCTGCAGACTGTTTGAGGCACTCTTGTAATGATTTTGATATATATTAATGATCTCAGTCCCATACAGACATACAGAGATTTTATTCAGAGTCTCTTAAGCTTTTGTTGTATTTTGTCAATTAAAATACATTCATGTCAGCATTTGTATGCTGACTTTTTCTTTTCCAAAGGTTGGCTTTTCCCTTCAGGGGTCACCACAGTGAATCAGCTTCCTCTATCTAACCCTGTCTTCTTCATCCTCTACTCTAACACCAGCTACCTTCATGTCTTTGTTCACTGCATCCATAAACCTCCTCTTTGGTCTTCCTCTTTTTTCCACTTTTTTCTATCTGCAGTACATTTTTTTAATCCTTTTAACTGTCAAAGCAAGACCTTTCTGAATCAGGCTTAAAAAATAAAAAAGATGAACCTTATGTTAGGGCTGACAGTTTCTATCTGGACCCCTCAGAGATTGTGCAGAAGGTGAGGAACGGACAGCAGCCGTACTTTCGTCCAACCACCGACAGCCGGTTTCACTCAGAGGAGCTGACCATCTTGATGGAGGGCTGCTGGGCTGAAGACCCTGCAGAGAGGCCGGACTTTGGTCACATCAAGATCTACATGGCCAAACTCAACAAGTAAGAGCTTCACACCCTTAAAAAAAACAATAAGAGAAATGCACAACCCAGTATGTGTGGAAAGTTGCATCCCACTGTGAGGCTGATAGGAGAAATGATCGAAGCAATCTGGAAATAAGACTGTTTTTTCAGATTAAAAGCCATTTATAATTAATCACAAAGAGGATCTTACAAGAAGGACTCCTTCCTTCCTGTCCACCTCTAGGGTCTGTGTTTCCCTGTTGTTTCTGATGATCTGCTGAATCATTCATGTGCTTGTTCTGGATCTGACTTCATGCAGGCACATGTGCCTCCTCTTGAGTGAAGCATCTTGGTCAGGACTTCTTGCAGAAACAAATGACACTAAAGCATCTGCTTAGTGTAACATGAGGATCTGCTCTTTATAAACACATTTGGTCGATTTCATTTTGGTGAAATAAATAGGAGGAGATAAACTGAGAGACCTGGCTGCAGATATCAGGATGGGGTCAGACATCAAAGGGCAGAAGCGCAAAAAATGAAGTTTATTATATTTGCGATCTTTTCAGATTTTTTTAATGAATTATAAGTTTTACAATCTTGAGACAACAAACATATAAGATGAACAAATCCTAACAGCAATATACATATAAAATAAATATACCTTCTCAAAATTGACATTTATAAAGTTTTCCGAATTATTCTGGATTCTGTAGCTTTGTGTCTGTAAGCAGGAGAGGGTGCTTTATTACGGTGTGCGCTCCAAAGGAGGATTTGAACCGCAGTCTGGAGTAGGAAAGCTGCCAGACTCCAGAGAACAGGACGATGCCTCTGTGAAAAACATCCATGTCAGCGAATTCACCGCATATATGTTAGTCAGCTTGCAGCGTTGCTCCCCAAACACATCAGGTTTTTTTCACAGTTGACAGAGTTGTTTTTGAACGTTTGCATTGTTTTCAGATAGACAGAAAACCTGAATTTGAAATAGGAAAAATGGAATCTGAAAAAAATAGAATTTTTGATTAGTTTTATTATTAGTTTATTTATTTAATTTTAAACGGAGTCTTTTTACTTCAAAACGATTTGTAATGGCTCAGGTCACATTGGTTACACGGCCATTGGAATGGAACCGGAGGGGTCTAAAGTTGTCGTCTTAGGTGTATGTCCACTGTGAGAGACATAATCTAAAAAAAAACATCTGGAAATCTCATTGGGATTATGATTTCTTTAAATAGTTTATTTGTTTGCTACTGCTGAAAATAGTTATTTTTGTCAAAGGGTAGTAATTTATCCACCCTACCAAAAAAACAAGACCAATCAAGATGCATCATGGGTAACAGAGTTTTTATCTAAACTGTTATGTAACTATTTAAAATTTTGTAAACTTCTCAGTTTCAGTTAGTTTATAGTTTATCAAACAAAAACCAAATGAAATTCTCTCATTTTTAAACATTTTTCATCAACCACAACATGTTCATGAACTGATAAGCAAACATTGATGTAATAACAATAATTTTTGTTCTTTAAATAAAGTTTGAAGTTTATTTAAAGTTTATTTAAAACAAGTTATTAAAACACATTTGATAATGGATTATTAACAGCACATATTCATAAGGGGCACATACATTTTCAATGCAGCCAACTGGCATTCATTTATTTTTTTAAATAAGGGATTGACCTCTGACACCCTCATTATTACCTTTGACCGGCCTGTTGCCCTCATCTGGGAGACATTGAATGAAACCCTGATTTCCAGAAGCGTGTCATTCATCTGAGCTGTGAAGAAACATCTCAGAATGTGTGGTTGGAACATAACAATTAGCATCTGTGGAAAGCTGTGTGCATGTAGGTGCTGAAAACAGGGTCCTGCTGTGCGATTTCCTCTCCTCTACAGGCTCTGTAATTCAACACAGGACTGGGGCAGGCAATTGGTGGGGTGGGGGTGAAATATAAACGGCTTGCAGTAAAAAGTGCCACATGATTGATAACCTGAGAAGCACTCAAGGATGCTCCTGACAGCTGTGAGCAAAACCCTGCCTCGCATGCGTGTTAATGCACTGTCTGCTGCGCCTCTTCATTAGTAAATTCATGTTGCTGACGTGACGTGATGGATGGCCTGTTATTTTCAGTGTGAGCTCCACTCTGGGCCTGGGGGGGGGGGCTGCAACAAGAAGGGCGTTCAGCAGTAAATGGGCGGGGCTCTCTCACAGCCATGAATGGGTGTCTCTCACTCTTCGCCATCATGACCGTTTACTCTAAATGTTGTATTCTTAAATCTCGTTTTGCTGTCAACTTTTTCTGTGCCAACTGACAAAATAAACGAAAAAAAAAAAGCAAAACACAGAAGGAAATCATCCCATTTATTGCCCAGATATGTGAAGACATGAAACCTCACAAACTCTACTTCTTCTCTGTGAACAACACAGCCCTTAAAGTTTAAGTTTGTTTAGATTTGTGAACTTCCGTCCATCTGACCATGGCCAACGTGTTTCAGGAGTTATTTGAAAGAGTCTTTTAGTAGGAGTAATGCAATCAATTTGTTCACCAGCTGCAGACATCTTGACTTAGTTGGAAGCATCAGTGACAGAGTTTGTCACTCATTTGAACAATAATGCCTCCCAGTTTCTCACATGTCTCTTTGTCAGGACAAATCTGAGTCACTGAGGAAGTCTTATTTTCTCCAACACTCTTGGAATCAAAGAGGGTTGTTCCTGGCTGCAGTGTCTTGTCTTGCAGCTAGGTGTCACTAAATTTGTTCAAAAAGCAACACCAGGTTGGACATTGAGGATGAAAGTGGGTGGCTCAATCCAGAGTTTGGGGGCTGCAGCAGAAAGACTCATGTCCGAACAGCGCACGGAAGATGACGGGGCGTTTCGACCCGTGAAACATCTGGAAACAGGAAGTCCCTGATGTGAGCTTCTGCTTCTCTTTTTTTGGGAAACAGTTTGGAGACATAAACATCTAGGGAAGCATCTACTTATCTTTACAATTTAAGATCATATTTCAAAAATGTGTGCCCCTATAAATATATGTGATGCTGTAAAGTGATAAAGCAATTTGAAAAGAATGCATTTTTTAAAGTGTTAAAAAAGGCATATTTTTATGTAGTTTTCAGAATAAATTTTTTTTTTCCTAATTTTATCTTCGATCTTCATTAAAACATTTAAATTTGAAGTAGAGTTTTTTTTTAAAGTGTCAAAGATTCACTGTCAATAAAGTTCTATTGAATTCAGCCCGAACATGTGTCACAATGAAAGAGAACATCTGTTAAAAAGCTGTTTCACATCGATGAGGTCGTACTGAGCCTTTGAACTGTTTTTCATTTAGTCAAATTCATGGCAGAATAAGTTTGTGATGCTCTGCGAGGGTTGTTACTCAAATGTCGTCATGCCCCCCCTCTGACCTTTGTCTTTAAACCCAAACATGTGGGTGGCTGGATGTACACTGCAAAAAGATATTTCCTAAATTTAGGACATAAATACTAACCTTCAGGGAAAAATCACTAGAAAGCAGTAAAATGATCTGTTGATGCTGCATCAAAATCATAATCTAGAAACAAGGAGTTCCACATTACCACTCAAAATAGGGAAAAATTAGCCAAAAGAACTGTTTGATAGAATTACTTAAATGTTATTAGCCCAATGATAAGTATTTTTTGTAAGTTCTAAGCAAATGGTTTGTATTTTTGAGTTTTTATTTACCTGATTGTAATTCATTTTCATGACAGCGACAAAAAACTAGTTTAATAAGAGGAACTTATACATTTTAGAACAAAATATGAACAAAATGAACAAAGTTGGCCCGTCTTAATAAATCCTCAGAAAATCTAAAACTGACACTTGTTCTTACAACATGGATCCAAATTTTTATTTCCGAAATAATGCCAATGAATGCCAGTCTAACTTGTCAACATGTATTGAACTTTAAAACAACATCCTTTAAATTAAACAAAAAATGGCTGTGCAGTTTGAGTTTGTTTGAGTCTTAAATCAAGTCCATCTTAAATCCATTGCCAAGAGTTTGGAGGAAGACGATTTTGATTCATTTTAAGAAAAAAAAATCCTTATGTTTAGATCATGTGCTGATTATCTAGAGCAAAAATAAATTAAAACAAATTAAAACCTTGTAAAATATATTGAATATCTAAAAACAAAGTTTAAATCTTTGCAAGTATTAAATAGTTTACAGTGCAGGATGTTTGGCCCAGCATAAACTGGCTGTTTTTAAAGACATCTGCTATATAATTAGAAACCTATTTTCAAAGATGAGCACCAATAACATGACATGTCTGTTTCTACTTTTTGCTGAGCTTCATGTGAGGACTCTGCAGTCCTGAGATTTTTAAATGGAAAGCTTGTTAGCTTCACTACAGACAGATTTGTACTGGTGACTGTGTACGCTTGAGCTATGAGTCAGAACTTGTTGAAAGTGATGATCTCAGCTGTGTGTCGTCAGCTTAAGACTCTAGATGAGAATATTGTTTTCCCAGATAAGTCTTACAGACTCGGCCTTCCAATATAGAATGGAAGTTGAGGCTTTATGTGGAAAATATCTTCATGTTATCTCAACTCATCTGTCAGCCTGCTTATTTCATCTGATCCAAGAAAATCTGCTGAACAATAGTTCACCCCAGGACTTTTCCTCTTTAACAGTTTTAACAGTTAAGTTTTAAAGTTCCTGACATTTTTAAAAAAACCACAAATATTTCCACAAAATCTTCCTCACTGTGAATCTTCTTCTGCTGTGAGAGCAGGAAATGTCTTACTAAAGGGAGAAGTGGACAAAGAAGAAAAAGTAGAGGAAATAGGCATTTGATCCTTTGCTAATTTTACAGATTTGCACACTTAAAAATAATTTGACAGTCTGTCATCCCAATGTTTGGTTTATATAAACAATGAGAGATATAAAATCACAAAGAAAATCAAGAAATCAACTTTAAAATGTGTTTGTCTTTCATTGATGGAAATATGTATTTGATCTTTTAGTAAACATTAAGAGTTCTGGTTCACACAGATCAGTTAGCCTCTTTCCTAATCATCCTGTCACTTGATCTGAATACACCTGTTTGAACGAATCACCTGTAGAAAAGACATCTGTCCACAGAATCAGTCAGACTCCAAACTCTCCAACATGGGAAAAACTAAAGAGCTTTCAGTGGATTTAAGGGAGAAGATTGTAGACCTGCACAAGACCGGAATGGACTACAAAACCATCAGCAAGAAGCTGGAGGTTAAGGTGACAACTGTTGGTGCAATTGTACCAAAATACAAGAATGTGACCATCAATCCACCTATAAGTCTGGAGCTCCAAACCAGATCTGACCTGGTGGGGTTTCCATGATCACGAGAACAATAAAATATCAGCTTAAAACAACATGGTAGGAGTTAGTTGATGATTTTAAAGCAGCTGGAACCACAAGAAAACCATTGAGAATACTTTACACCACAACGGATTTAACATCTTGCAGTGCTTACAAAGTCTTCCTGCTTAAGAAGGTACATGTGCAGACCCACCTGAAGTTTGTCCATGAACACCTTCATGATTCAGCGAGTGATTTGGAGAAGGTGCTGAGGTCAGATCAGACCAACATGGAGCTCTTTGGTATCAACTCAACCCGTTGTGTTTAAAAGAAGAGAAATGTTGCCTTTGACCCCAAGAACACCATCCCCACTGTCAAGCATGGAGGTGGAAGCATTATGCTTCGGGATGTTTTTCTGCACAGAGCTACTTTACCATGTCAATTGGAGGATTGGCAGAGCCATGCACCATCAAATCCTGATTGAGAACCTCCTTCCTTCCACCAGGTGGCTTAAAATGGGTCATGGATGGGTCTTCCAACAGGAAAATGACCCAAAACATCCAACCAAGACAACCAAGGAATGGCTGAAGAAGAAGCAGGTCAAGGTCATGGAGAGGTCCAGACAGTCTCTGGACCTCAATACTATAGAAAACCTATGGAGAGAGCTGAAGTTCAGAGTTGCTAAGCAACAGTCACCAAATCTGAAAGATTTAGAAATCATTTGTAAACACGAGTGGAGCAAAATCCCTCCTGTTAGGGGCAGAAACCTGATCATCAATTACAAGAAATGTCTGACCTCTGTACTGCTGAGGGGTTTCTCACAAAGTAAGAGGGATCAAATTCTTTTTTCCTTCACTGTAAGAGGACAAGCTGAACTTTTATTCTAACAAATCACAACAAAGAAAAGGGCATCAAACTTTTGCTGAATCTGGAAACGTGATGTTTGTTTTTGTCTCATTCATCTTTAATGTTATTTCACATTGAAATTACAGCCCGAACACATCTGCATATGTTACAGGGAAGGCAGCACGAGTATCCTGAACAACCTGCTGTCCAGGATGGAGCAGTATGCAAACAACCTGGAGAACCTGGTGGAGGAGCGCACACAGGCGTACCTGGAGGAGAAGAGGAAGGCAGAAAACCTCCTCTACCAGATTCTTCCTCAGTAAGAGAGCCCTCCCTCTATCCCTGCACTGGTTTGACAAGTGGAAGCTGGAAGGTCCAATTAACTTAAACTGAGCAAATTGGGAAAATTAACATCAAATCCCAGAGACTCTTAATCGCTGAGCCGAATCGCTCTATTAATTAAAGAGTGAAACTTCCTCCTAACAGTGGGCATTGTTAACAGAAGCACTTCTGCGGGGGGTAATTGTCTGCAGATAAAAGGAGCAGACAGAGCTGACATGAGAAGGGCTCATTAAAAGAGACAGCGTGGAGAATGTAGCCTTTTTCTCTGCTGCTCCTCATCACAGAATGACGGCCCTGAGAGAAAGAGCTTATTCAGTTTCTCACCACAGAAATGAAGACCCTGACATATGCAGACTCTAAGGGCATCTTTTATTTGAATCTCTTTCCCTGTTCCTGCTTTTTTGCTCTGAACATCTTGTTCTTGGTGTGAACAGTTTGACCTCTCTGTCTTCTGCAGCTCCGTTGCAGAGCAGCTGAAAAGAGGCGAGACGGTGCAGGCGGAGGCATTTGACAGTGTCACCATTTATTTCAGCGACATTGTGGGCTTCACGTCCATGTCTGCAGAGAGCACGCCACTGCAGGTACGCCGCAAACAACCGTCCCTCCAAAACCAGACATCCCTGCTCCCGCTTTCCTCACTGTCACTGTCAGAGCTGGGGCTCATTTTCATGAGAGTACGCCTCAGTGTCAGATCTTCACCTGGGTCGGTTCTCCAACACACGCCTGTAAGTCAGAATAGCACAGTCGGCAGATGAAAGTGGATGCAGAGTTAAGTCACATCATCCCCTTGGCACTTAAAGGACCTTATAAGAAAGGACAAGAGGACATTTTTTAAGAAAATTAGACTTAAAATTGAATTTCTGTGTATTTCTTTATTGAAATTTTTATGAATCAGGAGCAGATGAAAAGATGCCGTTTTAAAAAGCCTGTAGCAGTGATGTAGGTTCCCTGCTCTACTCTATTCTGATGCGTCCACTTGTAGACAAATAGATCCATCTACGTTTTTACATTCAAAAGAGGGGAAAGCTGCAGCAACGCAGTTCAGTCTGAGATTCTTCTTTAGAAGACAAAAGATCCAGTAATACTGGATTTTCCACAGGAAAACCAGATTACAGAGAAATTCAAACGTCTGCTTAACAAATATGTGAACTTGAGGAAAGCTTCCGGTCTGAATCCTGGTTACATTTCTGCGTCAGCAGCTCAATGTGATTCCAAGTGAAAATCGTCTTCAGTTTAGTTTGGAAGAAGCATATTGTTGGATCAAAGAGCAGAAGTTTGTTTTAGAACACGAGTCAAACCTGCAGCAGGAAAAGGAGCTGAAGCCCAGAAGCTAATCTAGCATCAAATATCAACAAATCTGGCTCTTGGAAAGGCCAGCTCCTCGTTCCTGGTAAAACACAGCAGCAGGTTAATGAGCTAAAGCAACAAACAGAACCTGTGCTGCCCAAGTTTTCATTTGCTGCTCCTAAATAGTTTCAGCTCAGGTTTTGTTGAAAACTCTTGAGTCATGACACTTTTTCTAGAAAATTCCTGAAAAAGTAAAGTAAATCCTTAAGGTGAAGCTTTGCTGTGATTTTATGGCTTAAATTAAAAATAAATAATACATAAACCATGATCAGCGTTTGAATGCATTTTTCTGTTAACAACAGAGACTAATGCTAACACCTATAGCTGAGCCTTTGTTTTTCTTTCCAAAACAGACATAGAGATATTTACAGACCACCACATTAAGCTGTGACATGATCACTCTGATTTTTGCTCCATGGAGAAGAGACCAATTTAGTGATAATTTTCTGCTTTCATGTAGGCCTCCAATCATGGGACACCTACAAGTCATGCTCAGACTTAAAACCTTCTAGCTGAGCTTGATGTCAAAAACTGAGATCTGATTGCCTGCTAATCTGTCTGTTTCTGCTGCTTCCAGCACACAGAGGCCTGTTCTGTGGGTTCTGAAGGCCTCTGGCAGATTTTAAAGAACCCGACAGCACAGGCTAGCTGAAATCTGATTGGATAAAAATCTACTATAACATACAACACTGTCAGCAGCGGAATCAAAAGGATTTCATGTGACACACAAAAAAATAGAATTTTTTTTACTATTTCTTATGTAAAGTAATGAAATAATGGCCAGCAGATAAGGCCTTGTACCACTGTCTGAATGTTCTTCATGATCTTCATGATGGCATTTAGAAATCACTATGATTAGAGTCTGACCTTCTGACTCTTTTCCTTTCCTCCTCAGGTTGTTACACTGCTCAATGATCTGTACACGTGCTTTGATGCCATCATTGATAATTTTGATGTTTATAAGGTGAGTGACACACTTCACTGTCAGACCAGTGTCTGATCGTCAGAGTTCTTCAGTTCTTCTTTGGTTGCTCCCTCAGGTGGAAACCATTGGCGATGCCTACATGGTTGTGTCCGGACTGCCAGTGCGGAACGGCAAACTTCACGCAAGAGAGATCGCCAGCATGTCGCTGGCTTTGTTAGAGCAAGTCAAAACCTTCAAGATCAGACACAGACCCAACGACCAGCTGAGGCTCAGGATCGGTATCCACACAGGTGAGTCTGCTGGCTCCATCCTAACCATTGCACCCCACGGGCATGTAGGCCAAAGCCTGAGGCTCATATTCTCCCAGCATCAGCAGGTCATTGGTTAAGGAAGAAAAACTTCCGCACATGCAAGCAGCAAGCGCGACTCTGTAGACCCAGTCAGACGAAAATTGTGTTTTTTGTGTTGCTGTTTTGCTGATGATGGAGGACATATACTGTGGCTTGCAAAAGTATTCACTAAGGATGTAACGACACTTTATGAATCGGTTGAAAAACGATTCAAACTTGTCAACATGTTCATCGGAGCAAAAAATAAAATAATTGATTTGTCAATTTGCCCGTCTCGGGTCCTCAACCAGAACAGCTAATACCTAACTTCATGGACCTTTTAAACTTTTGTGACCTTAAGTAACTTATCAGTTAATCACTCAAACTGTAGTAGGATCACATATTTATTGACATGTCCTTTTCATACTTAGTCACCTATTTTTTTTTTATCTGTATCATTTTCACATTTTATCAGTCGGATAGTCGTGCATTGCATTTCACTGCATAATATACAATGTATGTTTAAGTATGTGATAAATACAATTTAAACGTAATTGTTTATATATATAAATATATACAAATATACTAGATTCCTTCTATTTTTCATGAAGCTAAAGGAGCATTCATATGTTTTGGTAGTGAAGTATACCTTCAGTCAATTATTGAAATCTATATTGTTATTATGATTTTAGATAAAATGTTTGTTTTTGTTGTTGAATAAATGTCTCCCAAAAGTGCAATGTAAACTCCAGTACAACTATATGTTTTTTTCTTTTTTATTGTGGATTTTTTTGGCTGCTGCAACTTTTAGTCCGAAAAATATGGTATTTGCAATTGTTTCTAGGTGAGTCTACTTTAAAAAAGAAATTAGGGACAAAAACTTAATAAAAATTAAAAGAGCAATAAGTTCTCTATGTTACACTCCTAGAGTGACAGCTAAAGTGAATAATTTTCTGGCTGCAGAGCAAAGCTCCAAAACGATCATAAAGCTGAGGAAACCCACTGAAGTGGGTCCATGCAACTCCTGCATTAAGTGAAGTGAGAATGCAGCCGCGCACGAATGCTGCTTTGCTTTGTGACTCTGGCTGCACACAGCAGTGACCACGATGGAAATGTGTCTGTGTGTTTTGCAGGTCCAGTGTGTGCCGGTGTGGTTGGTCTGAAAATGCCCAGATACTGTCTGTTTGGAGATACTGTCAACACAGCCTCCCGCATGGAGTCCAACGGAGAAGGTGAGCACACAAAGCACCAGAGACGATGTCTGGTTTATTTTCCCCAAATGGATGTTTTTTTGTTTAGAGTTTAGCACTCTGTTCCTCATTTTCCTTCACAACTTTAACCCCAGCTTGTGTGCTGAACAGAGAGGATCATCACCATGAAACCAGGCTGCATGTTAAGTCAGGCACTGATCAGATGTGTCAATGCCTGCCTGTGGTGGGCTCTGTGATAAAGTGATAAACATCTGTGCTTGAATTCTGCCTTTTTGCTCCGTTGTAACATCAATATTTTTTCTCTCACATCAACATCTGTTTTGCAGCCTTAAAGATCCACGTATCTTCAGCCACCAAAGAAGTGCTGGATGAGTTTTGTTACTTTAACCTTCAGTTACGGGGGGACGTAGAAATGAAGGTGAGACTCTAGACCTCAATTACAGATTACTTGTTCTTAAAAAGTTACTTTACAATTTCACTTCATGTGATCAAATATAGAAAGCTGTTTTTTCTTATTTAAATACAATTTTTCAAATTGTAATACATTTGGACTTATTTCTAGGGGCCTGTTTTTGCTGAGTGGGTCCCAATTTTAGTCTTTGGTATGACTCAGCTGTGGATTTGAACTCACAACCTTCCAAATCTAAGGACAGATACCCTTCAACAAAGCAAGAGAGTTGGTAAAAAGGCAAATAACACATAACGTTTGAAATAAAAAAAGCTCAATAAACCACATATGTCCTACAAACGTATTTATAAGAAGAAATATTTGAGCTTTTATCATTAGGCTAAGTGGCTGAAAAAACATTGGGCACTTCCTGAAGGCAAAAACATGTAGAAGAGCAGCCGAATATTTTTCAGTTCCCAGCCTTCAAAGACCACACATTTTTTGAAGAGTCAGAGCTTCATCCTCAGATTGGGAAAAGTAAAAGATGTGTCACTCTGAGGAAGGCTGACTAGTGAACAAAGGGCGCTGTAACCTGCAACCCAAACCCCACAGTGCATCAATGAAGATATTGATTTCTCCTTTTTTTGTTTTGCAGGGCAAAGGTAAAATGAGAACATATTGGCTTCTTGGGGAGAAGACTGATGTGTACGTTATCTGAGCCACCCGCTTTAACGGCCGAGTCATGACTTTATTTGTTCTAGAATAAGTCCATAACAGTGATTTCCCGCAAAGGAAAGGCAAACAGCACCCTTCAACAAAAGCTGAGGGAGCTCCAGGTATATTTACTACCTGCTGGCTGTCACTGAAAGACATGAAAATTAAGGATAAGTGCTTTTATATGAAGATTTTGATGTGGTAAAAGTGGCTGTTTTTCATGGAGAAAATCCTAT
>BSAI01000108.1:22050915-22070912 GCA_036245035.1 Adrianichthys oophorus | reverse complement strand
CAAAACACTCTTTATAAATACAACTCACTCACACGCACACACACACACATATATATGTGTATATGTATATCCCACTGTAAAATATTTTGTTGAATAAACGGAGTAAAACACTCCTTTTACATTTATGGAGTTCTTTTTCTGAACCAGTCCTGTTGAGATGGGAGTCCTTTTCTCAACTTGTGCAGATGCAGAGCAGATCTGGACCATTACACCCCAACAACGCTCACCATTTTCATACCATTTCAGTGCAGAAAGAATCTATAAAATGAGCTGTCCCTGCAGAAATGAAGGAAAAGGTTCTTCATATAGATGCAGTGGGTCCTGAAAACTTTTGGGAATCTGGATTCAAGCTTACCTGCAGCCTGTTCATTCATTTCCCTGTCATTGAATTCCAGTAAACTTCAGAACAGCTGTTAGGGTTTATATTCCAATCCTTCCTCGTCTTTAAACACATCCACAGAGAAGTCTAGAAAAAACTATACAGTCTTAAGTTTTATTGACTGGAAGAAGTTCTCAAGAAATGGAGAAAAAAAGTGGACATGTTCATTCAATGATTGACTGCTGTTGTAACCTCCATCTTCTCCTCAGAGACACGCCCACTCGGCTGGAACAAAGTGGAGCGATCTAAAAAAAAAATGCACGTTTGGCTGCTTTCTAAGCGGCTGTGTCTGAATCTCAGCCTGGAGGGGCTGAAAACTGTCTTGAAATTGATTATTAAAAAAATCAAGTCTGGAAAAGTTAGAGCCTTCTTTATTTAAATTTAATAAAAATGAAAACATTTTTAATAACACAAACATGTATCTAATTCCTACCACAATGTTAAAACAAAACAAAAATTCCTCTTTGTTTAAAAAATACTTAAAGTCCCACTGTGATCATCTTTTGATCTATTTTAAAGTGTTCCCAGTGGTCTTTTTATTATGATTATGCTATTTTGATTATGTTTTACTCTGTTAAAGATGAGATTAGTAAAGTCTTTGCAGTTTAAGGACAATGTTTTTAAACTGTTTTACTATCACTCTTTCTTTAATATGCTGGAAAGTAACTACTCTTCTTTACCTTGGAGACTCTGTCTAATTGAGATATCCTTACATATCATCATGCAATATATCTGATATTTTTGAACATATTTAGTCATTAGATGTTCCCCTTCTTTAAACATTGGGCTGGGTTGTGGCACGGTTTGCAACAAATAGGAAGCGCAAGGGACAGACAGAGAATCTCTGCTGCAGAAAGAGATGTAGGCAATGATAGAGGAGGAACGGGCCAGCAGGGCGGTTGGGATGCCTCAGCAAGATAGGAGCATTCAGCGGAACGCAAAGTGTCATGGTGAGTTGTGGAGATCAGAGGCACACCTCACACATTTCCTGATACAGGCGGTCTACGACGTCCTACCAGGCCCCTCCAACTTGTTCTTCTTGGGAAGGGTGAAGTCACCAGCCTGCAGCCTGAAAAGGGGGACCCTGCAGCAAATCCTCGGCTGCTGTTCAAAAGCCCTGAGGCGCTACCGCTGGCACCATGACCAAGTCCTGAAGGCAATAGCCAACACCAAAACTATGGCATTAACCACTGCAAGAGCCTCTGCTCAGTGAAGAACATCATCACCTTTGTCCGGGCTGGGGAGAAGCCACCACTAGCTGCCAGGGCCACCCACTCAGGCTTAACCACAGTACAAGACTGGGAGATAAAAGTTGACCTTGGAAAGCAATTGACATTTCCGGAAACCATCATCCCTACGTCCTTGAGGCTCATCTTAGAAGCCTCCAAGCAGATTGTTCTCTTGGAATTGATCATTCCCTAGGAGACCGGACGGACAAGGCAAACGAGAGGACGAGGGCAAAGTATGCTGATTTAGTGGAGGAGTGCCGGAACAATGGCTGACGAGCAAAGTGCAAGCCCATTGAGATGGGATGCAGGGGGCTCATAGGCCAGTCACTTTGTAGGGCATACAACGTGCTGGGGTTGCTGGAGCCAACAAGGAGGTAATCGAGGCAGAAATAGCCTCAAGGTGGCTGTGGATTAAGAGGAGGGAACTGTGGATGGGTAGAGCTCCCTGGACACAAACAGCAGAACAGCTGCACAGGAAGGCAAAACTTTAAACTGTTGAAGCTCGTTTCATTTGGAATGCCGACATTTGCTCCGGAGACCTGTAGTTTCATGAACAAATAGGTTTTCCTGTATCATCCTGTGAGATACTGAAATGTTTGGAGAGGATCTGCTGCATAAATAGAAGCTGAAATTATTTGTCGCCATGGCTACTGCCAAGTTATCCCAGCTGAAGGCTCAGAAAGGATCAGTACATCTGGAATTGTGCTGTGATTGACAGAACACAAATGAGCCTGTAGCACATGCAGCGTGATTCCAATAAAGTCTTGTTACATGTGTGCACGCCTGTGAGGATATAGAGGGACTTCAAAGATAATTTTCTAGTTTGTTCTGTGAGAATGATTAGGCATCTTTCCCTTATCTTTTTGTTAATGACTGATAGTCATAATTAAGAACTACAAAAAGCCTACAGAAAAACTAACTGTGAAGCCTTAATGCAACGTGTTCTGCTGAGAAACACCAGAAACTAATTGAAGGAACAGGATTTTATCTTTGCAGAGCCACTCGGAGGCAGCATCCTAGTTAACAGAGAAGAGAAGCAGGAGATATTATCACATCAAAGGTGTTTGTCAGTTACTTGTACTGGCTTAGGGAAGTTTGGAACATGCAGAAAAAGTTTTAAAGCTGTAACTTTGAGTTTTGCTTTTGCAATCGTATGTTCCTGTCACACTAATAGTTGCAATGTAGTAATAATTTGTAAAGAACTATATTTTTTTAATGTTTTGTTCCACTGTGAAAATGTTTTCCAACAGGACTAATTTGCGTGGCTGCAACATGATCCACATTAAGTTGGCCTGACTGAGCCTCTTTTCAGGTCAGGAACCTCTCGGATTCTAGCTGGTTCCTGTCGCGGTGCACTAACAGAACGCGCTGTGCTCCTGCACAGAACCAGCAGCAGCAACACTTACTTCAGATATCATGATCTGGTTTACAGGCTGGTGCACGGAACTGTTGTGCACAGAATGTCTCTGAACATGCAAAACCACAGCAGGAGGAAAACCTTCGCTCTGACTTTCTTGACAACAAAGCTTAGAGGTCATGGTATTCTTAGTGTTTAAACTGGGATGTTAAACTGATATGGGACCAGACCAGTTAACTCACAGCATAAATATGTAGATGTAACAATAAATTCAAATGTTTTCTTTGTCTGAGCGCAAAGAAAATAAATATATTACAACAGCTTTATATTTAACACATTGTTCTTTTACTAAATACATTGAGAAAATCTAGTATTCTTGAGAATACTAGATTGTGAAATTGAATGTACTTTTTTACTTCAGCACTGTTTAACCGTTATTTGAGTGCATTACAGGAGTCATTGTTCAGTGACATCACAGGTTCAGTCACAGGTATGTGGACTTCAAAAACACAGACCTGCATGTGTGTTTGCATAAATCAAACACATCAAAGTACAAAAAAGTCATCAAACTCAATTTTCCACATCTGGGAAGTACTTCTGAATCTGAATACATAAAGTGATGGCTCACACTTAAAGACCCACTCCCATGAAACTCAGAGTAGGTCTTTCAAATCCTAACCCTTGTAGTAAATGAGCACAAAGAGTAGTTTTCTGAGAAATTCTGTCTGAAATCTGTATTTAGGCAGTGATAGGCAATTACTAAATGAATTATCAATTTGTGGTCAGTGTAAATGATCTGGATTTTATATGGAAAAGAAGAAATCAGTTCAAAGGAAAGCTTTCATAACAGAAGTTTATCAGCAATCAAGTATTTCAAAAAAAAAAGGCCAATACAGTCATGAAAAACTGGAGAGTAGCAGTGTCAGTGCTGGAAATGGTGAGAACATGCCACAGGTGACATGTTCCAGATCAGAAGTATAAACAAAAACCTGAAAAATGAATGTGTGAAGAAGTACATTCAGTTCTAAGGTAACAGCTCCAGCTAGATCTCTGCTGTTTAACAAGCCTCCGTGTGTCAAACCCAGCTTTCCCCTTACAGGTCCTGCATCCAAAAGATCAGGTGGGTCACTACATCAACGGCACAGGTTTAAAGACAAATGGTCGGAAAAGAATATTTGAATTACAAAACCTGAAAATCTGAGGCACTGCTTAGTCTTCAAGAGGGGGTTCGATTTCATCCAGCCGTTCATTGATGGGGGTGCTGAACAGGGCTGACTTCCTGAATGGGGCTTTTTGGGTCTGCACCGGGGTCACACCCTGTCACATAACACAGGTAGAAACATTTGTGGTTTGCTTGTTACAGTAAAAACTTCATCGACCTAATGCAAATGATCGTAAGCAAGCAGGAGATGATGCATCAGTGGATCTGAACAGGCTTTTATCACTGCTCCAACCCTGGTGGATGATTCTTCTCACAACGTATGCACCACGTTCTCCACGTATGTAATATAGAAGTTTTCATTTGTGGATGCATATTACTTTCTAAGAAAGATATGGGGAAAAATACCCCCAGCTGCAGTCTCTGAGACAGAAATGACCTGTGCAGAGCCTCTCAGAGGGCCAGCAGAGACAGATCCGATCAGGTGGACAGTGAAATTCCTTCAAGCATTCTTATTCTTGGGGTGTATTAAGACTGGAAAAGTCTGTTGGTCCAGATCGAGTCCAGAACCTTGCCTTTGGTCTGTATTCAGACTGCCTTCAAATGGACATTCTGTTTCGAACCAAAGCCTTTAAACAAAGGCATGGGCTAAAGGTCTCTTCAGTCATTGGCCAGGAATTACGAGGGTGGGGTAAAGTAATGAGAAAAGAATAATGGAAGTCCTGCACTTTGCAATGTGCTTTATCACTTATTCAAACTTTATAGTTCACTGACATATTTTCGACATCAAGAGTCAACATCAGGTAGAACACTTTTGTCTTTACTTTGGTATGGCGGAGGCGTGCTCCAAGACGGTTACTGGGGAGACGACGGCTAAGAAGGTACACTGATAAGTGTTTATGACATATAGCTTGTCAGGAAAACAGTCTGAGAAACAATGTGTCTCACGTTAAAAGTTGTTTTAATGAGCCCGCATTCATCCGACCACATTTCAATGAGTTGCTGTGTCTCATTGTTGCTCTGTGTTTGTCTGCAGCTTTTCCTACTCTGCTTACTTCCCGTAATGCCTGGCTATGGTGGCCGTTATGGTCCAGTTGTTCTGCTCTGACCACGGAGCGTATTCAGAATGAGGAAACTCAGAGTGACCTAAAGCTCGGTCTGATTGGAAACGAACCGAGATCCCATCGAGGATTGGTCCAAGAGCGGTTCCTGGTCCTGGACTAGGGTCCGCTTGGGTGAATTCAGAGTGAAAATTTGTCCCAGATTATCAGGGGAAAAGAACTCTGGTTCACTTTAAGCAAATGTGTTCAGTCCGAATACAGCTTTCTTCTTCCTTTCAGCCCCTAGTCATCTCAGGGGTCGTCACAGCAAATCATTCCATGCTTCACACATGTGGTTTGGTTTCAGGTTAACTGCGGGTGCCCTTCCTGACCCCGCCCCTCTGGTTTTACCTAGACTTGGAACCAACACTTGGAAACACTGGAGAGTGCCTTCCTGTTTTTGCAGAAACTTACAGCACATGTTTAGCTATGTTCACATCGTGCATATGCCGTGCATTTTTGAACACACTGAACGTGCATTCTTGCCCGCTTAGCGCGTGGTGTTCACACTGGACTGCTGCTACCTGAAACAAGCATGTGTCCACCACCTACAGTTGGAAGAGGCTTGGTGCGACATGTTGAAGCGGTGCAAAGCTGGCGAATCTTTCTCCAGGCTTTGAGAGCTCTATTCTAAAATATATAAAAGACTTGACGTCATGTTATTCCAGGAGGACACAAACCACAATTATTAATTTCTCATCCAAGATCAATTTCAAACGGTTGGCATTTCTGTGAATTAAAGGGGCATGCTCTATTAATACACTAATACACATTTACATTGACTTTTCATTGAAAGTGGTCAGCTTTAGTCCTAGATGGTCTCCTACCCAAGAATTAACCAGGACTTACCTTTATAAGATTCTGAGATCCGGCATGTCCAGGATTGCACACCCATACCATATGTTGGCCCATAATAAATTACTTTATCAATTATTTCTAATGAAAAAAAATCTCTCTGTAAAATGGAAAACATTAATGGATGTCATAATTTTCAGTTTAAAACCAAACCGTATGTTACACCACTGAACTGACTCATGGGAAAGTGAATTTTTGCATCTCTACTACATACCAGTATGTTTACTTTTAAAGTATCAAAGACATTTAGTATTTAGTATTAGGATTTAGTATTTATAGTTCTGTTGTATTACACCAGGCTTGGTATGAGCCAACTGAAAGGTTTTTCTTCATCGTTACTTCCTTATAAGCAAATTAAAAAATGTTTTTATGAAGTTTTATTTTTTTGTTGTTGTTTTGTAAAACACTAATCATAAATTAAACTGAAACAAAGCTGTGGCCAAAAAAAATCAATGTTTGAACCAGATTGTAGAAAAAGTGAATTGTTGCATCCCTACTGCGATAAGTATGATTAAAAAAACGTAACCTCACATACCTGAACCTGCTGGTAGTTTTCACTCCAAAATGTAATGGCCTGCTCAGTTTTATAATCATGTATCTGTAAAAAGAAGACAGATTTAAAATGTTCATATAATAATTGAGTCTATCGTCAAAGGTGTGTTTGTTTCTAAAAAGATGTATTAGTAAGTTGATTAATTAGTATGTTTATTACATTGTGTTGTTGCTGCTTTGTGTCTTTATTTTCTGAATGATGATTGACCGCGTATGTGTGTGCATGCGTATGTATGTGTGTATGTGCGGGTGTAGGAATGTGTCTATGGTGTTTTACAAACTTGCGCTGCTTTTGGTCTGAAGGGTTCATATCCAGGGATACAGAAGTCCCTGTGGTTTGTGGAGCAAAACTCTGTTTCTGGTGTTGGTATGTTGACCTCGGTTTGCACCTCCTCTCTGTAAAAGAAGGATGTCAGTGTGTTAGTCGATCAAAAGCAGGCACTGGTTCAAACACAGTCACACAGCAGGTCATTAAAGTCCACCTCCAATGAACTTTTGATTGGTTGTAAAATCATTCCCAGGTGGCCACAAGGGATCTGCAAGAACACACCTGCATGCCTCTTAAGATGCGGCTGCACCTCTCTGTGACCCATCCATGGGCCCAGTTCCATATCTGGCCAAAACATAGACATTTGTGTTCATCAAAAGTGGAATGAGTTCAGAAAGTGGGAGGATTGAAGAAGTGTGTGAGCTGCTGTGAATTTGGCAGGAATGAGGTGAACTCGTGAAAGCATGTCTCCAGAATGAGCTGCTGACAGATGAGGGCTTCATCAAAGTTTATCTTTCTTTGAGTGTGGGATTTCCACATTTGTGGGGACATGAAACTCTCACTAAAGTGACTGACCCTCATTAGGCTTAAGGGATGCTGCAGGACTGAACCACAAAGCCCAGATATGTCCATGATATGTCAATGTCCCTTTCAAGACTGGATTTTGTTTTGTTTCATACTGCAAAGACCTCTGCAGTATTAGTTCAGACTTCAATAAAGACGTGTTCAAAGGTGAATTACCTTATCATCTGGATGATTTGTTTTTCCAAAAGCTCTCTTCTGGTGCCTGAAACATAGAAATGTGAGAAGGAACTGTTTCGGTGTTCTGTACACATTCACTCCTCAGTCAATGTTTTCATCTGTTTAAGAGCTTTTAGTTTTGTCTAATGTGACATGTACCCTGCAGCTTCCCTCCAGGACCCTCTGGGGCCACATAGGTTGCTTTGGAAGTGGTGGTAGTCTCCATTTTGGCCTCTTGGCCCACAGCAAAAATCCCTTTGAGTGAGCCCTTCTCTGTGCATGACCTTGAGTCCTTTGTGCTGCAAGCAGCAGTTTTCTGAATAATTATAATAAAAAAAAGGTCAAAAACCAACAGCAAGCAAAATTCACCTTAGAAAAGTTGGTAATAAACATAACTTAGAGAATTTGCTCCCATTTTTATAATGCTTCCAAATTTGTTTCTGCATCTTTTCTCAATTTTTACCTAATGTTTAAAAGTAGTTGAAGTAGACAGATTAGTAATCAAATGAATAAACTAGATATCAAATGTTCTAATGTGGATAAAAACAGACCGATAACCACCTATTACCTATTGATGCAAAAATGCATCATATCACTTTGGCTTCAAAATGACCTTCATTTAGCATCTACTTCAAAGCAAAAACATCTGGGATTTTTTTTATAGCTGGTGATAAATTTGGGAGTCAATGGGTTCAAGACGTTCAAAATATGAAAAAAAAAAAATTAGATTTTGTTATTGATGTTCTCTAAAATCCAGTTTTTCTTAACTTGACGGAAGTTTGAAAGCTTGAAAAGAATGATGCTCACTGGCAGAGTCAAAAGTCCTCATCCATAAAGAAGGAAACTGTCTGTTGCAGCTTCAGGGGTCAAACATTTACAGCAGTAGGGCTGCTTTCAGATCCACTGACTCATTTGTCTTTCATCATTTGGAAACACTTGTTTTCATTTGTTTTCCAGAATAAATGAACTGAATCTGTCTCACGTAGTCATTAAAATAAAATATTGAGTCACAATTAAGTGCAATTAAAGTGAAAACTCATGGATATTTTTAAAACATACATAAGCTTTAGATTAGAAAATAAAACTATGAGTGTCATTAATATTCAAAAATAGTAAATTTAGGTACACGGTTTTTCATTTAAAAAAGAGCAGAATTGGGATTTGTTTTGAGTCTTCTATTTTTTGCACCCCTTTTGATTGTTTAAATTAAATGAAAATATAAAATAATGTTTCCTAAATCTACTTTCTTGTTTGAAACCAAAATAAAACAAAAAAGATGGAATGTGTCTCTGAGCTGCAGTTCTTGTCAGAGATCATTTAAAACTCCATCTAACCGTGAAGAAAACGTGAAGTTTCTTGTGAACTTGTTTCAGTGCAGCCGTCAAAAACCGCCATTGTCGGCCTGCATTTGTGAGGCTAACTTCGCTCACCTGTTCAGGCCAGCCGCGCTGAGAATCTTCCAGTTGTCTGCCTGTCAGAGGGAAGGACTCTGCGTTCATGATCACCACAATCTAACGTCCACTAATGAAGGGGAATGGGCAGCAGCGAAAGCAAACACGTCTCCGTGTCTATCTTTTCAGCAAGTTGACGGAAGTGTCACCTCGGCAACGGTAGCCCCGCCCCCTGGAGGCTTCACGCAAAAATTAATAAATTATTTTATCTTATGATTTTATACCACATTATATTATATTATATTACATTACATTACATTACATTATATTGCATTACATTACATTACATTACATTACATTATATTATATTATATTATATTATAAACCCATCATGTCCACATTCAAATGATATATTCTAGTATCAATCAGGAATTTATACAAAATTTTCTAATGGAATAGGTTGATTTAATTAACCACTTTCCTTACACATATTGATCTGGTTAGATTGTGGGCTTTTAGCAACATCGATTAATTGATTCATTTGTCACAACCTTAATAGTTTAGCAAAGAATCTAAAGGGTAAACGCACCATCATTATTTTGGTAAGAGGGGGTGTTAAGGTGGAATCAAAGTTTGTGCAGGTTGAGAACTGGGAGCTTTAACATTTTTGTTTTAGCTGCTCTGCTTTTATTACTGATTTTAATTTTGTGTTTTTATCTCTGTTTAGCAACTTTGAGTTCCTAGAAATAAAATGTATTATTATTAATTATGGTATGATAAAGCCCGCTTTGTAAGAAAAGACAAGCCCTGCAAACACTTCACAGCAATAGTGTTAGCCCGCCCCAATCTTCAACATCTCTAAAACACATACAATGCATAATGCTCAGGGCACAGAACAGACGTCTTGGAAGGATCCCTTTTACCCCTGATTGGTCTGAAGCACAACTCAAAGTAGAAATATCTTTCATTTTCAGAGGGACATTTGCATTGTCTGCAGATCAGTCCTTTGAGTGCTTGTCTATCAGGGGATCTAATAGATGCATGAGACCAAATGTAATCTGCTATATTCAAAGAAGTGGTAAAGAGATTATTTCTGGTAATTGAACAGCATGTTGTTATGTAACAGCAGGGGTTTTGATACATCTGATCAAAATAAAATTGTGAAACTGTAAAATTGGTGACTTTAGTCTAGAGAAATAGCCACCAAATCTCATCATGGTACAAAGGCCTTCCAGTTTTGTTGCCAACACACCAAAACTCAAATTTCAAGCTTATCATTTTTCAGATTTCTGTGGTATGAAGAAAAAAAAGGCTGGATCGCCATTTTAAATGGGAAGGATGACAACCTACCGATGCAAGCAGACTGTATAAATTGTTTGTGTCAGGTAGGCCTGGCACAGAGTTGTAAAGTCAAAGTCCTGGTCCTCCCCACCAGGGAATGGGTAGGGGACAGAACATCAGAAGTTCTACCTTCCTTGTGTAATGTATGTGTGTGTGTGTTGGAGTGTATATTGTTATGGTGTAAATCACAACATAATTAGGATGTCTTCCAGAAATCTCTGTAACTCAGCCTTCATTGTCTTCAGATGAAACTAAAGCTCTGTCATCAGACAGAAAGCCATTCTCTAGACAATCAATGTCCAGAGTTCTTCAAATACTTTAGGAAAAAGCAAATGTGCTGCACTGTGGTAACTGTGGTAACCATGCTGGAGAAAAACATGCAAACTTTTCAGTAAATACTGGTTATAATATTCACATATTTTTCATTAAATTAATGTGAAACCCCTCAGCTTCAGTTAGGAGCTAGGCACAAAATTTTTTTTCTGTTCATCATACAGTTGAAGCCAATTTTAAAAAGACTGGACATTTGCATCATTCTGCTTAACATCTCAACACATATTTCAGCACATTTATCAGGCCAAAACATGACAAACTCATAACTGTTGTGGGTTTATGTTCTTTAACAAATCTGCCCGAAATAAAGCCACTTTTTTTTCTGAAGGTTTTGACGATTTAGTTTGTTGAGTCATGGGAGAGGTAGAGAGACAACAATAATAGATATAGAGGAGAGAAAACATCAAAATAGTAAAAATTAAAATAAAAAAAAATAACAACATCTATAATGTTGAGGCTCAACATTGTAGATGTCTAAAACAAAAGTTTTGAAAAGGCATGCATTTTTGTGCACAATTATTGGAAGTTATTTTTTATCTCCAAAAAGTTGGAAACCATCTTTTTCTTATTAAGGAAAAAAAAACCTTTGTTGTCAAACTGAAGACCAAGAACAGATCATGTCCTGAGGGACATGCAAGGAAAGTCAATCATTTCAGGTCTAACACAAGAACAACATGGGTCAAGGAATTCCAGACTGCAGTACTGTAAAGAGGTGTCATGTTTGCAATCATGTTGTTTGAGAAGCTTCAGAAACTCCACAGGGATCAAGGACGGTTATACTGTGTTTAGGACCAAAATGAATTGAGGCACAGAGAGGAAGATCACGTAAAATCTCACAGCATGCCCTTGCTGGGATGAAGTATTTTCATGACACGGTTTCACCCTGTAGTCCAGCAGGGAGGATTTGAAACGTCAGACTGCAGGAAAACACAGGAGCTCTGCAAGACATCTAGGCAAGATTGAGCAGCAGGCGTACCAACCACTTATGCCCTAGTCCAGGGATGGGCAACTCCAGGCCTCGAGGGCCGCAGTGTCTGCATGATTTCCAGATATCCAAGCCCTAGTCATGACTGATTACCTGCTTCATGTGTGTCCAGCCAATTAGAGCATGTCAGAGCATGGTATGTTGAAAAACATGCAGGAATGCGGCCCTCGAGGCCTGGAGTTGCCCATCCCTGCCCTAGTCACAATCACCCATACAGCTGGATCCACTTTAGATTTTGATTCCTTTAGAACAATCTGAGTCGATACAATTCACTGACCTAAGATCAATTCAGGACATTTTTAGCCAAAAATTCAACCAGTGAGAAATACATGGGTACTGAAACAGTGGAGGTTACATTTTCTAGATTTCTTATATTTTTTTGCAAGATAATCAAGCGTAAATTAAATATGTGTGAAATCAAACAAGTAAACAAAAATTAGAGGCAAATCCATTCATCTTTTAGTTTCTTAAAGTTCAGCCCACTGTTGTTTTTCCACATTAAAATAATACAAAGGGAACATTAAGACACATTAATTATATACTCCACTGAGCTCTGGGATGAAATCATGGTTCTTCTGTAGAGTTCCTGCTCTCATGAAATACGCAAAATCAGCAGGATCACAAATACTCAGGATTTCATGGAAAACCTCATGAAAAGAGTGGAATCTGTTCTAGTAGAAAGAGTACAAACTTTGAAATGATCTCTGTGCCGTCCCTGTAAACTGTAGTTGGGAAACCTTTCATCGGGTACCCAAAGTGAGCTAAAGATCTAATAAATCTGAGATTGATGTTAGTTTTTCAACAGAACAGGTACAAATCCAGACTTTTTGAGGCTCTGCATTAAGCTTATGCGGTCAGTGAGAAAAACAGCATTGAGATCAAATTCTCCTAATCCTTTTAGCCCACCATCCATCCATGGAGAAACATGCTGTAATGAAGTCCTTTCAATCCTGCTTCACACTGTTGCTATTCTTGTACCACTTTGTGATTACTTGTTGACTGACCATCTCCATGGCTACTAGCATCTCCTGCAGCTATACTGCTGAGGCATGACTGTGTTTTTCTCCTGCAGTAAGCACACAGCCTGCTGTGCTTTTGGCAAAATCCTATTCAGTGGAAATTTCATACTTCATATTGAGCCAGATCAATGTGAGACGGGGTGACACATCAGCTTTCATCTCTATAGTTTTCTCTGCTCCCACATCCTAACCCCCGAACTCAACTAATTTGTTGAAATTTGGATCAATTTGACATGCACCCTGTACAGAGTTTATTGACTTTTGTATGAGACCAGCTGCCTGTGGATGCCTGCAGGGAAACAGTGTGAAGGGAAAGGCTGTCCTCTAATGGTGTCTTTTTCTCAGGTTCAAGAAAACTCACCTTTTCCAAATTAGGAATTTTTTATAATATATTAAAAAAATGTCTACATTAACAGAACATTTGTGAATGTAAAAAATAAGGAAGGCAGATGAAAAATGCAATGACAAAAAAGTCTGTTTGATAAAGTATGCTTACTTTCTCAAAGTTCTAACATTTATAACATTTTTGTCATAAAAGCAAAATTAATTACATTTTTAATAGTCATGTTTTGGGTAGAACAATTCAAATGAAAATGGTTTTTGCAATTTAAGTTGAAAGACCCACTTCAATGTATGTTGGAGTATTAGGGCCACCAAAATAAATAAGTTTCTTTTTAAAAAGTTATATTACGAGATTACAGTCGTAAATTCGCAAGAAAAAACTGTTACGTATTATGAGATTTAATTCAAAGTGAACCTGCAGTCCAGCAAGTGAATGCTATGTGCAGTAGCAGACCCACTTTTTGCACAACTCAATTTAATCAAACTGTCTTGGATTTGAGGTAAGTTTGATGTTTATTGATTAAGTTACAAATGTTTGGCAGCTCCTTTGTTTGATTCCTGGTTTATTAACGGGCCTTTACTATCATTTTTAAAGCATTCCTGAGTAAACTATATCCATATAAATGATCAGATATAACCACATTATTTATAAAATGCGAGTTATTTCGGTGAACTTTTTTCCTGCCCGGAAGTAAGACAAGTTGATCTCCGAGGCTCCGCCTTTCACTCCTTGTGGGTGCCGCTCCTTTCATTACATCAACCTGGAGCCGACCCGGGCAGTGTCTGCATCTCTACCACAAAAACAGACACCCACATTTTTGCAAAGATGGATGTGCATATTGTGCATCTGCCTTTCCCTGGCGTTTTTTTTCCAAAATGTTGCAGACCACCTGGCGTTTATAAAGGTGCATTCACACTGGACGCATTTGCGTGGCAGGGGTATCAAGTTTCAATGTTTATTCAATGTAAAGATGCAATCTGAAGTCTTGCAGCGTGATTTGGGCATTGGGCTCAGTTGAAGTATACGGTCACATTCTGCACCACTGAATCTGTACCTTTTGTGTGCATTTGTGGCCTGTGTTTACCTGCAAGAAACTCCCAGAGGAGCAGCACCTTCCTAAAGTGGGTCTTTTCTGTGACAGCCACTGCTCCCCTCCTTGCCAAGGTTACTCCCCATTCCAGATTGGAGGTGAGGCCCTGCGGTTTGGCTGGCACCCAGCAGTGCAGTTCGCTGCTCAGCACATCTCCTGAACCCTGTTTTTCTTCTTTGTCTTCCTGAAGTTTGACACTGTCTGCTAACAGCTCACAGCTGCTCTTTCACACCTCCACAGAAAACATGGAAAATGTTCCCCCCTTTCAGCCTTTGCAGGAATGTGCTGAAAAGAATTGTCTTTTTAATGCACAAACACGTAGCACAGGGGTTTAAAATGCGTTCTTCTCCCTGTTTTCACAGGTAGAAAATCCACACCAGGATTTTTTCCTCAGCTGACAGTGGGGAAGTTTGGGAACCCCAGATAAAATGTTACATTATTGTGCATAAAGAACCCAAAGAAAGATTGAAAAAAATTCTAAAGGCATCAGTATACAGATGAGACAATCTTTCTATATGTAAAAAAAAATTAGGCTTTATTTCCATCATTTACCCTTTCAAAATAACAGAAACAAAATAATGGTGTGTGCAAAAGTTTGGGCACCCTGCATAATTGATAGTATGCAGTACGACCCCTGAAAAGCTGAGCCCTGACAGTGTGATGGATTGTTCACAATCATGGTTTGTAAAGACCAGGTGATGTCAATCTCAAAGATTTGAAATAATCTGAGTCATCTGACCTCGCCCCAACAATCAGCATCATGGGTTCTTCCAAACAGTTGTCCAGAACAATGAAACTGAAAATAGTTGATGCTCACAAAGCAGGAGAATGCTATATACACATACTTTTATTGAGGCATCTGATTGGCCAGGTAATAACGTGAATAAATTGAGATAGAAAGAAATAATGTGAAAAAAACATGATTATCAAAAAAATGCAGCAGATTGCTTTTTTCTGACAAATAGAATGACTGAGTAATAGCTGTTTTTTTCTCTATAGAAGTCTATGAGGTTTTGGTGTCTTGAAACCAGTGGGTATTTCCTGTTTGGAATGTGAGGGGGGAGGAGTCACTCCACACAGTCCAGTTCTGATCTAGAGTCAATTATGTACATTAAATTTAGTTTTTAAATTGACAAATCAAATTCATCGCATTGTGATCTGCACTCACTGGTCATTTTATAAGACAGACCTGTCCATCTCCTCGTTAACGCAAATTTTTAATCAGTCAATGACATGGCAGCTGAAAAAGGCCCAGCAGAGACTGAATTTTCTGAGGTTATTCAGGAAGAATAACATCAACCAAAGACTGCTGGTGACCTTTTACAATGCCACAGAAGAAAGTGTAATAACGTACTGCATATGCTCTTGGTTCAGCAGCTGTACTGTGGCTCATAGGAAAGCTCTCCAGCAGGTCATCAACACCGCCCAAAAAATTGTTGGCTGCTCACTCCCCACCCTGTAAACCCTCCACAGCTCCCACTGCCTTAACGGAGTGCAGAACATGATCAAAGACACTTCTCACCCCGGACACTCCATGCTTGATCTGCAATAAACTTGTTAAACTTGGCTAGGAAGCATTAAACATGGACCTCTTCCCGTAACCTGTGACAAGGTGGATGTTTTCTTCATATTTATTAGTTTTATTTTATTTTTTTCTGGTTTTAACAATTTTAACACATATTGAGTATGCTGCTTCTTTTAATTAGCAAAAATTGATTGAATTTCCTGATTTTAGTTACCAAAACCAGACATCTATTTTTATGTTCTATTTATTATTTATTATTTTAGCAGTATATTTTTACCATGATCTATCTATCTATCTATCTATTGCGCCTTGTTTGTGACACGCTACATATTAACTGCATTAGCATAATCGCAATACCTCTAACTCCTGACTTTGTTTGCAACTCATAAAAACAGACTGATACCACTAAAACAAATGTTACCAGGTTTTTTTCAGTACATCAAAATAATAATCCAGCTCCATGTGTCACGGTCGGGAAAACAGATGAGAACGCTGATATAGGGAAGTGAAGATGCTACAGTGTCCCAAGAATTTATTAATATAAAATCTTACCCCACAGAGTATGAAACTAGACACAAAGTGTTCCTGTGGCTGATCAGCAAAGTGCAAGCAGCTTCAGCCTGCACAAGAAGCCCAAGAAAAAAAACAAAAGGAAAACAACTGAAAACAACAAAACAAGTAAATCATGACACCACGTGACCAGTCCTTGAATTGTTTTATTCGTCTGGGTCTTAAATAGGATTTTCTGAAAAATCCTTCAATAAAACATCAAATGAATTAAAAAGTTCTAAGTTTATCATGATCTGACTGAAGCTTGCTCTTTTAATCAGTGGTTTCATACGACTCTTATGCAGGTGCAGGTAGTGTTCCTGCTCTCCATCTGGCTGCATCATTCTGCAGAGCTGTAATTACTGGCTGCTGTCAGGATGAAACCTTCAGAGCTTCTGTTTGACACGTGGGCAGAAGTTCTGCCAAAAAACACTTCATGAACATTTTGCTTGCTTTTGTACGACAAAGCCGGTTAGATCCCCTCTTGAGTGTCGTTGTGACAAAGCCCCATGATGACAGACTTGATGATGAAGCCTGTGATCCCTCAGAGCTTCGCAGGTGGGTTACCTGATCCTGTTGTTTTAAAGGGCAGTGATTTGGGATTAAAGTCCTTTCTGACCGTCTTCTGCTCAAAGACTTCACTTCCCCTTATTGTTTGCTGGTTAATGTTACCATCTACCACAGGGCTGTCATTCACTTTTTCCAATAACATCATACTTAAACACAGCGAGAGCTCGTCTAAACCATCACCTGACCTATCCTCTACAAAATGACAAATACTGTCGGCGTGGTCATCTCATCTGGTATATAACGACTGCTGCACCAATGCCAAGTCAGAACAGCGAAGCTACACTTCTGATCCAACTTCACAGCTCCTGAAGATCTTCACCATGAGGCGCTCCGTCATGTCGGTCATATTTGCCACGGCGCTCTTCTTTGACTGTTATGCACCGTCAGTTGCCTCACCCATGGCTAATACCGAAGATGGGTCCATAGAGCAGGACGCTTTCACCTCTCTGCTGACCAACGAGGCGACAGACAACAGCCTGGGCGAGGCTGAGCCCTTCACCACGACCAAAGCCAAAGTCCCCCGGGTCATCGTCATCGCAGCTGATCCAAGCCTCTGGAGGGACCTGCGAGTGCTGCACAGTGGACTGTCGGTCTACAAGCGCACAGCAGACGACAACAACCAAGTCCTGGAGCACAGAAACCTGGCACAGCAGCTGAACATCCCCATCCTGAGGAGGGACACCATGAGGTGCATGGTGGGGAGGGTGTACCGGCCTTGCTGGGAGGTCTGAGGACAGTTTGCTCTGCTCCTTGTTGGGAAGAACCTCATCATTCTGGCTAATGCTGAGCTGTAGCATAACCCACAAACCTCTGTGTACACTGAATTAATGCAGAATAAATCGTGGTGAACTCTGCTTGATGTTTTTTGTGTATTTGAGAGAAAATGAACATTTAGTTATATGTCTGCTAGCAAACAACAAAAAAACTAAAGCCTTAGTCACATAAAGGGAGGGGGTTGCAAGTCTTCAGGCCTTTGGAGGGTTGAAGAACAACCGCATATAAAGGGGAGCACAGGTGTGTATTGCAGTTTCCATGGTTCATTCCGCTACCACAAAGGACTCTTGAAAATGGAATGTAGCATTGTCTTTCATGTGGTAAGTTTATTGTGAAGTATTTGTAAGATTGCTTTAAGGTTTTAGCATTTGTGGTGTACAGGTGATGCTGCTGTAATGTCCTTATGCTACACTCTAGTCATTAGTAAGGTGAGTCTGGCTGCATACTAAGATCCTGCAAATCCTTGCGTGTTGCATACGTGTTCAATACGACTTGTTGTCTGCAACAGATATAAATGTGCATGAATACGGGCTCACCTAGTGGTTTACGACCTTGATATTTCCCGCAGGCCACAGCTTTGCCGATTTCTTGCCCGCAGCCAACTCCTATCCACCTGTAAATGCAGTTGTCTGTACAGAGAAATTTAAAGCCCCATTTCTTTTTGTCTGAACGGAGTGGACAGACTTTTCATGCTGAAGAAAGCGACTCTTCAGTAAGGGGTTGAAACTATCCACATGAAGATATGTCAAACTTACATAATAATGCACATATGTGACAGGGCGTCCACGAGCCCTTCTAGTTTGAGGATCAGGAATCACAAAAACGTCAGAAATGGAGCACACCACAATCTAACACGCCAACAGTTTTAATGTCAAGTTAAAACACTATTTAAAAAATCCACACTGTAAAACTGGCAAAGATAAAAGCCACAATTGGTTAAAAACAAATCACACTAAAATGGCCACGATAAAAACAATGGTTAAAAAAAGAACAAGATACAGTGTCCCACAAATGTGTCCTTTTAGCTAGCGAGAACAAAAAAACCGTCAAAGGACAAAGTTCATGAAGGGGGGTGGGGGGCGAAAGCCCCACTTGCTTCCTTTGCTGCTGCTGCCGCTCCCCTCTCAACCTGGGGTGATCTCCTGGTTCTCCGGGGCGCCGCTAAAAAAACACAAGCAAGCAGGAGACTCACTGTCGGGCCACAATAATGTCGGATCTCGTGCCCACACGGTGACGTTTGGTTTCGTCCCCTTACTTATCTCGCCCCAGCGCAGAAACAAGTCTCCTGCTGCATCAGGTCCGGCTCGCCGCCCTGCGTTTTACTCCGCTTCAAAATCACCAATCCCACCTCAGCCTGGGGTGTTGTGGCCGGTGCCCGGACATCCGTCTCAGAGTCCGTTCCTCTTCCCCCTTGACTAAGTCCCAAACTCTCCTTTATAGTAGACCAGGTGTGACTGAGCACAGCTGGACGTCATCATGTCATCAGTCTGTTTAACCCAACTCATTTAGAACATCTTCAAACATTAGACATAGAAAACATGCAATCCAAATAAACAAAACCAACCAAAAAAACAAAATGAGTTCCAGTCAACCAGTCACTTTCTGACATTTTTTCCCCCAGCTTTTAATTTTGGTCGTCCCGGCCAATCAGTCTCTATATCGTTCAGGAGGCTTACCAAGATTGGAACGGTGGGAGCGCCTCAATTCAGCCTCTGTGGTTCTCCCTCTTTCTGGAGGGTCAGCCGGGTCATCCTGCTCTGGAGCTGCTGCTGGTATTTCTGCCTGCAATGCTGGTCTAGCCTGGTTAAGGATTAACCTAGGGAGCCATCGTGTGGGAGGCGGAAGGGTGGGTCGAGTCACTTCTGGTTCTGGATGAGGGCTTGTTGCATTGCCCTGCAATAGGCACGGCCGAAGATTATTTCTATGTACAGTCCGGGTTGGGGTATCTTTACCTTCAGGACAAACTAGGTAAGTCGGATGATTCTCCCCCAGTGGTCGCACAATCACAAATGGCTCCAAGCCCCACCTAGGTGCCAACTTTCCTTTAACCCTCCAGCGGAAGTTTCGGATTAGCACCCGTTCTCCCGGGAGCAAAGGAGTCAGCCTAGCATGACGGTTGTAACGAGTTTGCTCTGTACCACGCCTATGCTCAGAGTGCTTCTCCACAGCCTGATTGGCGTGGTGTAGTGCCTCATGATGAGTCCTTACCCACCCCTCCAAGGTGTGATGTGAGATAGGAGGGTTGAGACCAGTCACCCAATCCACAGGCAACCTTGCATGCCTCCCAAACACCCCAAAATGAGGGGTTATTCCAGTGGTGCTATGAATGGTGTTATTGTACGCTTGGACTAAAGCAGACAACCTGGTCGGCCACTGCAGCTGCTGCACTTCTGTTAGGGAACTTAGCAGTCTTATCAGTGTTTGATTAAATCTTTCA
>BSAI01000108.1:22028421-22050578 GCA_036245035.1 Adrianichthys oophorus | reverse complement strand
CTTCCATATCTCTTTATTTCATACATTTTATTTAATACATCCAGGAAAAAGACAAAGCCAATCGTGCCTTTTTTCTGATAGCATATAGCTTACCTGGGAACTTTTTTATCTTGTTTAAGGTGAAATTGAAATTCATGAACAACATGTAAAATGTTAGTTTCTGTGAATACACTATATAGAGAGCATGCATGACGCAAACCTCCACTGACTGAGTACCAGCACTGTCACCTTTACAAAACAATTGCACGTCATCTTATGTAAACAATAACCGTTGACTAATCAACTGATCAAAAAAATAATCAGAGACTAATCAACTACTAAAATAATCATTAGTGACAGCCCTACAACCAGGTCCCTCTGGTTTAGATCTGAACCACCGACTGGAAAAGAAAACTGGACCAAATGAGTGTGCCATCACTGATAGAAAATGGCTTATTTCTGGCTCCAACAGAATAAAGTCAAATCAGTTTCCATTTTTCCACTATACGGACACTGCCTTTGGAGCCAGCAGTGATTGGTCTAAGTCGATCTGAGTCATGTCTTTGGCAATTACCATAGCCAATCAGGAGTGATCTTGTTGGAAGTCCACATCCCTTCCACTGAAAGTGGGCTACACAAAATCTGTTTTGAATATTCGAGGTGGGGGTCAGCAGGCACCACATGCTTTTGTTGAGACATCGGATTGGCCAGTTTATAACTTGAGTTGATTCCAATAAAGAAAAAAAATAATGAAAAAGGAACTATCACAAACGTGTTTAAAAAAAAATCAGATCAAGAACACTTATTCATGATGCCCATGAATCACATGGGCCTAGCAGCTGGTTGTCAGTATTCGCAAGTAAATGAATGGGTCAGTATTTTTATGGCCATGAAGCTGCTTGGTTAACTTGAAGGGATTGATCAGCAAAATGTCTCTACACTTCTGTCTTAACTCTGGCTCTTGTTTTGCTTCAGTCACTCTCAGGTCTGCTAGACCAACTGTCAACTTCTCCTGCAGTTTTTACTATCTCTATTATACACAGTTCTTCCATGAGGCCCTGGATCTTCTTTGCCCTGTAGCTTGGAGCCAGTGTTTTTGGTGTGCTTTATCAATGTTCCAAATTGCTCAGCTGCAGTACTCGCTCTTAGGATGGTCATTGGTTTCAGCTGCTGTTCTCCTTGGGGACTATGACCACAGATTTTAGTGCAGATGAAGAACCACAGTTTGATATAGGAGCTTTCTAGCTTTGGAGGACCTTGTTCAGAGATGCTGCTGTCACTGTCTTCTGTAAAGTCTGGGGAACAAGAGAAGAGTTTGGCGCGGTTTACCTAAGCTTTGAGATCACACACTGATGATAAGAAAACACGCATTGTTGATGCAGTGTGTGGGGCTTTTCATTGAGACAAGAAACTGAAACCTCAAAGTTTCAGTGAAAAGCCAAAGCATGATACATTTTGAAAGCAACTTGAAACTTATGTAAAAATGTAAAAAAGTAAATGTGAGATATATGAAGAAGTGCTGATGTAATGAAGGTAAACTCTGTCATTTTATTGAGAGTAAAGATACATGATGCATTAATTACATGTTACAAGCTCAACACAAAGATTTGGCCTGTCTGAACTCATGACAAAGCACAGCATTACAAATACTAACAATTTAAAAGTTGTCATTAATATTGAAGGGGGAAAATGGTCTGGATTTGTGAAATTGTTCTGATTTTCTCTTAATGTGACACATCCTTAAAGAAAGAAGAAAGACAAAAAAATCAAAAATTATATTAAAATAAATAAATAAAAACAAGCCATATGGGCATGAAAGAGGTAACATTTCTGGAAAGTCTACACAGAATCCGATTTGAAAATCAAATGGTACAAGAAAAATGTTTATGTTTACTCATTGACATAAGACTGGGTCAACACTAGGAAATCTGTTGTTTTCATGCATTACTCACTTGACACGATTCAGAGTTTGATTGACAGTTGGAAGAAGTAGGAATTGAACCCTAATGCAGAGTTCAGATGAGAAAACAAAAAAAAATGTGTCCAAAGATTAATTCTAAACAAAGCAATTTCTTGCTGACACACAGCTATCTGTACACACTTTCTACACTGTGACATAACACTGGAGGAATTCAAAATTACAGGGGCAATGTTGGGTTTCTTCACAGCTCATAACACCAGTCAGTTTTATGGGTCTGTTTTATAGATAACAGTGGGGAGCAACATCTGGAAAGTGTTAAAGAAATGTCTGTGAAACTTGTTCAAGCAGCAGTGTCTGTGTGGATCTGAAATGAAATGATCATATATGTGGTTAGTTTGGCAAAAGGCATAATTTATACATTCTCAAAGTAACTCAAAGTGTTATGCTGCAGAACTAAAAAGTAAATCACATTAGGAAGTCTTGAAAAATCTATGAGTAAATAAATGTGGCATATGCAAAAAGCTGACCATTAGTATCATGTTTAGTCTGAACGTGATTCTTGTTTGGTTTCTTGCTTGTTTTTCTTTGTGAAAACATGTGGAAGTAACTTTATTATAAATTTAGAGGATTCTAATGGTTGACACAGCGTTGGGTTTTCTTTGTCTATCTACTGCAGGAGCTTGCACAGCTGAAACAACACCCCCAAGCTGGTTACTTGTGCAGGAAAACATTTTTTTTAGCTTAAACTAGTGCTGTCAATTGATGAAAAAATAATCAGATTAATCACACTTTTGGATTGTGATTAATCACAATGTTTTACTAGGTAAATTTTATACAACACTATGCGGCTTTTAAAAAAAACAGGCCAGAGAGAACATTTGCCTTCATTTTTATTGTCACAAAGCTGCACATAGTTTTTTATAGACGGGCTGGTCACATAGCCCAAATGTTCTATATCACTGCGCAGGCTTCTTTAAAACAAACTTTTTTGTTCATCTTCTGGACAAATACAAGTGGTAAGAAGTGAGCTTCCTCTCTGAACTGATGCTTTATTGAACCCATCGTGACGATCAGCATATATATCGCTTTCCTTTGCCGCTGCAATTGAGGTCTGCCTGCCCGTCTCGCATTCTCGTGTTACCATGACAGCGGGCTGCACCATGAATGAAGTCCACTTTTAGTGATCTAAACCCCAAAATAACAAGAAAAAAGCTCTAAAATTGATTTAATATTTATTTCATTTGTAAGTGACCATGGTATATGTTGAATAATGCCCGACACAAAGTGGAAAACCATAGCTTCTGACATGTAATTAATCTGCGTTAATAAATAATAATGCGTTATTCTTCTTTTCATTAATTGTATGCGTTCACGCGTTGACGTTGACAGCCCTAGTCTAAACACAAAAGATGGACCTTGCATCAGAGATAACACCAAACATGCATCTGCAACCCTGTTCCAAAAACAGACCTAGATTCAGCTCTTTTTTAGTTAGTAAAAAGATGAGGCACAAAAAAAGTATCATTTGATCGATTGCTTTCAACAGCTTTTTAAATTGTTTTTTCAATTAGCTGAAGTGAAGCTTTGAGGGGATCCTTACGAGAGAAGCCTTTGAAAGGAGTCCAGTGGGAGTAGCTGTAGTTTTTATGAGGAAGTCTAAAGTGGCAGAGAAGTACGTTTGAGTTGTTCAGACCAGACTGACAGATGAGGTTGACAGGAATCTCTGTGGACCTCGATGTTTGCAGATGACACTGTGGTCTGTAGTGAAAGTAGGGAACAGGTGGAGAAGAGCATTTGTGTGTAAATGGGGGGGACTCAAGAGGACCGGTGAGGTTACATGAGGGTGCAGTTGACATCTGGAGTCAAGAGTCTGAAATTCTGAAAGGACTTCAGAATTTTTTAAAGAAAAATGGCATTCAGTCTGACGTTAGTTGGCTCTTCCTTAACAACGATGGGATTGACAAGAGCCCAGAAGCGTCTAAACAGGCAGTGAATGCAAATTTCCCACACGAATCCCATCTGGTGTGAACGCAGCATTAGTGTTTAGTGGTGCAGAGTATCAAACAACGCTACTAGAAGGAACAACATTTTGTGCAAATTAAAAGTGAACAATCACAATTATTAAAATAAGTTCATTGTGTTGTATTCATTTTTTAAAATGTAAAAGGCAGTCAAAAAAACCTTGTGGTATTGTTGTTCAGTTCTAATCTTTTTTTTAATACGCAAAGAGGCTTTTACCCCCAAAAAAACTTTTACTCATGAGAAAATCAGAACTCAAAGTTGCACAAAAATGTCCAGACAACAGGTCAGTTTGCCTTGTCATTGAGCTTATCCTTGAAAAGATTGTGAACTCACTTTGACTGTCAAGTTCCCTGTTTAAGCACCATTTTCCCTGTGGATTTAGTAGAAGAAAGACTTCAAGGTTCCCCATTAAAATGTCAGAGTTTTGGGTTAAAGAAACATCTAAATCTTTGTATTTTTATTAAAAGTAATCAGAGATAATTTGAACATTGTGGGGGCAATTGCATTTCTATTTGAAAATTGTTCATCTCTGAAGGGAAATCAAACTGTTGACTCACCAGAAGCACCCGTAGAGTTCTTTAGGACCCTCTAGAGAGCTCAGCTGTGAATGCAGACTCCCGTGTGATGTAGAGATCGCTGTAGTTTGACTCCACAATATGAGAAACTGATGGATTTGATGCAGGCGCAGTCACGGCTGACTGCAGATTCAACATAATGAAGGAACAAAGTGAGCAGGGATTGTTGATGTAACCCAGAACATTTTCTAAAGTTTAGAAAAACAAGACTGAAGGAGAACGCATTGTCTACTGGGTTGTTTATAATGAGCATTCTCACAAATGTTATTCCTGACCTTTAGATAGAAGCCACTGCTTCTAATAAATACTGTCAGAACACATTATATCATGTCAAACTTTTGTGACCTATACCAATGAACTAATAAAACATGAATTACTTTAAAGACCCGCTCCAATGAAAATGTGTTTTGGTGTTTTTAACATGTCCTTGTGGCATTTTTCTCAAGATGGAGGACATATATATAAAGAAAACAAAAGCTTGAAATGACATTTCTTAGAAGAGATTAATCATGTCATGAATCAAGGGCAGACTAAAAATGCTGTTGGAAAAAGCTTGTAGGTGTGAAGTAGAAGATACTACAGCTCTGCTTCATTCTGATGCGTAGAGGACTAAATACAAGTATGTCTTTGTTTTCCTCGTTTGAGCTGGAATCTGGTTCAAAACTCTAAAGTTGGATGGCACCAACATTTTTACATTTTAGTTTCATAAAGTTCAGCCCACTGTTGGTGTTTCTGTTGGTTAAAACAGACCTTTGGCGATCAAATGGGAATCAAACTTTGCTATCCCTAAATCATACTGATTCTCGTCCTCGTCGACAGGAACATGTTCGTAATAGTCGCTTCTTTACTGAGCATGTGCACCAGCATGCTCACATGAATGGGGTCATTCTCTTCTAGCAGTAATCCAGTCAGGTAAACTTTAAGTTCTCTGGCAGCTCAATATTTCATAATATATACTAATAAATGCTTCTGAAAATTGAAGGTAATAGACCCTTTTAACGGTGACGTCAGACCAAATGGCGATCCACTATATTACCAAAAGTATTGACTAACCCATCCAAATGATCAGAATCAGGTGTCCTAATCACGTGGCCTGGCCACAGGTATATAAAATCAGACACTCAGGCATGCAGACTGTTTTCACAAACATTTGTGAAAGAATGGGCCGCTGTCAGGAGATCAGTGAATTCCAGCGTTGAAATTTCATAGGATGATACCTGTGCAACAAATCCAGTTGTGAGGTTTCCTCGTTCCTAAATATTCCTGTCTATAACTGTCAGCTCTATCATAACAAAATGGAAGAATTTGGGAACAACAATAACTCAGCCACAAAGTGGTAGGCCACATAAACTGACAGAGATGGGTCAGTGGATGTTGAAGTGCATAGTGCAAAGAGGTCGCTGACTTTCTGCACTGTCAATCACTACAGAGCTCCAAACTTCATGAGACCTTCAGACCAGCCCAAGTACAGTACACAGAGCTTCATAGAATGGGTTTCTATGGCCGAGCAGCTGCATCCAAGCCACACATCACCAAGTGCAATGCAAAGCGTCGAATGCAGTGGTGTAAAGCACGCCACCACTGGACTCTAGAGCAGTGGAGACATGTTCTCTGGAGTTATGAATGATGCTTTTCCATCAGGGAATCTGATGAACCAGTCTGGGTTTGGAGAATGGTACATTTCAAACTACATGGTGCAGAGTGTGAAATTTATGGTGTGGGGTTGTTTTTCAGGACTTAGGCTTGGCCCTTTAGTTCCAGTGAAAGGAACTCTGAATGCTTCAGGATACCAGAACATACTGAACAATTCCATACTCCCAACTTAGTGGGAACAGTTTGGAGCGGGCCCCTTCCTCTTCCAACATGACTGTGCATCAGTGCACAAAGCAATGCCCATAAAGACATGGATGACAGTCTGGTGTGGATGAACTGGACTGGCCTGACCTGAACCTGATAGAACACCTTTGGAATGAATTAGACCGGAGACTGAGAGCCAGAACTTCTCCACCAACATCAGTGTGTGACCTCACCAATACGCTTTTGGAAGAAAGGTCAAAAATTCCTATAAGCACAATCCTCAACCTTGTGGACAGCATTCCCAGAAGAGCTGAAGTTGTAATAGCTGCTAAAGGTGGACCCATGTCATATGGAACTCTATGGGTTAGGAATGAGATGGTACTTCAGTTCAAATGTGAGTCAAGGCAGGTGAGCCAATACTTTTGGTAATATAGTGTATATCTGCAACTGTGTCAAATTACTTCTGAATTATGGGTTTAGACCAGCGAAGATGACAGCTGAACGCTGTTTAACACCATTTTACATAAATAATAAAAGGTAACCTTACCAATTGTAATGGAAATTTGTTCAATATTGAATTTGTAAATGTCCTACCTAACTGTGTTTTTTTTCCTCCATTAGATCGTTCACAAATCAAAAAACAAATGTAAATGATCCTCCAATATTTGATGTTCTGTTGAAAACATCGACCTTCTGTTTGAGCAGATGTTATTCTGTTTAGATTTTGCCTGATCTTTTTTTAAGTGCGACCAAGCACAAAAACCGATGGAAATTCATGTTGATATGCACATTGCTGCATGTTGGCACACATTTTAATTGCGTCCAAGGCTAAATTTAGTTGTTGTAACTGGGGTATTTGTTGTTTTACTGGGTATTTTAAGGGGTAATTGTAAAAACAGGAATGGTTACCAAGCGGCATGACAAATATTTTAAGTGCGGCTATTACAGTGCTCAGCAAAACTGAGTACACCCTCTTCAAAAAGTACTAATTTAATCAGTAACTCAATGAACAAAAGTACAATTTCCAAACTTTCCACAAGGATGAGTTTTATTGAACACTTATGAAATGTAGATGAATAATGTAACTTAGATCACAAAATCTTCAGTTTTACTCAAATTGGTTAAAGCAAACATGACTGCACCCTGCATCAAAACTACATCTTGTATTTTATATGAACATCATGACTTTGAAGGACAGCACCAAGTCTTCTAGGCATGGAATGAACAAGTTGAAGACATATTCCAACATCTCTCTTTTTCCATTCTTCAAGAATAACCTCTTTTAGGGCCTGGATGCTGGATGGAGAGTGATGCTCAACTTGTTGCTTCAGAATTCCACACAGATGTTCGATTGGTTTCAGATCAGGACACATACTTGGTCATTCAACCACCTTCACCCTGTTCTTTCCATGTGTGTTTTAGATCATTGTCGTGTTGGAAAAGTGCACGACGACCAAGTGCACGGAGTGATGGCAGCATCTTCTCCTTCAGTATAGAACAGTACATTGTTGAGTTCATGATACCATCAATTAAATGCAGCTCCCCAACACCAGCAGCAATCATGCAGCACCACATAAGGACACTACCACCACCATGTTTCACTGCAGGCACCAGGCATTTTTATTTGAAATCCTCACCTTTGAGACGCCATGCAGTTTTAAAACCATTATTTCCAAAAACAGGATCTTTGTCTCATCACTCCAGAGTATAGAGTCCCTGTAATCTTCCTGTTTTTCAGCATGGGCACCAGCAAATTCTGGGCATGCTTTTTTATGCATGGGCTTTAGGAGAGGCTTCCTTTGTGGACAATACCCATACATGTCATTCCTCTGCAGTGTGCGCCGTATGGTGTCACGAGAAACAGTCACTCCAGTTTGGCTTTCTACTGCTTTAGCTAACTGCAGTGAACTTGCATGGTGATTTTCTTCAACCCTTCTCATCAGAAGACACTCCTGTCGAGATGTTAACTTCCATGGATGGCCTGGACGTCTCAGTAAGATAGTTGCACTTCCACCTTTCTTACATTTTTGGATCACTTTTGCCAGAGTATTTTAACTGATATGTAAAGCTTTGCTGATCTTCTTGTAGCCCTCACCTTTTTTGTGTAAAGAAATGATTTCTTTTCTCCAATTTTGTGACATTTCTCTTCCATGAGGAGCCATTTCTGACAGCATGAAATGGGAAGGGCTTTTCTTTGTTAAGTAATGCTCTTTTGTAGTCACTAGTGTGCTGGACACATCTCAAATGAATCATTAGACTCGTCTGTTGTTGAATGCCTGTTCATTACTATTTTGTAGTCTCAAATGTGACTTTTCTCCTAAAACCATACTTGGGGTTTATTCATTTATGCAACATGGGCTTGAATGAATTAGTTGGGGAAAAATAACTTTTTTGTGTGTGCAAATGAACAAATCTTGTTTGCAATAAATGGCCCACATTTGTGGAAGTATTTTGTAGCATAATATCTCATAGAAAATGTTGATACTGAAAGAACACTAAAGGTTTCCTGAAAAATATAGTGGGGTGTACTCATTAATACTGAGCACTGTAAGCCACGTATGTTCAACTTTCAAAACAAGTGCAGCCAAGAAAAAAGTTCAGCACTGGCTGCACATATTTTAGAAATTATGTCTGAAAAGTCACTTCCTTGTAAATATTTATTTTTGCTGATTTCTAATTCATTTGATCCTTTTTTACCTTTATTTTCCCACAGATAAGACACGGTTATGAGCTAAAGCAAAGAGGAGCAACGTAAGAAAATAATGCAACAGTGATTAGTTTTACTTTCCTGTAAGACACATATATATTGTCTTACTTTACTCTGTTTTCATTGATTTTGTGAACATGGAAATTGAAGCAACTTAACTGGACTCCGTAGCAGCAATGTCGCCATTTTGTCTGATGTCACAAAAAACACAAAAAGGGTCTGTTGGTGGAGAACAGATGTTTCTGTAATCTCTTAGTTAGAATGTGTCTGTAGCTGTTTCTGAATCCTCTACTGTTGTTGTACCTTGCTGAAAACATTTTTCCACCACAGTGAATAGATTTTGTCAGGACATGTTTCAAAGATTTCAAGTGACTTGCTGTGTTCTCTAAGCGGTAGTAGATATGAGTGACAGTTGGACCAAACCACAGTTTGTCCATAGCTGGCTGGAGAGCGGGTTGGACAATGTGAAGTGGATCAGAAATAGACAAGGTCTCTCCTTTGACATGTTTCTTTACAGGTTCAAGCAGAAAATGATGAATCTGTGGCAGTAATGTTTAAGCTTTATGATCATCTGACAGATGACAAGGAGTTTCACAAAAATAAGTGAGCCTTTTGAAAACCTAAACAAGGTTGGTGTTTTCTCTGTGAGTTCATTTTTTTCTGTATTTGCTGTATTTATTAGATTTTTTTCCCCCCCAGAGGAAAAGGTTGTGTTTGTTTTCGGGGATTGGATCAACATGGTTATCCTCTGCAGTGATGGTTGCTGAGTCACTGTCATGGATAGAAAAAGGAGGTGGGCAAAACAAACAGCAAAACAAAGGGTCAACATTTTTGTCTTTCAATCATTTAAGAAACATTTGTGATGCAAGAACATTAATCCCACTTTTCCTCATAATTCCATGTTTTTACACTTGAACAGCCAGATCTCTTAAGCCCAAAGAGTTGCAAAAAGAGCCGGGGGGTCCCTGATGGCTTATTTTAGCAGGAAAGGAGTCCTTTGTATACTTTCTGCACAATTTTGCTTGCACATGCTCACGCTTTACAACAACAACACTGGGTCTCAGTGGGGTATCTATGGAGGAAAAGTCAGCATCTGGAAGCCATTGACCGAGTGATTATCCTGTCTGGGCTGTCAAGATAACAATCTGCACAGCCAGTTACCAAATTACAATTTTTTTTTGTCCTTGAAATACTTATTCCTGCACACTTGTGGTGAAAATAGGTGTCTCAAGTTAAAATACTTACATTTATGCTGGAAAAAAAAACAAAAATAAGAATTTAGAGGAGCTTTAGGTGTCGTGACTTTCAGCTTGTAAAACTTTTAAGTTTACAGTTAAATGTTGAGAAGTTTGTCTTATTAGTCAAGATAAAATTTGCAAGGAAGGTTTACGTTTTTTCAAAATGTTTTCTTCAGAAATTTTGTTTAAAAAAATGTATCATTTTCATAAAATCTTGTTCTAATGATTTACTTTTCCTGAACTTTTGGTCTGGAAAACCATGGCCCAGTAGCAACGCTGGGAGATAACATGATGGTTTGAAAAGGTTTTTTTTATATGGTAAAATGAAGGGTAGTTATCCGAAAGGTTATAAAAAGAGGAAAAGGCAAAGAAAAAGCAAGACATTTGTTGCCATACTTCCAAAGGTGCTGGAAGACAGACAAAATAAGAACAATAATAACAGATCAAAGAAACTCAAGAAGAAGATAAAGTCAAGAATAAGAAAAGTGAAAAAATAAGAGAGAAAGGGCAAAGAAGGGGACAGAAAATTGTTACTTTGAAAATATTTCTTTCTTTTTTTTGTACTGATGCCACTCCATATGGGTAAGCTACTGTTTTGTTCCATCATTCAAGTAGTTTTGTTTCTCTTGCCTTCTTTAGTAAAACCTGACAAATTAAAGAAAATAATGAAAACCTTAATTTGTTTCCTAGTAGAAAGTGAATAGGTAGCAAATTAATGGATTCAATAAATGTATTGCTTTTTCCAAGTAATAATAATGAATATAAAATACTGTAGTGATCCTGTACACGGCACCAGTGCATTGTGGGAGTTAGGTTTGGTTCTGTTGAACCATGAATGAGTTGGTTTATGCTAGGCAAGACCTTTGCAATGTTAAATCTGTTGTGTTCAATGTTAAGCTGAGATATTAAAAGGATCTGCTACGGGTATCAGACTCCGCCATTTTATTATGCCTCCTAAAACCCTCAGCTACCCGGGGTCCTGCGGTGTATGAGACACAGGTCAGCTCATTCTTTGACTAGAGCAGTTTAAGCGGTAGACGCTAGCATCTCGCTGGTTAGCATAGCTGAGTTCTGCTCCATCCAGGCCTACGTGATACGACGGCTGCCACAATACATTTATTTAACATTTAAATGTGACTTCAGCTTTTAGATGCTTATCAAAACATTTGAATTCTTGACATTGATGCTGTCTAAAAGTGGACCAGTAAGGACATTTTACCCTAAAGGAAAGAATAAAAACTATTTGATACAGAGGACCCCATGTTATTGTTTGCCTGGGGCCCCCAAACTGCTAAGTCTGCCACTGCAGCATCACAGGCTCCCTACCCAGTGCGCAGGATTTAGAGGGTTAAAACTATGACAAATCTGTACGACAGATCTGCGTCTCAACTGCTTCACCCTTACCTATTGTGTATTTCTTCAGTGTTCGCTATGACCTCGTAGCATGCCCATAGGAAAAAAAGTGCATGAATGTTTTTTTCTCAATGGGCTCACAGAGTGGTCTACAATCTAGATATTTCCTCTGGGCCACCTGCCTGCCCCGTACAGATTTACCCAATTTTCCCCCGCAGACAGCCTGTATCCACCCGAAAGGGCAATTGTGACAGGCTAAACTGAAGTCCAGAGTTTGGGTATTTTTAGGCATTTCTGGTGCACATCTGGACCCTTAAAAATACAGACAGAGCTCCATGAGGCTTCAGTGCTGATCTGAAAACATTTCCATGAAGTCTTCTGTCCATTTGCTGAAACACAAACACGGACAGTGAGGCAGCGAGGGGAAGACAGATGACTCCTGGCATTTAAACTGTTCTGGTTTCTCGGAACTTTCTTGGTGTCTCTGGTGAGTTTCCAATGTTTTAACATTTTTGTTCAGTAAACTACAAACTGGGTTTCCCAAAAATGAGGCGATGGGAGATTAGCAGGGGGCCAGAAATATCGCAAACCATGGTGAATCATAGTTTTTCCATGTTTTAAACTTTTGATTGGCAGTAGACTATTGCTTGTATTTTGACAGCATTGTTGAAGTCACCCCTCCCCTATTCACAGCCTCTAACAAGAACTACTTACTGCAGAAGTATTTTAACGTCAGAAGAAGTTAAAAAGGTGAAACTAGTCAGATTTTTTAAGTTAGATGTAAAAGAAATGCTCTCAAAGTCTGATGCATTTAACTCTGTGTTTTTTACAGCCCAAAAACCCTCGGTGGCTGATCAAAAATGGACAAAGGCCACAAGAAAGCTAACTTTTCTTGAGCTGGAGACATGAGCACAGATTACAGCTTCCAGTTCAAGAATATGTGCTGTTCTCCAACAATGCAAGGTCATTAGTCTCTAAACTTGTTCCTGTCCAAGATAAGAATATCATTGTGTTGTAAATCTAAAATTTTGGCAAAATAAGTGCACAGCACGGGAGTTGACAACACTCCCAATAAATATAAACACCCTCTCCAATGAAAATGGTTGTTTCTTGGTGTTTTTATTGTGTTCTTTTTCAAATTATTTATTTTTAATTATTAATTATTTTTTAATTATTTTATTTTTTTAATCATGGAGGATATACATAAAGTATATTAAGCTTAAAATAGCATTTCTGAGTATTTCTTTTTTTAAATCATTGTGAATCAGGAGCAAACAAAAATTTCAGTTTAAAAAAGAGCTTATTTGTTTTGTAGAAATATGTTGGGAAGTCCATAAGCTCCCAGCTTTGATCGCTCAGCAATGGGGAAGGGAAGGGGGTCCGGGGTTGCTGCACGTCACCTGCCTACCTCTCAGAGGCTAATTTAAAATAAATTCCTGCCTCTTAAAAAGACTTAATCATAATTAAAGATTACTGGGAAAGCTTTTAAAATAGACCAAAAGTTGGTGGAATGGGACTTTAAAACGTTTCTTAAAACAAATTAAATTTTCTAAATTCCCTGCTTTCCCTTTTACTCTTTTAATCTGGAAGGCATCAGTTTACAGCTGAAGTCCTCTCTAAGTACAACACCAAAAAAAAAATCACCCAACGAAACAAAACTGCAGTTATGTACAGTTGTCATGCTCCAGTTCCGTCTCCATCATTCGACAAAATCATGAACAATTTATTTTCATATTAATCTATAGTAAATACTAACATAAGTTTTTGTGTCTTCCCACACTGATTATGCAGCTGTAAAGAGTGGCTTCCCCTAAATGAATACAAAGGAACTGAAATCCAGAAAAATCAGGCTCAATACGAGTGAGTGTGACTCAATAACAGCAGGCAAGTATGAAATGTTCAAAAAAATGGCTTGATACTGTAAAAACAATTCAGAAGAGTTTTATATGGAAATATTTTGTAAGGGTTATAAATGGTTTTGTATGACCTCCTGAGTTTATTTTTTATGTGTGCGAGATGTTTTGTGTATGATACAGTTTGTTTTTCTAATCTTTTCCATCAGCATTAATATTCTCTGCAATGGAAGGCCTAACATTCTGCAATGTGGACTTTCTCACTTCAAATGTATAGATAATTTTGAGTTTATATTGAATATTTGACCAAACAACCATATCGCACAGAAATAAGCTTGTTTTCTTTCTGCATCCATCTGTGCTTTCAGAGCTTTTGTGTGTTCTTGTTGTTGTTTTGTGTGTTGTCAGTCAGGAGTCATTGAGTTCCTTAAATCCTGTGTCAGAGGATTTTCAGCACATTCATGACCCTGCTGGTGAAGTCGTTTGTAAACGTGGAGCTCCTCCTGCAGACCTTCGGTCCTCCTCAGACTCCATTATTCAGTCCATCTGCCCGTGTCTGGCTCCATCCTCATCCACTTCCCCACCCTTCCTCCTCCTTTTCTGTTATGTCTAATGGAGGTCTGGAGCTAGTGAGGGTCTTTGTGAATAATTTAGGAGCTTTGGTGCACTTTGCAACCTGCCCTGTAAGTCTACCCCGGACATTTGCCCTAAGTGCATTATCGTAATATTCGAGGAGGAAACTATCCTTTGTTGAATGAAATGATCAATAAGCTCCTGATCAATGAGCCTTGGTGATGTGGAGGCTCTTGCTTCCCTGGAAAATTGTGCCAAACAAAGAAAAACATACTTAAAAGCAATGCATGCACGAGGATTATTGCAAAACAGGATAGTATACATTTTAGGCAGAGATTAGTGAGAAATGTTTATATTTTCATGACTTTCGTGAACTGAGGTGTATGATAGTTTATGCCAGACTTAACATTTAGGAAAAGGATGAAACAAAATAAGCAAAGAACAAATAACAAAGCTAGACTTTGTGGGTCAACAAATCACCATCCAAAGCTGAGTTCCTGATTGGTTGACGCGATGTGTCTTCACTGCCAAAGTTCAGACATTTGAACTGTAGACACGATGCAACAACCAAAATGTGCCACGACATCCAAAAAGCTCTGCTCCCAGACCGCCACGGTGCGTCCGATGCTCAAAATCTGCTGCAGGACCTCTGATTGCATCTGTGCATAGACTTAAGATTGAAACTGGACCCCTCTGAATCGCTTTCGGTGTAAACACAGCTTTGTGTCGCTGAGATGTTTTTTTAGAGCGTGCTGCATAAACGACGGTTGGAAGGAAGAATATTTATTTCAATGCCTTACAGATGTATGACAGCACAGCCTCGTTTTTTGAGATTGACCAATGAGGTGGAATGTCATTTCATGTCTTTGAATTGGTTGTTCTACCTTTTGGGTTTTGCATTTTTTTGTTCATTTTTTTAATTTAATTTGTGGGACATTTACTTAATTATTTTGCAATGCCCCAATAGCATTACCAAGTGACTGCTGCGACAGCCAACAGCCAGGGACAGACCAAGCGACAGCTTGGAATGACAGCTGGCAGGAGAGAACAGACACCAGCTGGGGCCATCCTGGTTTAGCACCCAACAGTGTCAGGTTACACTTAAAACTACAGTTGAACTCGGATCAATATCCTTAGAATCACAGAGAGCGGTGTCGGACGATGACTCACAGCTGGGGCTCAAGTTAACAACCTCAGAACGGATGTGACATGATGGTAGTGCTGCCTCAAAGGCATGACTAGCATCAAATGTAAAGGAAAGGCAAGTACAGATTTTTGGATGGAGGAAGGAAATTTTGGAAAAAGGGCCTGAGACTGAAGTGAGGCATGAAAAAGACATTTAAAGGTGAACAATGGGCGAGATGGTATAAGCACCAATGTGTTACAGTAGTAAAGCATAAATATATGCAATCTATTATTTCTAATATTACTATAACCTAACCTACAGCTTCAAAGAAGCCTTTCAAGATGATCAGGTATCAGTTTCATAACGTGAGACTGACACTTTAATAAGCACCCTGATCTGTTCATAACTTCTGAACTGTCCAGGTTGCACATGAGACTGATACAGAAAATAAGAGTTTGTTGGATTCTTACAAAAATCTCCTGTATATGATTTTATCTATAGGACCTAGGCCATTTTTCTTGATCAAAAGCATTTGTTTATGAGCGCGCACGCAGGTAGATCAAACCTTGTAAGCATTTAGCTTGTCAAATAATTGAAAAACCTTTTATTTTTACCATCCAAGCACACATAATTTATACAAGTAAAGTAAAATAAAACGATAATAATTTTAAAAACATAAATATATGTTACAAATGATCAATCTAACTGAAATCGAATTCAAATTTAAGGTGGGCCAGGATGAAGGTTGAGCCGTAAACACCCAGAGTATAGTATTGTATGTAATTGTGTTCTGTCAGAAAGAATGATGTAAATGGTAAATAGCGTGTACTTATATGACGTAGCTGTCTTCTTTGAAGACCCATTGTGATGTATAGTCACAGTACCATTCACAGATGCTCACACACAGATGGCGGCACCACCGCTGAACACTGACCACCAGGAGCAATGTGGGGTTCAGTGTCTTCACTGGATCACTTCTGATCCAGGTAATCAGCTGTCAGTACGGCAAGGATACATAGAGTTCCTCATCCCTGACTTAGACATAGAGATGATGTTGGACAGGTGCAGTGTGGACATGGTGGTTTTGGTTTAAATCTCAGCTGTCATGGTGCAGAGCATCTGCAGCTGAGAAGAGAAAGCAGGCTGTAGAAAAATAAAAAGCACGAGAGGCTACAAGATCTATCCTGACTTTTCTCTTTGAGTGTGTCTGCTTCTTTATCTATATATTGAACAGACTTCTCGTTGAGTGACGCTGGTGTGTTTTGTGGCAACTGCTCGCCGGTAATGCGACAGTCATAAATACAACTGCTACCGCAAGATGGGGAGGCATCGGTAGAATTTTCAAGATGTCGTGCCGCCGTCTGATTTTTTTTTTAAATCACAGGCTGTCTTCCAGGTGACATCTTGACATTAATTTCATCAAAAATCTCTCTGTCAGCCAGACATATATATATATACTGTCTGAATAACCACACACCTCCTTTCACAGGCCATATTACCTGTGACTTGTTTGACCTATTGTAGTTCAGATATCCAAATTCAGGAAAACTGATCGTCTCCCAGGCAAAGAGATCATTTCATGGAAATGAGAGGAGCAACTGCTGCAAAGTCATACTCAAAAATCATGGATTTTGACATTCAGATCACATTCAAAGTTTATATGAAACTTTATGGGATGATTTTTTTTTTTTTTTTACCAAATAAAGGCAGAAGGATCCCAGACTTTTATTTACAACATGTCAACAGGAACAGCAGCCTCCTCCTAAAAACTCCATTGGGAATGATCTCAGATCAAATGTTTTCCTGGCAGGCTGACTCACCAAGTGGGTCAAATTACAAAACGCTTGAGATATCTTTATGTGAATAGATCAGCCAGACAGAGCACCCACAACTCTCTAAAGGAAATGCTGCTGTTTTTTGATGAAAAATGTTAAAAATATCCTGTGCTATTTTGTGAGACAAATAATAGAAGTGTAAACATACTAATTTGTGTGTGCTTATATGAAAATATATTTGTGTGTATGTTCTCATAAACATTCATAAATATAATCTCCATAAAAACAACACTGTTCCCTCATTTATTAGAGGGGTCACGTTCTAAAAATGACCTGCAATAGGTCAAATTCAACAAGTAACATTGTAGATGTATGAAGTCTGTAAAACTCCTCACTACACACTCCATACACTTTCCTCAGACAGAAGTGAACATCTACTTTTTCTCTTCTTTAAAGACCAACTTCGATAATGTTTTAGTGTTCTTAACATGTTATTGTAGCATTTTTCTGAAGGTAAAGGTCATATATAAACAAAATTAGGCTCAAAATTGCATTTATGAGTATTTCTCCATTCAGATTGTATGAATCAGGACCATAAGAAAAATTGTCATTGGAAAAAACCTGTAGCAGTGAGGAAGGTGCTACAACCTGTGGGCCACAAGCTCCCTCCGTTCCATTCTGATGCATCCACTGGCAGACAAATAGATCCATGTAGATCCCCACGTTCATTTTCTGGGCTGGAATCTGGCTCAAAACTCTACAGCCAGATAACAGTTTTTTTTGCAGTGTTCAGGTGGGGGGGGGTAAGGGGCTGTAAGAAAAGGGAAGATGCAAAGTCAGAACACAGTTCACTATTTTTAAAAAAAAAAGGATGCAAAATTGCTGTGAAAATAATCTGTAAAACACAGAGACTAAGAAAGGTGAATCGTGACATAGCGAGGGACTCCAGTACGTAAAACCAGACTTGGCAAACAGCTTAATTTTCATGAGAAGCTGTTTTTCCATGAGTGTGTTTGAAAGAGCAAATAACTATTTGAAGAACTCTGTCTCTCTGCTTTGTTACTGATAGTGTTAAAATGTAAGTGTCCTGCAAAACAAGTAAACAGAGAAAATAAAGTGACAGTAAACAGCGGAAAAATGAGAATGAGGCTTCTGCCACTGCAGTTTCTTCATGTTATGGAGTTGATTGTTTTTTTCTGCATCAGATGGATCTTTTACACTGGCTTTGCATTTGTTCTTTTTTTAAGGCACAGATTACAAGTTTGTAATAAGGGTCCAAGCTGAATATGAACGTGCTAACTACTCATCTTAGGTAAGATGGCAGGATCAGCACCAAAAATGTGGGCACCTTTTGATTAAAAGTCTTTAGTGGCCCACACTTTCTAAACAGGTTAAGAAATGTAGAAGCTCACCCATTAACAATCTAAGACACTTCTGACTCACCGTATATAAGTATACGCCATTTACCATTTACTTATTCTGGGTTTTTATTCAGAAACAAAGTTGCTGTCTGCCAAAACTCTACCACACACAGTATTCAGCCTGTCTACCACAACTCTTTTTATCCTACACCCACCACGCCGCCAAGTTGTGTCCATCCCACACTCAATGGCTAAAAAAATACAACTTTAAACAAAAATGTGGAACTCACTCACAGTTGCTACACTGCCTCTCCCTGAATAAGCTCCTTGCGGTCCTTAAAGTGTGACCATGGGGTCCTTAAGGTTCTCTGAAGTCTTCCTCTGCTGCTACCCCTACTCTTGGGGGCTCCAATGTGACTGAGTTTGCTGGTGAGAGGTGGCTTGCTGCAAAAGATGGTGGAAATACAGCAAGTTCACAGACTTAACAGTAACAGCACAAGGAAGGACAGTGAGACAAATAAGTATTTGAACACCTAAGAAAATCAATGCTAATATTTGATACATTAGCTTTGGTTTGTGACAGATTCAACAGACGATGAAGAAGGTAAAAAATGTAGGATTAAAACCACATTTCTGAGTAATTCTTTATTCAAATTGTGGTGGAACGGGAGCAGATAAAAGCCTGTAGTTTGAAAAACTCCAGTTTGTGACGCAGCAATTGTCATGGGCTGACCAAAGTCTCCTTGCTCGTCTCCAATTCTGATGCATCCACTTGAAGGCAAATAGATCCATGTACATCTTCATGTTCCTCGTCTGAGCTCGTATCTGACGAACTCCTGTCACGCTGAAGAAAATATGTCTTAAAAAACACAAGCTTTTTGATTTTTGCTAAAAACTCCATGATCATAATTAAAAGACCACCGGGAACACTTTTAAAAAATATTTTAAAAATGTTGGAGTGGGACTTTAAGAGCAAGCCATATTACCCAGAAACCCCATTTATCAGAAACATTTGTCTTGATGGAGTTTAAGGACTACCACAGTTATCCTCTGAAAAAAAACACAACAGCTATACCTGAGTTCTTGCAACTGTTTCTTGTTTTGTTATTTTTATGCAAAGCCATATGATACGAAGATACAATGCCCTTTTTTATGACTTTGATTTCTTCAGGGTGTACTGCATATTCAGCAGGACATCAGACATGCTTCTCTGGTTCTTAACCTGCACTTACGCTGCACGTTTGTCATGTTCATGTGTTCATCTAACTTAGTGTTCTTTAAGTTTTTCATTGGGGATGCTAACTGAGAGGCAGATTTTAAGTGAAACACGTCATATGTGGAGCAAAAACAGCATTAACACATTTACATTCATACATTATAGCTAATCGTTTGCATGACTCCTTTTTCTCAAGTTTTTGAATTTTTGGTTTTTACACATTTCTTGTGAGATAACAAAAAGGTGTAGTCAGGAGGACATGTTGTTTGGGCCACAAAGGAGCTTTCTTCCATACTGTGACTTGAACATAAAGGTCAGTGAAGTTCAGGAGGCATACCAGTTTTATTTAAAAATCTGTAAATTGTGAAACTGAAAGCTCTTGTGTTTATTTGTGCTTCACCCCCCTCTAACATCCGGGGGTCTGGTTTCTCCTGCCAGTTTGCAGCCCACAGGAGCCCCAACAGCTCTGCCTCAACCCTCTGTTTGTTTGACTTTGTCATCATTGAGTTGAGACGTGCAGACTGGAGGTAAGGCAGCTAAAAACGGGACACACTTGCTAAACCCAAGCCCATCTTGGACAGTGTTTAGATTGTGAGAATTTTCAGACTCTGACTCTTGTTTTGGACGATGCACCCGTGGGTGAGAGCCATGCTGCCAGTACTCTGACAGGCTCCACGCCAAGCTTTGCATTCTTTTTGGACTTCAGTGCTGACAAGCAAATTCTTCAAACATAGAAAACTTAAACAGAAAAAAACACAGAAGCGACTGAAATGAGTACTAAACCACAAACCATATAACAAAAAATGAATTATCGTGTCAGCATGTATACACAATTCAGTTTCAATTCGGTTTATTTTTATAGAGCCAGTTCTCAAAGCACTGTACAAAAATCCTATCAAACATAACTTTCAATAATTATGATGATCTTACACAACCCAGATCATTCTTATATGGGCTAGATGTTGTGTAAAACGGCATGTAAGAAAAGGTTTTAAGGTTTAAGGTTTAAGGTCCTGCTGACGCAAATGTCTTCATGACAACGGCTTGAACAAACATCAAACTGAAGCAAAGACTGCATGTTTTTGAAAGCCCTTTTCGAGGTTCCAGGGCTCATTTGTTATGACAAGAAAGCATGACAACAGGAAACCTGTTTATAGGATGGGACATGAAGATGACTGAGATTTATAAAGTTATGGCTTTGAAAGGCTCTAAAATCCTTACAAGGATAGAAAATGGAGATGCATAACAGAAAGAACAAAAAGGGAGAATTTGAGCAATTTTGTGCATTGTAACTGTGGGACAAAACGAATCCTTTAAAGGGACTAAAGTGACCACTTAAACGTCCACTGATATACAGCTTTGTATTAATTAAAATGCACAATCTAAATAAAGCTTTATTTTGCAGAATAAAAAAAAAAAAATTCAAAATCTCCAGTTCCCATTCCGTATGACTTGTTTTTGGGAAACAAATCTTTTATGGTTATATTTTATTCTCATCTATGCTGTTTAATTATGGCTGCAGGTTTTTTCATGTAAAAAAAAGTGTATTTAAAAATCAGCTGTTAACAGTACGAACCATTATAAAAGAAAACAGAACATTTCCAAGCAGTGCTACAGAACATTAAAAATATCTTAATCAATTTTGGTCTTTTTTTTTTCAACCTTCAGCATCTTCAGTAAGCAGTATTCAGACTTGCCATGGGGTTGCTGGAGCCTATACCAACTACAGTGGTCCCAGTCAGGCAAAGGGCATGCTTACAAATAGAATCATACTTTGTGTTTTATTGTAATTAAAATCCAAATAAAAATAGTTTTATTTGGCTGGATCCCGTTAATTTTTTTTTTTTTTACAATTTCAGGGTTGAGAACTTACCTAATGCCAAAATAAAATTTAAATTGTTTTAAATCGAGATATGATTTTTCAGGAGAAAATGTCAGTGCTACATACATTTTCCTTAAGTGTCAAAGTTGAATGGAGGTCAGGTGCTGGTCCACCAGCACTGCTTTATCTGCTGCAAAGGCTTGAAGTTCAGCAAGGAGTAGCCTCACAGTAAACAGACACGCTACCCAGTCATGACCTCAGCCTGCGGGTATGAGTTCTGGGTTTGATCCAGGGACTTAGGAGCCGAGCTTCACAGGATAGCTGAGGCTAATTACCGCTTGTCCCTGTGGAAAAACGCATGACTGGAGGAGTGAGGTGCTGGGCTGTTCTGTCAGGAAGCAGACGTACAGCTCAACATCTCAGCACTTGGTCATCCTCAGTGGGCTTTGTCTTGGCCAGGAATCTTGGAAGCTGCAGGCATACAGAATGTCTGATCCCAACCATTACCCAGACTCCCTCAGGAGATTGTTGTGGCACACTCCCGTTGGGCTGCAGCTGGGATGCTCCTGTCCATTAGCTTTTACTGTTTGTCTACATATGGTGTGTGGCATAAGTTTCATATGCACAGGTCATAGTGTATCCAATAGACACACTAATTAGGCCTATTTAGTCAAGCATACATACGCAAGTGCAAGATTTAATGGATCATTACTTTAATTTTCAGCCAGTTTAAACTGTCCACTTTACCCAAGCTTCCCACCCTAAAACCCCCTTTACCCTTAAACAATTGTCAAAAAAAAAAAAAAAAAAAAAAAAAAAAAAAAAAAAAAAAAAAAAAA